>JAAOOA010000478.1:162500-306840 GCA_012861695.1 Trematomus loennbergii
TGCGGGACCCGGCAGCTACTGTCTAAACTAAATACTGCCGTGATGAAACGCCATATCATGGATTTCAAGGATTATTTCTGAAACAGTATGGAGCTCAAAGGCTTTCTCTCTTGCCGGTTATACCACAAGGTGAGTTCCTTTTTATTTCCTTTTTATCAGCTCCGTTGTAGCCCCGTTTTTAGAGATTTGGGTACGGAGGAAAAGAGAGAGGGTTTTATTTGCTGACGCTGCGTGAGTTCCCCGACACACCGGGGACACATATTTATGTATAAAAGACATCAAAAAGTGCATTTTGCATTATAGGTCCCCTTTAAATGTAATGTTGGATGGTTTAATCTTTACCAAGAATCATATTACGGTTTGTTAAATATTGTGTGTCAACATCTGAAGTTATAAAGTTACAAGTAAAAACATCTGTAAAATAAATGTAGTGGGATGAGTACCACATTTATATGTAGTAAGTAGTATAAAATGAAAAAATCTGGTAAAGTACAAATACCTAAGAGTACACTCATTTTGTAAGTGTCCTTAGTTACTTTACACCTCTGCCCTTCAGCACATACTCAATACTTAAATTAAACAATATTATATTGTGTTTAAAACTATACACTAGGTATGGGGAGGTGAGGAAGAAAAACACTACCAACTCACGTTAAACTCGGATAAACAGTAAGATAAAGGACATAATTTGACTTCATTATTAACAATAAACAAACATAATCACAGACAACATATGTAAGGCTATACGACGCAGTATTCATGTAAATAAATGCAGTCAATTGAAGTTGAAAACATGTTCTAACTGAACTTAGTTGATTAAAAAAAGCCCAATAACTTACACATAACAAGCTTGAAATAAACCCTTCCTATTTCGCCAGAGAAAAACATTACTAGCTAGTGTTAAACCTCAGGAAAACAGAGAGATTAAGAGATAATTGGATAAGACTTAAATAACAACGTAAATACAAATAACAGTTAACTGACAGAATGCTAACAGTTAGCTTACACGCTGATCAAATGTGATTTAAATACATTAAAACGTAAAATAAAAGCTACTCACCAGCATGGGGACTCCATATTTGATTGTTTTGTTTTTCTGCAGTGCTTTTAGGGTAAAACATGTCTCCTTTTAGCGGCTACTAAACAACATTTTAGTGATGAAAACTGAAAACACTGTGCAGGTCAAAGCAGGGACGCACTTCCGGTTTGGGTCCAGCGTGATCAAATGTCCGTGAAGATTTGGAGACGCGATAGAAGGTTCCCGTTCATGTCCGATGGTAATGATAAAAGCATTTAACTCTTTAAATGTCCAGACAAAGTTAATTATTGTGTTATTAATGTCTAAACCTCTTTCTTTGTTGCATAATTCCTCTTGTTTCTAATACAACACACTTCAGAAAGGAAAATGCAGTAATATCTGTTGTTCTTTATAATTTTTCTCTTAAAATGTCCGCAAATAGTCAAATAAGTGTGCTAAATGTATAATCTCTCTTTTTCCTCTTTGGGATATGTGTTTTAATGTTTCCTACCATGTCAACAACATCCCGCCCTCAGGTGTTTCCTCTTAATCAGTCCGGGTACGGGTGTGCATCGGTGTGCATGTTATGTTAGGGTGGAACCAAAGCGCCTCGGACCCTCAAAGCAAGTGACCTATGTGGAAATGTGTTCGTTTGCAACTTGTGTCATAAATGTTGGACATACTGTATTTGTGAAAAACTGAAAAATAAAGTTGTAAAAAAACAAACAAAACAAACAAGATTAAGTTTTCCTTTACGGTACGAGAAAATTCTCCTATTCTTGAGCTTTTAGACGGGGAACCGATAGATATTTACATTGCTTAAAGCAGGGGTGTCAAACTCAAGGCCCGGGGGCCACAAGAATAGTATGTGACAGACAAAAGAGTATGTGACAGACAAGAATAGTCAATTCTAATGTCTAACACTTAGGCCCAATCCCAAACCGCCCCCTACACCCTACCCCTACACACTACCCCTCCGTTTGCGCGTTCGCGCGGAGGGTCCGCCACATTAAGTGCTGTTCCAAACCAACGAGTGTAGAGGGGGAGTGGGCTATCAAGCCCTCAAACAGCGAGTCTGCATCGGTGCTGACTTGAGACTGGTCTCTACCTGACCGGAGTCACGCGTGTGTGTCCGTCAGGAAACACGCTGTTTACAAACAGTTCCAGCAAACATCCACTGATAAATTGCGATGTTAACAACCTCATGATAACCTCATATTTTTTTAACTTACGATCATACCTGTGTTTAGTCTAGAAAAAGGTAAATGTGTGCATTTTATTATAAAGTTGTGTATATTTACAGACTGTTGCAAAAACTAAGAAGCTTATAAACATCAGGTTTAAAACTAAAAGAGCTTTACAAAAAAGTAACACAATGAAAGATGTTTGGAGTTTTATTTGAGTTCTTAATTTACATTTTTTGTCTAAGAGATGCTGATTTGAAACCGTTGTTACATACAGTTACGGCATTTCCTGTTTCTGCGGGAGAGAGGGGAGTTTGTCCCAAAGCTTGCCGCTGTATTTACTCCCTCCATCTGACAGGAGGGAGCCTCGTTGAGCTGCGAGTGTGGCTACAGACGGAGTTCACTCCGCCACGGAGGGGTAGGGTCGAGGGAGTGGTTTGGGATTGGGCCTTAATGTGGAGAAAGAGATGTCCTGTATGGGTTGATTGTGCGTTGATCTGTTGGTAATGCCTCGGGGTTCCGGTGGGCATGTAAACAAATGCATAATGCTGCGCTATACTTTGTGGCCTCACCCGGTTGCATAGCGACGCTTATTGTTTAGGTGTCTTTTGATAAGCAGGTAGTCATGTCAGTTTCAACTGGGGGCATACGGAGCAACCCACGGCACGCCGGTTAACAAACATTTCATTTAATTTCAAACTTTTATTTATGCAGGTGAATCCCATTGGGATCATTGATCTCTTTTTCAAGATGGACATAAAAACATAAAACAACATAAAAAACATATATACAGATACAACGACGGTGCAACTGTGGCTACGAAGGAAGAATGTCTTTGGTTGTAGATCTGGAGATGCTGTTGTTGGCCCCTGCAAGAGATACAGTGGAAAGGGTCAGTTGAAAAAAAGGAAAGTTTAGAGTTAATATCCATTCACCTGAAGTAACTGGAAAATAAAATGGCAGGGAATGATGTTCGAAATGAGTATGGAGGTTGGAAAACAAGCACTAACCTCTAATGTAAAGTGCAACAATTGTCATTGCAAACAATAATACTGCTGCTACGACAATGTGAGGACTTCTTAAAGAAACTCCACAGACAACATCGCTGCTCTCGGTTCCTTCCTTCAGCTTTACCTGGGTTTCTGAGCACCTGACAGAAAAGAGAAATGAAAAGTAGCTTCAGTACTTTGTGTGTATTACATGAAACTTTGTATCACTTTTTATTACAAAAAAGGTAATGATACACCCATCAAAAACAATCAATATTAAATCAAACGATTTCCCAAAAGTCTATTGAAGGATATTTATGTTTTGTTACTAAATTAAAGGAAACTGGAGGATTGGCTCATCACACATTCAAATAAAGCCACAGATCACAACTTCTTTTCAGCAATCCAATTATTGCAGAAACAAAGTGGTCATTTCATGTTGCAGGGCAGAGCCCTACTTGTTTGAGTAATGCCATAACAAACTAAGCCTTACGTTGTCCAGTCTGTGCAATTCACACCATGCTCTGAAAAGAAGCCAGGCTGACAAAGCTCACACTGTGCATCCTCTCTGCTGGTTCCTTAGAGACGGGGACACAGGAGAGATTAGTCACACAGCAGCCAACATCCAGTAATGATCCATCATCACATCAGTGTCTTCATTTAGTGTTTTTACGTTCACACTGCAGGAGATCAGTCGTAACTGTCTAAAAGTTCATTCAGGAAATGAACCAGTACATCTCCAGTCACAATTTTAAGATGAGAGTAATTTAAAGGTTATCTTTCAGGACTGAAACGTGCGAGGAGGTCATCATATCTGTTTCAGAAACCCTCATGTGATAGCTGCAGGACTCATAAAGAAACGGGGAGGGGTTCCTGTTTACTGCCTGTTATGTGAGCTTCTGCACCTCGGGTTATAGTCCAGTCAAAAGTTTGATCATATTTGATATAATGATTGTCTGATACTTTGTGTAATGTAAACATCATATTAAGTTTATGATTAAGACCAGGCCTTCAGTGTGCATATGTAAACAGTCACTGTCAGGAGAGTGTGACCTGCATTTTACTTACCAGGTTCTTTTATCCTCTCGCCAGGTACACATGTTGTATGTTTCTGTGCCGCACTGCATCCTGTCACATCTTTGCAGAAATAGCCATCTATAACTTCACAGACTGTGTCAGTTGTTTCTGAACAGCCCTGCAGGACAAAGAGGCCGTGGCCTAAAGAAACAAGCAGAAAGAAACAGTCAATGTATGCTAACCTAAATAATATTTAAAATCCAACTCACACAACTTGCCAGCTTTCTTGAAAAACATATATATATATATCTATATATAGATATATATATACAGTATATATATTATATATATATGCATACAGTATATATATATTATCTATAGATATATATATACACAGGGGCACAGAATGTGCACAGGGGAGTCTCCCACCGCAGCCAGTTGGCGTAGTTTTGGTACAATTCTGTTGTACACACCGACGTTTACAGCAGCCCTGTCTGTGCACACGGTGTCCAACTCTGTCGTCCAGTGATCTAAGCCTCTGCCTCCTGTAAAGCTTCACAGGTCCCTCGGTTATGGCCTGCGCGACTCGGCCAGCACCCAGTTCAATCAGTCCAAGAAAGTCCGAATATTTTTAGCAGGAAGCGAAATGCTTAATGTGTTTGTTTTTTTGGACATGTCTAGTAGTTTACTCCATTGAGTGTTGACAAGAAACACGTGTAGACAAAATATGTGTTTTGTTTTGATGACCTATCAGGTACGCAAAGGCGCGCAGTGACATAAGGGACGTTACGCACCAGTTATGTGCACCCCTGTAATATATAGATATATATCACAAAAATAAAAAATAAAATGTTAAAGCAGGAAATAAGAGAATTGTGGATGGAATATAATCTTATTAAATGCTCTTACAAAATAATTACATAAAAGCCTGTTATATTTCAGTCCAATCATTTGTATTTGAGCGACAGATTATCGGAAAATAATGATGCGTTTAATGGACTTGGAGTTTTAGAAAATAATATTTGTTTACATTTATTATTATTGGTCTGTATTGAATATGACTTGTAATGTATCCTGTACACCAGGGCTATTCAATTGGCGGCCCGCGGGCCAAATCCGGCCCCGGGGTGATATTTACTGGCCCTTTGAGTATAATGTTAAAAAGTAATCCATTTTTTTTTTTAAGATTTTTTTTTTTTTTTTTTTGTGCCATAGTGCCTTTATTCCAGAGAGGGTGTTACATTGAGAGATAGAGGGGTAGACAATGCCTGAAAACTTCGACGGGCTCGGGTTTCGAACCCACCTACTATACTGTAGTGACAACTCCTGTCATTGATTGCATCTCTGCGTGAATGATTAGATCATTTCACCTAAATGAAATCAAATGAAACATGTAGGCCTACTGAGTTCTGAACTTGCCATTTAGATCTATAAAGGCCTTGGGGCTATGTTGTTTGATTGAATTAAACACAATATATGCACTCCACTATGTTGTAGTATTTACTGTATCTGAAGCTCTTTAATATGATTGCTCATATTTCAAGCCATCTTTTTCCCGGCCCCTTGCTTTGGATCATTTTCATCAACTGGCCCCCATTCCAAACTAATTGAATAGCCCTGCTGTACACTGTAGAACTCTCTTCACCCTTGCATAACCAATGTAGCAGCTGCTTGTTGACTACATCTAACTTACCCACACCCCCCCCCCCCCTCCCTCCTTTCTCCCCTCTCCACATGTGAAGAGACCTGAAGCAGATCTGATGTTATGCATTCCCCTCATTTCTGTGCATAGAGGTAAGCATATGCTTACATAGATGTTTAAATGCACATATGTTTACGTTTGGAACACAGTTGCCATTTGGTTGATTTATTAGTTAATACATTTGTGGTGATTATTAAATCTACACCAGTGTTGCAATTTAGGAATATTTCCATTATCAAGACTGATACAATCCTTTAACTGAATTTCCCCTCAGGGATTTATAAAGTGATGTTAATCTTAACTGATTACATGTTTTGTATACAGTGCCACAGCAAAGTGAGAAATGCATCCATCAAAGTATAACAAATAACTGGTTTTATCTAACCAACGGTCCAAAGACACCAAGATATCCACTGTTACTGTCATAAAAGATTACAAAGACATCATAATAACACATTAAAGACATACCTGGGTCACAGGAGGTGCATGTGAAACATCTATTGAGTTTGTTGGGTTTGTTCATATAAGTCCCTTTCTCACAGCGGCTACAGAGTGGGCCTGCATGTGACGAGCAGTCCTCCTGAACAATGGTTCCTGTTCAAAAAGCAAACACTCTGTCAGCATCTCAACATCAAGACATGAAGGCAAATTACAATTAGAAAATGAAGAGTCAGTAACAATATGTTCATCCCGTTTCAGGTCTTTGATGGAGCACTTCAGGGAGCAAAGCCAATTTCAGCTTCGGAAATCCCAGTTAAATTCATCCTTTAAAATGCTCTCACTGACTTCTGATTTTGTAATACTTGTTAGATATAACTTACCTTTGCTGCACATAGGACAACAACCAGCTTTTGTAAAATATTCCTTGGAAAGACAGGGGAAATCTGGTGCCACGAAGTACACAAACCCTGTTAAAGAAACAGCAGTTCAGTGTTAAGTCTTCTTGGACTATTTCTATTCTATTGTATTTGTATTTTCTTGCAGTATTTTATCAGTTGTATTGTGATGCACTGTTGGAGGAGCCTGTGACCTACGTTTTTCATTGATATATCTACACTGTAGCTATGTACACATGACAATAAAAGCCTTGAATCTTGAAAGTAGTATGAGTTTGTACATTCACATAATAGTGATGTGCCAGTTAAGACTTTGCAATGTATCCCTTACTTTGAATGTATACCTATATATACACTGTATATACAGTCTCTGGTTGATACATGCATTTAATAGATTGAGTTTGATACTTTTTGCGCTTTTACTTTTCATAATACACCAAATTGTTTTATAGAAATAAGCCATTGAATAATTTTGTTGAATATTTCTTTAAAACTATTTTCTAAATGTTACAGTGTAGTGTAACCAAAATCCTTTCACACATCAAGGGTTTCCTGCAGGCTGAACTAAATCAATGTTTTGTAGAAAGATGCCTTTGAATAATTTTGGTGAATTTCCCTTGTGAAAAATATTGAGTATCTGTCCAAGTATGCAATATGTTGCTTCCAAAACCACTTCATGTAATAATGTCAATCTGTTTGTTTTACTACAAGACTTAAAAGTGCAGAAATAGCTTTTGTCATTTCTACCAAAATCCCTTCACACATTAATTGTCTCATGTAGGTCAAGCTACAACACTTATTTTTTAAATAAATTATTTTAATGATCCTAATGTTCCTGGTCCAAAGTATATTGACACCAAGGAGACCCCTATAGTTTTACCTGCTTGCATTATTCATTATATTATGTTTATTGCATTTATTTCCCCAATAATTATCGATCGGCAGACTGTGTCAGGGTTGGGGAAAAATAGGACCCAAATGCAGTAAAAGGACTAAAAGGTCAGGTAACAAAAGCGAGCTTTATTTCCCAAAGCTGAATGACAAAAGAAAACAAGGAACAACTTAACATACCAAAACCGGGGGAGTACGAGGAAGGATCAAGACAAAAAACCTCAGGAACAAACATGGAGCGTGACAGGTAGCATGGACAAGAGCAAAGAGACTAACAGGTATCATAGACGAGACACGACGACGAACAGACATGGAGCACAGGACAAGACAAGACAATGCGAAAATAGAATAAAGGTTTCACAAATCTCAAACTGTGTTATAAAGAATGTTTAGACTCTCTGGGATAATCCAGTCCAGATTTGATGAGTCTAGGTCTAGTGGTTTTAGATCAGGACCTGGTCTTATGTGGTCTAGATGCGAAAAAAGCACTGAAATCTCCCTTTTTTTAATTTTCACAAATAGAATTAAGTTTCACAAATCTCAAACTGTGTTATAAAGAATGTTGAGCCTCTCTGGGATAATCCAGTCCAAATAAATCGGCTATGCAGCGATTTAAAGGCCCTGACACACCAGGCAGTCACCAGAGAACTCGCCGACATCCAACACCGACAGATCCATCGACGAGTTCTCCTGCGTATTGGCCGTGTGTCGCACTGAAATACACCGCTTTACTACAGCCGAGCACGTACGAACTGCGCATGCGTGAGTGGCAATAACTCTCCTTACCAACAGGCGGCGGTAGTGTGTATTCGTCATTCAAAATAGGCAACAACCGGAAGACAGAGAAGAACAGCAGACTGATATACAAACAAATTGCGGGTGCCGTTCCATTTTCACTCTCGTCCATCGAAAACATGTTTTAGAATATAAAAATACATGCATGATGAAATGAGCACATAAGTGCAGACATACTATAAAATCACAGTTAATAGACCTGCATCTGATGATCGCAGTGTTCTGGCGGGTGTGTAGTTTATTGAGTCAGCAATGTAATAATGGCCACTTCTTGCTAAATTTACGATGAGATGAAAAACCGGACTTGACCAAACAAATCACGGAGCTCTCAGCAGAGGACAGCCGGGGACGCTCCCGCCGATATCAGAGATGTCCCTGCTATGTGTGGGAGGTAAGAGGACATTTAAGGGCTATGTTTGATGTCTTTAAGGATCACCTTGAACCAAGAGGTTCAAACACGGAGGATTGTTCGCTCAGCGGTAGCTTGTGAATTTACTCCAGGTGGAACTAAAGTCTGATTTAACACGTAACGTTGTTAGTATTTTTAACGTTTTGTTTAGGTTATTGATCCGTCTAGCTCGAATCTGTCATTATCTTTCTTACTTTAACAAACTAACACAGTTCTTTGCCAAAGTTCGTCATGAACCCTGTAAAATACTCACCGAGGACAACAAGCACTGCGAGCATCGTAACGCATTACTATCTATCTCATATTGACATTACGTTTTACAAACAAAAGCAAAACATATAGATTTCACAGGTGCCTAATGCTAGTGGAGAATTCCGTCTTCTGTGGAGGCTGGATCATGAAATGTTAACAGCATAGAGTCTATGGGTGGGACTAAGTCTCGAGAATGAATCGAGAAGCCTATATAGGCTTCTCGATTTATCCTCCCATAGTCCCACCCACAGTAGATGGGAGGGGAAGCAGCAGGCGGTTAGAGAAATGAGAAATCCTCTCCTCTGAGCGGTCATTTTAAAGAGACGTCCATTAATGATGACAGGAGGCACACGGGCTGATGCAGCGCCATATATGGCCGTGTCTCAATTCAGGGGTTTCATCCTTCGAAGGGTGCATTCGTAGACCGCATACGTCACTTCCGCCGAAAGAAGGCTGTCCCAATTTAAAAAAAAGACGAGACTCCTCCGAATGCGGCCCATGAATGCAGCCTACTTTTCCCCAATTTGAAGGATACATCTGATGTACACTCCGCGGCCTACCATTAGTGATGACGAGATGAAGCCTCATGAAGCTTTGAAGCTTTCCAGCAAATCGGTTCGCTAAAAGGTTCATCTCATGAAGCTTCATCATGGGCTTCATGTGCTCACAAGACCCCCTGTTGGTGAACAGGTGTAAAACAGCCACATATTATTTGTAATCTTTGACATACTAAAAATACTGGAAATAATGATACAAAAAGGTAAAAGATGTCAAATGTATTTGTCATCCTGTATGAACAGAATTTTACACCAGTAAGTGTTTTAAAATGACTATATAATAATAAAAACAATGTGTCAATATAGTATCTTGTTGTTACATCTATACATAAATAAATGTAAATGTCTGCTGCCTTCTATAAAGACAAAAGAAGCAATATATGTTCGAAAACTGGCAAAACGACAAGTGTTTTCCTCTCACAAGGATCACACATCTTGAATCGAATCCCATGGCTTTTTATCTGTCAGAAGCTCGCGCCAAGATCTGAATCGCTTCCTGAAGCAGTCACGTGGTATCGACAAACGAGGCTTCGTTTGTCATCGATGACGTCACTGGCCCCCAAATGATACAAGCCTCGACACAGGCTTCACAGAAAGCTTCGGCGATTACTCGACACACGCTCCGAAGTCTCGGCTTCATCTCGTCATCACTACCTACCATATCCCAGGGTGCAATACGCGCAGGGAAGAGTGAGGCCGTGTCTCAATTCAGGGGCTGCACCCTTCGGAGTACGCAGCCTACGCGGTCCACGGAGGACCCAGCCCACGTAGACCGGGTAGGCTGGACCGAGCGGCCTACGAAATGAGACGGTCTAGCCTACGGAGGGCTTCGTATTTACGTCACGTGATACGCGCTGTTCGGTTGCGCTGCTCCAGCAGCCTGCTAGCAAATTAGCTTACAAGCTAACTCAGCTGAAAAGGATCCAGAAACTTTACTTTTACTTTTACATTTTTTGGAGATCACCGTCGGCGATGAATTAAAGAGGACCATGGCCAGGTAAATAAGATGAAGCTGTTCCTTTAGCCCCCAGTAATGTTACATTAGTAAGTTAACAAGTAAATTATATATAGCTGATGTAATTTAATCATATTATTTCATATTTAAAATAAGTCTTAATTTTTCTGTACTAATAAAACAATATGTTTTTTATAAAACAAAAGCATGTTGTATAGATTGATTCTTAACAATATTAGTGTTCTAATCTTAATAGCTGTGATCATAACAGTTATATTCTCCTTCTTCCCCTAAACCTGCCCAGATGATGTCCCACTGACCCCAGGTCAGCACCTCCAGGTCCAGCAGCACCGTGACCCCCCGCTCTGCTGAAATACACAATTAAACATTTTCTATGACCTATTTTTTGTATTAATAAAATTAAACTGAAGACAGTTTAATGACCTAGAGATATCCTATTATTCCACTGCTTATGTACACATGTTGGAAATAATGGTTAAAACCTCAGTAAATGAAATAAACAATGTGTTTAACAATTACAATTTAATATTGTATTTTCATCTTATCACAAAGTAGAGGTAAGAATATATCCATCCTCTCTCTGCAGCTTCATGTCTTCTATTATTATAACTTTCATCATTGAGACAGAGGAAATCAATCATGTTATTTAACATCATCAGCAGTAAAACAAATATCAGCAAAAGTGTGTTTATGGAGTTGTTTATTTGTATTATATGTGCAGCAAGTATATAGAAGCAGTTGTTTGGGGAATCAGACAGACTCAAGCTATAATCGTTACATATCTATTAAAAGAAAGGACACATACAAAATCTAATTCTGAAACTAAGACACAAGTCTGTAGGACGGCAGTAAGCAGAGGTCTGGGTGGAGGATGTTCCTGATCGCCGTTTTGCTTTCTCAGCACCACGGGGGTCCAGGTGGATGGCAGCTCTGTCCTGATGATCCGCTGTGCACTTTTCAGATTAGGGGTCCTTCTCCAGCAGATCCATTTCTCCAGAATTTTACTAATTACAGAGAAAAACAAGAGAAAAATAAAAAAGTGAATTAATCATATTAAACACAGGGTTGCAGAAGTATTATTGCAAAATGTAACTCTAAGCATTTCAGACAAACAATCCCTAAAGGATCATTTAAAATGATGTACTGTTCTGGTTTTTAAAAAACTAAAGAGATGAAATGACAGTCACACGTGCATCCCTTTGACAGCACGGCACAAACTAACATCAAGCAAAAGGCTGCTGTCTATTTTGATTGTCTTATTATTATGGGATTAGGATACATTAAATAAACTTTAACCTATAAAAGATGATCAAATCTGGTGGAAATATTTAAAATAGGCTTTTCTTTTAGCCCTACCTCAAAGCAGCATGAGCTGAACACAAAGGTTGTAATGTTGTCCCAAAGTTTAATAAACAGTAAAACATTGCAACATGTCAGAGAAATACATAAAGCTAACAGCAGCTACACGTCAGGGTAGCCTTTTATAAATCCCACCGTACTGTAGGCTATACCGGTCTAAATGTTTTCACTTTGGTCTATTTATGTAATATAAAGTATAACTTATCTATAACAGAGCCAAGATCTCTGTATGACTTTAGTAAACTTCTGAATTGAATTAAAAATAAGTGTAAACAACAGTGCAGTACGTCCAGCTAGCTAGTTAGCGTCACATATTTATCCGTATTATTTAACGAAAATGTACGTTTTAATGCCCTTGGGTTTGACGTGTGTGACGTTAGTTAATTTAAAGTAAGTTAAAACCCAATACTCACATTTATTAGTGATTCCTCCGCTTGCTGCTGCTTTTAAATCCATTATTATACGGCTCTGGGCTGATGCAATATGGTCTAGCTGCGGCCGCGGACAGTACACGACACGCCCACTACACGACACGCCCACCTGACACGACACTACGGTGGCTGAGAGACATTACCGTACATGGCAGATTAAAAACGAATTGCAAATGTTATTGTAGCATTTTAAGCAACTATTAGGCAAATAAATGAATAACCTAGTCTATCCGTTTGAGACACAACAGTATAACTTTCAACCCAAATCATTTTGTCAACAAACGGTGGTTTAGTCAACTTTTTTTAATATATAAAATAGGTATTAATGAGATGATCTATTGATTATGTTTGTCTAACTGCTACACATGTATTTTATACATAAATGTAGATATTTTTGAACATCTAAATATAGTTGTTAAAGGTTTTAAGATATACATAATCACATCATGGGGTCATTAAGGAACAAATTAGGAGGGCCAGTCAGGCCACTAATGAGCTCAATCATTCACATGTATTATTACTTTATAAATTAAAAGTACTAGGGGTCTATTACAAAACCTTTGAAGGAATCGCATAAATTAAAAATAAATGTATGGCAAGTATGATCAAATTAACATAATGTCAAGATATAGCCAATAGACAATCAACATGCTTTGAATATAAAGGAAGAAGAACAATAAACAGATGAACATTTAGGTTTTATGTGTAAATTGTGAACAACCATACAATACATCTGGCAGTCTAAGACAGCAAACTAAGCTTCTTTAACTGCTGCTAGAACACAGTTTTACCATGGGGTATTTCTAACAAGACCAAAAAGATATACAAGGCTTCCAAAACAGAAGAAACCAACTCAATACAGTATTTTAATTTCCTTCAAAACGACAAAAGCACGAATAAAAACCAAATAACAATAACATAAAGGAAAAGTAATTTAAGTGGTTGCCTGTTGTAAATACCTTGGTATCTGGCTTGATGATTGTCTCTTCTCTAATAAGTCAAAGATATGTTTACTGTATATTATAAAAATGCTTGTCATGTAGGCATACTGGAGATGGGAAGGCTTTAGTCAGTGTTGTAGCTGAGATTCTTACCGTTCCAATGATGTATTAATAATAACTTGGATTTATATAGCGCCTTTCATGAGACCCAAGGTCGCTTTAAAAAGAACAGGAGTAGAAACAAACATAACAAAAGGCAGTTAGACGAACAGTTAGACAGACAAACACAAATAGATTTGGGGCCAAAGACCTTGGCAGACTTGAGGGCCCTTTTGAAGGCGTCAAGCGTGGGGATGTTGCAGATCTCCGCAGGGAGAGCGTTCCAGAGAGTGGGGGCTGCCATACTGAAGGCTCTGTCCCCGAAGGATCGCAGGTTGGTGCGGGGGGCCAGAGTCTGAAGACCGCAGGTTCCGGGGTAGGGCATGTGGGAATTGTATTGATTTGATACAAGCAAGCCAGTGTTTCATTGTGTACTTTCAACTACAGTATATGGTCCGGCAAGTTCAGCATCACTGCATTCACTGTGATGAATATACAATAAGACACTGATACCGTTTTCCTCAATGAACATTTATTGAACAGAACATCATGTGAAAAATGTTCCTTTTTAGTTGTAGGCTACAAAAACAACATGTTGTGGTTTTGCGCTTTGACATCAAAATGTTGGGGGCTGTGGAAATATTGTGCCATGTTGCTGCAGCAGCCGGAGCCATCACTGGAGCGGTCGTCTGGGCCATCACTGGAGGAGTCGTTGTGGTTGCTGGGGCCGCCGCCAACGTAGTTGGATGTTCAGTGCAGCAGTTTTTAAAGTGACTAATAAACATCTCCTTTCTCCCAATGATTCTTGGGCAAAAGCCACAGTGATAATGGCTGCTGGCCACACATTTGAGATGGCATTTATAAACATTATAACCTAAAAAAGAGACAGAAAGTGGTTTAGAGGATTCTAGAAACAAACCAACATGAATTTCTTGTAAATATGCAATTTGAAACAAGGTGTTTGTGCGAGAGCAATAAATAATCATGTCACCAACAATAATATTTTTGCCTATAAACTGATTTTTTGCAGATTGAATGTGTGATTATGCTATTGTGCCTACCCCAAATAAGGATATTTTTCCAGCATTATTAACACTTCATAACCTGAATATAAATCTAATTTTTAATGTTCAATTTATAATTCAAAATTAATTTACACCAAGGATGTCCTGGGGCACAGAAATAACACATGTATCCATAATGTGTGAGGCATTAAACACATCTAACAAGTAACATGTAATGTGATGAAGTATACAATGATCATATAGAATTATAGATGTACTTACCTCCATATTTCACAAGTGCCCTCTGGTGGCTCTGCAAATGAGCCATCAGACCAGGGTATGACCCGGTCCTTTCACAAAATGGACACTGGAAGGTGTCCGAGTCCAATTTGTTGAGCTCTGGGCGTGCTCCATCACGGAGTGTTGTGTTGTTTGTCTATAGGTGAATAAAATAGAATACAATTTCAGTGACTTTAATATTGGAAATAGTTAACTCCTTAAACAAGCAGCAATGGACTGGCCTGTATAATCCTATGGGACAAAGCTGGTCATACTTCCTCACTTTCAGAAGGTAACCCTTTAACTGCCAGCGCCACCATTTGGTAGAGCACATTTTGTGTCTTGATATCTTGTTGAAAAAAAAAAAAGTTTAACTCCATCTGATTCAGCCAGCTCTACCTTTTGGTTGACATGTTATGCACAAAACAACCTCTAGATGTCACTGTGGTTCGAACAGAAAGCCCTTCAGCTAGTTTAAATCTTTTATATATATACGGTCTATGGTTTAAATGTCAGGCCTACAGCATGGCCACAAACCCCATCTAAAAACAGAGGCCTGATTGCATCCACCTGGGTTACTTGGCTCTACCCAATAACTATATATCATTTAACTTTAAACCACACTTAAAATAATAATATAATTATACATATGTGCATGTCAGTCAGTATAGCAGCTAATACATGTTTTTTTTTTTAAACATTCAAATGTGAAAGACACCTTCAATGAATATTTAAAATCAGATTCTTGTAAAAATGCGAGTACATGCATTGTTCCATCTGTCAAGCTAAAATATATACATATATCTTAGCTCTTAGCTTGACATGCTAACTGAACGAGCATGTTCAGTTAGCATATATGCTAACTGAGATGCTAAGAGCTAAGATATATATATATATATATATATATATATATATATATATATATATATATATATATATATATATATATATTATATGTATTCCATTCCTTTACATTTAATATTTAAAATACAAATTAGCAAAATAAACACAATTACACTGCGCTAAACAGCCACATCGACAAACAAACGAGAACCTAAATAGTATGTAATTATATCTAAAACCACAATACGTTAATTACCTGTACTCGGCGCCATATTGTTTGTCTGTTCTCTGTAAACCTCATGTCTCATTAAATACCCTTGCGTCAGCGTCAGTGTCGTCAATTCGCTTTTAATCTGCCATGTACGGTAATGTCTCTCAGCCACCGTAGTGTCGTGTCAGGTGGGCGTGTCGTGGGCGTGTCGTGTAGTGTCGTGTACTGGCCGCGGCCGCAGCTAGACCCTTCTCGTCTGATGGACAGATGTGTTCATGATCATGACCACTTATATATTTACTTTTAATTCATTCCCAGTGCGGTATAATGAGACAATAACAGGCTACAGATGCGGACATATACACACACATATATTTATATAAATATATACAATTTCAGAATCAAACAAGTATGAGAGCACTCTCATAATAACGTAACACAATCAGAGACTGGATATATCCCCCCCCCCTCTCTCTGGTCGCTGAAATGGGGAATTGAAATTGAAACGGGCCAAAAGTTGTATTTACAAGTATTAAAAGTAAGCACAGGACACCAAACTAACTGAGACCCCCGTCTGTCCGCCGCATCTACGCACTGTACAACACACACACACCTACACACTGTACCACACACACCTACACACTGTACCACACAGCACACACACCTACAGCCAGTGGCTTAGCCCCACCCACTCAGGGAGAGTCAATAGGCTTGTTTGAGACAAGCGAGACCTGCGCAGACCTGCGCAATTGCGATCAACGTCTTGCCGTACGTTGCATGATGGTTAGTCATTTTGTCCGACTTGCTCTGGAGGCTCGCCTACATGAGACGTTGAAATCTCGCGGGACAAAGACGCCCGCAGACTTGAGAGCGAGGCGCGGCGAGGCGGCGCAGTTTCTCTCCCCGGGCTGCGGAAGCGAAATGCTTGATGGGAAACGACTTGCTGGTATCTCGAGCTGAGCGCTCATTGGTGGGTTTTACCCCGTGCTGGGGATGAAACTCTCCATTGGCTCGGCAAAAGTGTGTTGTTGTTTTGTGTCAGTTTTACGTCGCCACTTCCATTCACATTTTTCATCATTGTTCCACAATGTTTATCATCATTAAATGAATATCTATATATTTGTATACTATACTTGTACTGCTTACCGTTGTCATACTTTATATATCTTAGCATATTCATACAACACACTGTTCATACTAGGCTAGGCTACTGTGTATATAGTGTATTCATACCCCTCACTGTTCATCATTCAATTCATTCTATATTTTATTCTGTAGATTGTGTACATTACTTTTCACTTTACTGCTTTATGCACTCCTGGTTAGAAGCTAAACTGCATTTCGTTGTCTCAGTACCTGTAATCTGTGCAATAACAATAAAGTTGAATCTAATCTTGAGCAGGAACAAATGTATTTACTTAGTACATATCTGACATTAACGATTAAACACATTTGTCCATTCTTTATCAATCAATCAATCAATGTTTATTTATATAGCCCAATATCACAAATGTTACATTTGTCTCAGTGGACTTCACAGTTTGTACAGAATATCAGCATGACAATACGACACCCTCTGTCCTTACGTTTCACATCATACAAGGAAAAACTTCCAGAGAAAAACCCACAGTTTAAAGGGGAAATGGGAGAAACCTCAGGGAGAGCAACAGAGGAGGGATCCCTCTCCCAGGACGGACAGACGTGCAATAGATGCCGTGTGCATTTATAAATGCAAACCGAGTCAAGCCGACTCCGGAGGTGGCAGTATGCACCTTAAAGTTGTTTGAAATCCGCCAAAAAACCGAGAGAAGAAGAAGAAGAAGAAGAAGAAGCCGACTCCGAGCTGTCCGACTTCAGGCGAGCTTTTTGAGACCTCCCCCGGCTGCGATCGGCTATTCTCGTCTACTTTCGAGGCGAGCCGCAGCTCGTCTCAAACAAGCCTAATAGTTCCCCGGAAGTTCGTGGCGGGACATATGAATGCATGATTACCGGAGATAGAACTACGATTTTTGGTAATAAGCAGTGAATAAAGGTCTTGATTTGCAATATTTATACAACATACCGATATATGTGTATGTATTTACATCAATATGTTTTAAAAATAAAATAGAATCTGCTAATATTTATGGATAATATTAGGAATAGTGTGAACAGCTAGTTTACTTGTTAACATATACATGTTAGGCTGTTGCCTTGGTTAAAGAGCCTGTTGCTGTTGTGTATTGCTTTGAATTATTTAAAACAAATATTATCTTCTTAAACAGGTATGGTAGTCAGGAGCATCACTTCCTAATGTTTATTGATATATTTAGAGGGAGGGGATGGCAAGGAATGCTTCAAAATTTAGATTAGATTAATTTCTACCATTTTTTTAATTCATGGTGGTTTCAGTAATCCCATGGTACTTGAGGACATAAGTAATCTAAATGACTAATGTACTATTTATGACTTTCAGAAAGGATGGGGAGGGACTTCGCCACTCTATAGAGTGGCGAAGTCCCTCCCACTTACTTCCGGGGTATGGGACCTTATTTCGGAAAAATTATGCATTGAAGTCAATGGGGAGAGAAAACTTATCTTTCGATCCCGTTTGAATTGTGCCATGAATTACACATATGATGTTTGTCAATCTTAAAAAATCATTTCCATGTAAAAAAAGTCACAGTTTGTCTTAAAACTGTTGAAATATAAGACTTTGAAAAATACGAAACTAGAAAGACTACAAATCCCAGAGTCGCGTAAGTGATGTCACAATTGAGACACTACGATACACGTATAATACCGTATATATACGATCAGCGCCATATAGATAGAATCTATCTATATGGCGCTGGCTCAGATAAGATAACTTTCACAAGATGCCTGTGTGCTTAGTACCAGGTTGTTATTATACCAGCAATGAGTCTTGCTTGTTCTTTCGCTTCCCGTCTGATGAAAGAGGAGTGTGTAGATCAAGTTAGCTACCTAGCTAGTAGCTAGCACGTTAGTTAGCATTACAGCCTTGTCATTTTTATTAGCCTTAACATGAAGTAACATTAAGTAACCCAAAATGTTAAACAGTAAGAGTAGTAGTCATATTTCGTGAACCCTTTGAATAGTACTGTCACCGGTGTGATCATTCTATAATACACCATTTAAGCCCGGGGGAGAAATGCTAACGCTAATGTTAGCATCGGCGATCTTCTCTACTTCATGCTATCTGCACAAATGGTTGACATTAAACATTAAAACGACCAGGCAGTTCAGAGAGAATCAAAGGAAGGCATGACATTCTTCAGGACGTGTTTCATTGTGGTGATAGTGAGGGAAGTCAATCGTTTTGTTGACAAGACAGTAGTGACGGCCATCTTGGTGACGTGTGTTGTTGACCAGAGATGTAGTTCATTGAGCGTTTCACACAAACAAATGTGTTACTTCACAGTTTTACGACACATTTTTTTTTTTGACTTGCAAAATTATCTTTTAAATTGACAAACATCATATGTGTAATTCGTGGCACAATTCAAACGGGATCGAAAGATAATCTTTCTCTCTCCATTGACTTCAATACATAATTTTTCGGAATGTTTAAACTAAAATTATGCCATAAAACATTGATTTTGATTTCTAACAATCCCTCCTTTCACATCTTTTAAGGTGTGAACACAATACTGAAATCAATGAGTTCTTCATAAGACTGCTTTTAAACTGACGGTATGTTTTAGACTAAATTATGCCATAAAACATTGATTTTAATTTCTAACAATACATCGATAAGACCCCACGGTTTGATGATTGATAGGTGTGTGGGCTGTCTTTCATTTTGACACACAGAACAATGGGGGCTATCCACCCTTATCCACAATGTAAAGTCATTCACACAGCCTCTCCTCTTCTCTCTGTGAGGAGCAGCAGGTTCAGCTTTCAGAACAAAGTAACACAAAACTAAAATGGCATTCATTTTTTTAAATGTGTAGTAATAGATTTATTTATTTTTCTTCTCAAGAGAGTACCAGAATGTGTATTTTATGTTAGTATTTCAAAAAATCTCCTGAAAAGTCCCATGAAATAAATAAATGTGTATTTAAATGTACATTTATATATATTTATTGCTTTTATTTATTTATTTCATAGGCATATTTATATATATATGTATTTATTTAATTTTGGCTTAAACGGCATTCCATATTTACTTTCCCAAAAGTCAGCTAAAAGCACAAACCATCAGTAAATCCATGAAAATCACATGCAACAAAAGGAGACAAAGTTTAGCAATTTTTCTTTTATTACAATTTTTGTCTCTTATTTTCAATCGGGTGAAGAAAAATACCTTTCTTTTTTTTGTTTGTTCAGTATAATAAAATATGTTAACTTTATTCATTTTATGAAGAAAAACAACGACAACGAGAAAAATAAAAACAGAAAAATAACAAACTTTTTTTTTTTACCGCTCTCCCTCTTTGTAAACCTGGAGAGCTGCTGCATTGCGTGGGAAGCAAATACAACGGAGACAGTGAGGAAGAGGAGGAGGGGGGGAGGGGAAGAGGAGGAGGAGGGGGAGAGGAGGAAGAGGAGGAGGTTAAAGATAAGGCCAGAGACGTACAAAACGGATCGCAGGAGGAGAGGAGTTTGGTGGCGAGGATGAAGCAGGAAGTCGGGTCAGAGTTAAGCGGTCATGCCGTATTTGGAAAGAGCGATACACTACAGAAAGGACCGTCTGACAGCAAGGTAAAGCAATGAAAATATTCTTAATATAGCGTACACCTTCACCTCGCTGTCAGACGGCCTATCTGACAGGAAATGAAGTTATATCACTCTCTCCAAACCCACCAGACTCCATTCGAACAACTGAAATATTACCTCACAGACTCAGGAGTTGCTACTTCAGTCAGTTAGTCTGTGTTATTGTGGGATTTCGGGGACTCTGAACTAACCTTTTAAAACTCAGAAGTCACACAACACACAAACTAACTAACTGATCCATGCAGCAGTGGACCAGCAACTCCCATACACTGGTCAGGTAAAATGACCTATCAATGGAGTCTGGTGCCTTTTGTCTAGATACAAAAATGATGGCAGGAGGACAGGAGGTTGGTGCTGGAGGAGGAGGAGGAGGACGTGGCGGTGATGAAGCAGGAAGTCAGAGTTCAGAGGTCGCTCTCTCCGTACAGAGCCGTGGAGAAGGACATGTAGTCGAGGGCCCCGGGGACCCCGTCCGGCCCGGAGTACGGAGCCATGCGGGCGATGCAGTAATCCGCCTGGTCCGGAGGAAGCTCGCGGCGCAGCTCGTCCGGTAAAATGTAGTTCTGTGGAGGAGGAAAAATAAAGGACATTTTTATCATAGAAAAATGCTTTTAGCTACAGTCTATATTCAGAAGTACCAGATGGTGATGAAGTGGGGATATTTTAATATGTAAGCCTATTGTTTGAAAAATATCACTGGTCACCGGCTTGAGCTTCAATAGTCAGGATCCATGTATTTCTGATCCTCTCCAGAATGGAAGTAGTCATTCCGGCAGTGGCTCAGTCAGTAGGGGCTTGGACTGTGAGCCGTAGGGTCGCCGGTTCAAGTCCCTGACCAGACCTAAATATGGAGTGTGGACTGCTACTTGGAGAGGTCCCAGTTCACCTCCTGGGCCCTGCCGTGGTGCCCTTGAGCAAGGCACCGGACAACCCCCTTCCCCCCCCCACTCCCATTGCTCCCCGGGCGCTGTACAATAGCTGCCCACTGCTCCTAGTACTAGACTCCTGGTACTAGGATGGGTTAAAAGCAGAGAACACATTTCACTGTGTGCTCTGCATGTGAGACCATTACAGAGGGGTTCATCCCTCCGATTTTATCTATCTATCACATACAGAGCATCAACTAGTTCCTGAACAGTGTCCTTCACATGCTGATATCCAAGAGAGGGAGTTACACAGTCACAAGATGGAGGAATAGAAAGCAGTATTCAATGTTTACTTCAGATTAGCTCCACGTCAGAAATGATCATGCTTGTCATATGTCTATCTCCATAGAGGCTGAATCATCATGTTAATCACATAGCTATCATATGCCTAAAACAGTCCTGATGCTCTTCTAGGTAATCATACATCCTGTCATGTACACAGCTACAGTTGGGATACCTTTGTTATCACGTGGACTCTGATATTGGAAGAGGACATTCAGTATTTTCCCAACACTATTTATTTTTGTCTTTCATCTTCTTAACAATAAAACTCTAAAAGTGAAAACTTAAGAAGAGATAAGTACATAGTAGTTTTACCAAGAATAAATGCTTCTACACGGTGTTTACCTTGTCCCCGGCCAGGACCTTGAAGGAGGCGACGACCTGGTCGGCGGTGTCCGTGTCCGCCGTCTCTCGGGACATGAAGTCGATGAACCCCTGGAACGTGACGATGCCCATCCTGTTGGGATCCACGATGCTCATGATGCGGGAAAACTCGTTCTCACCCTGAAGGCAACACGGAGGGACGGTGAGGCTCAGGTGCAACACACAACACACACACACACACACACACACACACACACACACACACACACACACACACCACACACACACACACACACACACACACACACTCGGGAAGACTCAGCTTGTCTATAGTTTATCGTAAATACATAGAATTCATTCATTAATTTCAGGTTGGCCAAATAAATGTGTGTTTCCAGATTATTTAACGAGTGTTTATATGATATTATCCCCATAATCCTCCAGATATTATCCCGTTAACATTAAAACTTAAACTGGCACGGAAACAATACTGGAATAAATGTACCTACATTACATGCAAAAATGTGAAATAGTAAATACACTGACTATGAACCTATACAACCTCACTTTAAAACATGCAAACTATTCTTTATGTATGGAATATCTCTATGAATCGAAATCAAGATATATATTTATTTAAAAATCTATAAAATAAGGCTCACAACTTTTCCTGTGGCCTGGTTAAACACACACAAACAAACGGTCATACTTGAATGGGCTCATGGCTTTACCAGGTTGTAACCAATGGAGATAAGGCAGGTTTTGAAGTCTTCAGCATCCATGAATCCTGATCTCTTCTATAAGGTCGGACAAAGGGAGGAAACCAGGAGGAGGAGGAAGAGGAGGGGGAAGGAAATCACCAGAGTAGAATTAAGGAGGAAAATCGATAGTGGGAAAAAGGAGGTTTAAATAAGAGGATCGAGGAGGAAGGATGAAGAGAGGCAGGAAAGTCAGTAAAAGTGGAAGTTAAAAAAGTTTAAGAGGCAGTAGGAAACCAGGAGGAGGAAGGATGAAGAGAGGTCAGAACAAAGGAGGGAATGTGGGAAAAAGGAAGTGTAGGAGGCAGTGAAAGTGGAATGAAGAGAGTGGGGAAGAGGCAGTGAAAGGTGGGATAAAGGAGGCAGTGAAAGGTGGGATAAAGGAGGCAGTGAAAGGTGGATAAAGGAAGTGTAAGAGGCAGTGAAAGGTGGGATAAAGGAAGTGTAAGAGGCAGTGAAAGTGGGATAAAGGAAGTGTAAGAGGTAGTGAAAGGTGGAATGAAGAGAGTGGGGAAGAGGTACAAAAGAAAACACATTAACCCTTCGTTGAGTACCTGTGCATCGTTGGCGATATCGAAGCCCAGGCTGATCAGGCAGGCCTTGAACTCCTCCGCACCCAGAGTGCCCGAGTGATCCTGGGGGGTGAGGCGGCGCCGTGGGGGCCATGCAGCGACACATACAGTGGGGAGGAAGGTGAGGGGGGGTGGGGGTGAGGATGTGTGGGGGGAGTGCATCATGCACAGGGGGTCAAATGAGGTGAGGAGGGGGCGGGGGGGGATCGTGCAGGAGATAGAAAGAGAACACAGTGCATTTTCATTAGGATCCTGCAGGGGCAGCAGAGGTTAATGTGCAGCCAGGCAATAACTCTTTGTGGGGGGGGGGCGTCTTCTCCTCATCACAACAAGCACAAATATACCTTTTATGTGTAAACAGCATTAATGCAAAATCACTCATTAAACACAGTTCAGAATCACATTCATTTACCCCATGTCCTCACACATTGGACATGTACATACCATAGAGCGGTAACTACACAAACACGATTAAATATTATTAAAATTATTGATTAAACTGCTGATCTTTTTTTTATTCATGTTTTAGTTTGAGCACATTTTTACTTTTAATTCTTATTTTTTAATATACATTTTTTTTTTAAATTGTATTTTATTTATTTCATTTTAAAATGGCGCAATTAAAAAAAAAATTATTTTCTCAATTATCTTTTTGTTTTACTTTATTTTATGAAATCTTATCTTTCATCGGAAATGTTCCTTTAAATTCTTATATTTATATAAATGTATTTATTCTGTTATTATTCTGTTGTTGTTCTGAAATGTGTTCGTTTGCAACTTGTTGTCATAAATGTTGGACATACTGTATTTGTGATAAACTGAAAAATAAAGTTGTAAAAAAACAAACAAGATGAAGTTTTCCTTTACGGTACGAGAAAATCCTCCTATTCTCGAGCTTTTAGACGGGGAACCGATAGATATTTGTTGTCAACATCACTCATTAGCATCGTCATTAATGTTATTGTGAGACAAAATTATATTGAGAGAATAGATATTAGTAAAACAAATTGTGTTGGACAAATTGAGACCACTTCAATCTATTATTTTATTGTAGAGAACAACCACAGATAGACCTCTGTCAGGACTGACTGCAGCCAACTTTATTTTCACCGTCTCTAAGGGCTTTTAGCCGGAATCCTGACTGTGAAACATACATTATGTTCAATCAATTTGGCACACTTTTGAGATTCAGATGGGTTAGTCAATCAGAAGGAATGATTATAAATGAAAAAACATTTTAATATGACCCCTTCATTTACATTCACGTCACAAAAACACCATAACAAAAGCTAGTAAAAATGGAACGAGTTCACAATTGCTGTTAAGTAGAGGTTAGCTGATAACACTTTGTACAACATGAAAAACAGCATGTCTCTTACAAAAAGCATTTATACAAAAAGAGGCGTTTGGTTTAATTCTCCCTCTCTGTGTATGTGCATGAATACGAGAAGCATCAGAACAAAATCAAATGTTTGCAGAGTGTGAGCTGTAAAACTGTAGGTAGCTTGTGTATCTCTGGTTCTAACATTAGCATTAGTAAGACGTCTCACCATGGGATGTGCTCCCTGAGTATTCCTCAGAAGCAGGGATGCAAACTCATCAGGTATGAAAAAGGTGACAAGGATTCGAGCCCCCCGACCCCACGGAATATCGGCTTTAAAATAAGGAATAACAGAGGATTTTAGCAGTCAGAACAACTAAAGCAGCAGTGTTCATAATAACAGCAACGCCAAAGAGTCACATCTAATAGAAATATATAAAAGCATTTATTTTAATTGTGTAGCAGTCAGTTTATAATTTTGGCAGCACTGTTGAGCATTTTGAAAATGTATTTTCATGCCTCTGTGCAAGGCTGTCTTTCTATCTTTATAGCCACTGGTGTAAAGTAACTAAGTTCATAAACTCAAGTACTATACTTGGGTACAATTTTGAGATACTTGTACTTTATTTAAGTATTTCAATGTTTTGCTACTTTGTTCTTCTTCTCCTCTACAGTTCAGAGGTAAATTGTGTACTTTTCCTCCACTACATGTATTAATACCTTTAGTTACTTCACAGATGTGGATGAATGATGTGAAATATAACCAAGTGTTAAATCAGACTTTAGTTCCACCTGGAGTAAATTCACAAGCTACCCTGCAGTATACAAAGTCATTCAAACTAGCTGCACCTTTACCAGCTTTGAGAACACTTTAATGATCAATCATTATAAAACATATCATATATATTATTCTGAAATGGACCAATCTGCACAATGACTACTTTTACTGTCGCTACTTTAACTATATTTTGATGATAATACTTTTGTACTTTTATTTGAGGAACATTTTGATTGCAGGATTGTTCCTACACTCTGGTACTTCTACTTAAACCTGAGTAGGCTACTTCTACTTTTACTCAAGTACAAGATCTGAGTACTTCTACTTTTACTCAAGTACAATATCTGAGTACTTCTACTTTTACTCAAGTACAATATCTGAGTACTTCTACTTTTACTCAAGTACAAGATCTGAGTACTTCTACTTTTAATCAAGTACAAGATCTGAGTGCTTCTACTTTTACTCAAGTACAAGATCTATACTTATACCACCTCCGTTTATAGCCTATGAAAAAAACTATTAGAAAACGAAGGCTAAAGCTAACGTTAGCAGATAGTGACAATGTATGCTAGTTAGCTAGCTCGACAACGATAATATTGCGACAGAAAAACTTTTCAGTGCACATCACGCTCTGCCGCTCCGACAAGGAGCTCTGCTCTGAACACCTGAACGGCCCGTTCTAACAGCTGTTCACCAGCGGTCCAGTCTGTGCCACAGTGACTCCGGACGCACAGTTAATATTAACGAACGCACTCGTAGGTAATGTAGCTGCTGAAGCTAGACCATCACCGCGGAGCAGCAGAGCCTTATTATACATCCATAAGCAGAGCCGACAGGCAGGAAGACTCGAGCACACAGCTCGCGCTGCATTATAATATACACCATGCGTGTCATGATGGCACATAACAGCTCGCGGCCGCCGATTACTCCGGGTCCCAGACCCCCCCCATACCCCAAAAATATTTGTATTGCAGATCTACATGAATCACACAAACGACCTATTTTGGATTCAAAACTGCGAATTTCGCCGAAAGGTGACAAGTTTGCATCCCTGAGAAGCATCTCCTCACGCCATTCTTGATTTTCTAGCGATTGCTTTGTCCGCATCAAGTAATCCACCATTCCTTAAAAAGCTGGCTGTCCAACGCAGCATCATTCAAAGTCATTCATTCAAAATTCATCACCTCTTCTTGCTTTCTGCAGGCAAGAAGTGCTGTCTGGTGAGACATCTCATTTATGCTGCTTTGAGAACCCTGGTTGCAAGTAACCAAAAGTTCTCATTCAAAGCAGTGGTTTTATTGTCTCACTATGAGATATTGAAACTCCCATATTGGCAGGCAAGCTTATCTCAGTATAAGGATGGAAATAGCCAGGCCAAGAGTAAAAGCAGCTTGCAGGCGCCAGTAGGCCGACTCGGATAGGGAAGAGCAATGGCTCCCACAATCCAGTGGGAGAGCCTCTGTTTTGTAGGGGTTTTCCAATACGGGAATTAGCCCAGGATACTAATGGCGCATTTCCACTACACGGCCTCGCTCGGCCCCGCTCGGTATGGCTGGGCCTCGTTAGGACTGGCTCACTTTATGGCGCATTTCCATTACAGTTTAGGAACTGGGGTAGTATCTATAGTAACGCAGTGTAGGCGGAGCCGTGACGTCATCTTCAATGAGAACCCCAGAAAAACAACACAGCCGTTAGCTGTTAGCACTCAGAGCTCACAGCTCCTCATATATGTTCAGAAACTAGACAAAAGTTAAACAAGTACAAACCACAGACTGCCTGTGTCATGGTGAATACAGTCGCTGCTTTATTTATGTCTGTATAGGCCGTTGTTGTGAGTGTGGGCAGTCGGAGCATATACTGCGTTAGCTTAGCCAATCTCCATTTAGAAAACACGCATTTTAAAAGGTTTTTCGCCTGCCGTCTGTCTGCAGACTTGTCAAAGCATTAATTCATGGTTTTTACTAACCGGTATCAGTATGTTGTTACTTCGGCATCATTTTGAAACGTGTATTACAATTAAATCACGGTCAAATATGTCCATCTTGTTGTAGTTGTAGCCCCCTTGCCAGCGATGCTCCCTCTAGTTTAGCATACTCAGCCGACTCAGCCTCGTTGTCTCTGGCCCTAGACCCACGATTTTATGAGGCCAGAAAAACGGTGAATTAGGACCCGCCGGCCGGTACTAGGCCAAGTGGAAACGCAACCAAAAACGGGCCGCTGACGTCACAGCCCTCTTAAACCGTGCTCCGCGCTGTAGTGGAAACGCGCCATTAGAGTTGGTCACACCAAAACTCTTTACTCCTGCATTAACTAGACACAGCATCTGCGACCGCTGTTCATCAGAGGAAGAAACACGGGGGGAAAACGGCATGATGGCAATGGGGGAGAGAGAATGAGACAACCACCATGGGCACAAAAGCCACTGAGGGATTTTAAACTGGGATGGCCGTGAGACAGCCTGAACAAAAGTCTGTCAGGAAGCTGGTGAGGGCAGCATCTGGACCTTTGGGGAAAGCTAGAGAGCACAGGTAAAGACTTCTGGAACCACCATGTCCCCAAGCTATTTACCTGTGGCCGCAACATTTTTTTGAGGTGGAAAGTTTGAGAACGATTAAAAGCAAGTTTGTTAATACAAACAAATATACTGCTGGAATGACAATGTAATGATTTCTTGAAGAAACTCCACAGACAACATCGCTGCTCTCGGTTCCTTCCTTCAGCTTTACCTGGGTTTCTGAGCACCTGACAGAAAAGAGAAATGAAAAGTAGCTTCAGTACTTTGTGTGTATTACATGAAACTTTGTATCACTTTTTATTACAAAAAAGGTAATGATACACCCATCAAAAACAATCAATATTAAATCAAACGATTTCCCAAAAGTCTATTGAAGGATATTTATGTTTTGTTGCTCCAATGAAACTGGAGGATTGGTTAATCACACATTCAAATAAAGCCACAGATCACAACTTCTTTTCAGCAAATCAATTATTGCAGAAACAAAGTGGTCATTTCATGGCAGATCTCTTAAAACCATACACACCCACACGGTCACTGAGGTCTGCTGACAGATTACTTCTGGTAGTCCCTAAATCAAGGTTGAAGCAGCGAGGAGACAGAGCCTTTGCCTTTGCAGCTCCAAAAGTATGGATCGAATTGCCCCTCCAGAGGCCTGTACTACGAAGCTGGATTTTCGCTTAGCCGGCTGACTTCAGGGAAATCTCGGGCTTTCCGGTCCTACGACGCTGGTTCTCTTTTTAGCAGGCTAGATTTCCATGGTAACTTATGCTGAGCGGCAAACCTGCTCCGGAGCAGGTTAGGTGGCAGGCAGAGATCAACTCAGTGAAAGCACTGCCTGCTGACCAATCAGAGCTCCGTGTGCGGAGTTTAAAGCGATCAATTCATATTACAGGATAGAGGAAATACAGAAAAACTGCCGTTGCAGGAAAGACGGCCGGCCAAAATCAACTGACTGTGTGAACGTGAAAATTAATAGAATATCCCCTCCCATCTTCAGAGCAATCTGACTATTATAATATTAGCGTTAAGAAAGCTTACTTAAATATCTGCCACGACATAAGTAACCGGATCAGAGTAACATTAAGTACAGTCCGCGGCACTGTGAGTGCAGACATCGATGTGTGCCATTATCATTCATATCATATCACATCATAATGTATCATATATTTCCTTATTTGAGTCAGCTTCTTGAGCCGTATCTGGCCGTGCAACACTCACAGTGTCACATACTGTATGCAGAAGTATTATTTTAAGCAACACATTAAGTTGATGAAACACTCGAGTCAAATTCTCCTAATTAAAGTCAGATCCACTCGTGTCTTGGACGGGGCAGTGATTTCATAAACCTGTTAATGTACGCATTCAAACACTTTTCTTTTACCAGCTGTATTCACCTTGCAGGTGCAGCTATGTGGCTTTTATCCTGGATAAAGTGTTTAAGTCATGGATGTTTAAAGTTTAACTTCTTCATATTTGACTAATATTAAAGTTCACTTTTCATTCAGGAAGTATGACGCTGCGCTTGTCCATGTTTGTGATTGGTCGAATGCTCCAAATACCACCCCTTTCATGTGAACGCGCACCTAACTAGATAGGACACGGCTGGCTTGAGCGATCCACTTGATAACCAGCGTCGTAGTACAGTTTAGCCAGAGCGCGTATGTTTTGGCTTAGGTCAACCGGCTAACTCAAACATATCCAGGTTAGGTTGAACCAGCTTCGTAGTACAGGCCTCAGGTTAGACTTGCTCCAACTCTGCCTGTTTTTAAATCTCGTTCAAAAACCCATTTATTTTCCCTTGCATTTACAGACCAGGTGAAACTTGTGCTTTTAAATTTGGGTTTTTATCTTACTAGTGTTTTGTATTGTTTTTACGTCATGTAGGAAAGTTTCTCAATCTGTGGCTTCTGATCTGGTTTCAGTGTCTCCTGTTTTACATTTGTTTCATGTCCTGTCTGTTTTTCATGTATTTATGCTATGTTTGTATACAGTTGTTGATGTACAGCACTTTGTTCAACTCTGTTGTTTTTAAATGTGCTATAGAAATAAAAATGGATTGGATTGGATTGGATGTTGCAGGGCAGGAAGAGCCCTACTTGTTTGAGTAATGCCACAACAAACAAAGCCTTACGTTGTCCAGTCTGTGCAATTCACACCATGCTCTGAAAAGAAGCCAGGCTGACAAAGCTCACACTGTGCATCCTCTCTGCTGGTTCCTTAGAGACGGGGACACAGGAGAGATTAGTCACACAGCAGCCAACATCCAGTAATGATCCATCATCACATCAGTGTCTTCATTTAGTGTTTTTACGTTCACACTGCAGGAGATCAGTCATCACTGTCTAAAAGTTCATTCAGGAAATGAACCAGTACATCTCCAGTCACAATTTTAAGATGAGAGTAATTTAAAGGTTATCTTTCAGGACTGAAACGTACGAGGAGGTCATCATATCCGTTTCAGAAACCCTCATGTGATAGCTGCAGGACTCATAAAGAAACAGGGAGGGTTTCCTGTTTACTGCCTGTTATGTGCTTCTGCACCTCGGGTTATAGTCCAGTCAAAAGTTTGATCATATTTGATAAAATTATTGTCTGATACTTTGTGTAATGTAAACATCATATTAAGTTTATGATTAAGACCTGAGGCCTGTACTACGAAGCCGGATTTTCGGTTAGCGAGCTAACTTCAGGGAAAACTCTGGGTTTCCGGTCCTACGACGCTGGTTCTCTTCTTAGCGGGCTAGATCTCCATGGTAACTTGTGCTGAACGGCTAGCCTGGTCCGGAGCAGGTTAGGTTCCAGGATAACAGAACAACTCAGTGAAAGCACCGCCTGCTGACCAATCAGAGCTCAGTGTGCGGAGTTTAAAGCGATCAAGTCATATTACAGGAGAAAGGAAATACAGTTTAAATTGCCTTTGCAGGAAAGACGGCCGGCAAAAATCGCCTGACTGTGTGAACGTGAAAATTAATAGAATATCACCTCTCATCTTCAGAGCAATCTGACTATTATAACATTAGCGTTAAGAAAGCTTACTTAAAGTGGACCTATCATGCTATATTATAATAATATAGTGTAGGACCATACCTATATAAGCATATTTATACTTTTTTTTTTCAAATTACCAAACAGATCATGCATTTTAGCCATGCCTCATTTCACTTTTTTACCCCTGTTTTTGCAAGGGCTGATTACGTGAGAACAGCACCACCTACAGGCCTGGCATATGTACTACAGCGTCTCCAGCGCTTTCGAACATTGCCGTGGCTGTCTCCTCCTGATTGGTGGAGTTGGCCCAATAGCCGTAGTGCCACCGTCCTGACGTCAGGACAGTGTTCAAATCTGGATCAGTTTTTATCAGATCCGTTGCAGCCCCTTTTTTAGAGATTTGGGTATGGAGGAAAATAGAGAGGGTTGTGTTTTCTGACTCTTGGTGAGTTCCCTGGAACACCGGGGACACATATTCATGTATAAAAGACGTACAAAAGTGCATTTTGCATGATAGGTCCCCTTTAAATATCTGCCACAACATACAACTATGTGGCTTTTATCCTGGATAAAGTGTTTAAGTCATGGATGTTTAAAGTTTACCTTCTTCATATTTGTCTAATATTATAGTTTACTTTTCATTCAGGAAGGTTCAGTTCAGATTCAGGTTATTTATTTGTACCCGTAGGTTGATTCTGTTTGCAGAGAAAAATACAAGGGTTCCATCCTGACACTAAAAACATACACAAACACAAACAACAGACACATCTCTAATAAAAGGACTAATAAAAGTACAAGTACACCCTGCTCAACCAAATCTCAAAATATTTTAAAAACATTTTAAGAAGGAAAACACTAGTACAAACATGGACATTCAAAATTCACAACTAAATAAAAAAATAAAAATAGGCATCTGTGTGACGCTCCTATGATGTGTTAATTTGTGCAATAGCTGCTGGGATAAAACTGTTTTTATACCGCTTCGTTCTACTCTTTGGGACAACTAACCTCCGGCCCGAAGGAAGAAGCTTAAATTCTGAGTGCAGAGGGTGGGAGTCATTGTCTAATATGGAGCTGGATAACCGCTTTAACTGCCTGAGGTACAGGGTCTCCAGGTTTAGCTGTGGCTCACCAATCAGTCTGCTGGACCACTTTATGATCTGACTCAGATGCCCCTTTCACACCGGCGCTTTTCCAGCTCCTGCTCGGAGCTGGAGCTGGAAAAGCACCAGTTTTTCCTGTTCACACCGCAGCGGCGGCGCGTCATAGCTCCGGAATGCGGTTCACTTCCAGCTCCAAAAATTGTCGGTCCAGAGGCAAGAGCTTCGGAGCTATGACGCGGCGTCTCTTACGTTGAGGCGTGCAGGAAACCTTACTTTGACCATCCGTTCGCTGTTATTGATCATTGTGGAGAGCAGGCAGACATTTGGTTTGTTATTATAGCAGCTATCGGATGGAATCAATACATGGGCTGCACAGGTTGTCATGTCCGACTATCAGAAGTAGAATCATAATGAAAAATACGCCGGTAAAAAGTGCATGTAGAAAACGGCTTAGCAAGTAGTCAGTTTAGCTTCGGTTGCTATGCTAACATCACCCATGTTATACCAGAGAAACTTTCATAACAGCGTTGTGATGCCAAACAGCGTCAATTCAGACTGACACACATTCACTTAAGGGGAACTGGGGATATGTATCAGCTGCTTGTGTGACAGTCAGACAGTGAATACTTTAGAGCCGTGTGAGCTAACCCGGAGCTAACGGGAGAATACACTCCCGTGGAAGAGCAGCCAGCACTGCAGCGGTCGGTAAATGCCGCTGAAACACATTAATAAACAATGAACCACGGCACTCTGGAGAAAAGTATAAGGTTGGAGAAGTCGTTATTTAATTTAATCTGGCTTCGTATGATTAAAAGCAACACGATCATCGACCCGACGCAGTCCCCGGCCCGTTGTTGTTGTTGTTGTTGTGAGCTCCGTTGGGGAGAAAATCAGCGACGTAAACTGTGACGTCATGACGCAGCAGCGGCAGCTCTGGGCGGTGTGAACAGAGCGGGAGCTGAAAAGGGAAACGGGAGCTGAACCAGAAAAGCTCTCGCTCGGAGCTAGAAAGGGAAAAGCGCTGGTGTGAAAGCCGCAGCCAAGTTTCTGCTCTTTAAAGTCAGGTTCCCAAACCATGACATTAGTGAAAAAGACAGAATTGACTCGATAAAAGCACGATAAAACATGATCATCATGGTTTTGTCAATGTTAAATTGGACAGTTTCCTAAGACAGTACAAACGCTGGTGCCCCCTTTTGCACACAGCTTCACTGTTTGGATCAGAGCTCAATTTTGAGTCAATAATTGTCCCGAGATATTTGTATGATTGCACAAATTCTACTTTCTGATTCTGGATTGTTAAGACTTCATGTATGTGGGGATGTCTTCTAAAATCAATGATCATGTCCTTGGTTTTGCTTATGTTCAGTTGTAGATAGGACTCCTCACACCACCTGACAAAGTCGTCAATGACAGGGCCGTGGCTGGTCTCATTGTCCTAGAGCCTACTAACAATTACAGAGTCATCTGTATAATTTAAAATGGTCCTATTTTCCCACCTACTTTGACACATATTAGTGTACAGTATAAATAATAGTGGCGAAAGGACACATCCTTGTGGGGAGCCAGTGCAGGAGCTGACTTGATCAGATAAGGTCCCATTCACCCTCACTCTTTGTGTCCTATTGGTTAAAAAAATCAAGAATCCAGCCCATAAGATTATTGCTTATTTCAAATTGTTCTAAAAGTCTGCCAATTAGAATATGAGGTTGAATTGTGTTAAAAGCAGAGGAAAAATCAACAAATAAAAGTCTAGCATGAGATCCATTTCCCAGTCTTCCTTAAGATTTCTGCTCTGACTAGTTTTTCCAATGTCTTCATTAGAATTGATGTAAGTGCAACTGGTCTAAAATCATTAAGAGTTTTGGGGCCTCTGGATTTGGGAACAGGGACTACCACAGCATCCTTCCAAACCTTTGGCACATGCTGTGTCTGTAAAGACATATAACAAATGTAGTGGAACACAGGGCTAAGTTATTTTGCGCAAAGTTTAAAGTGGACCTATCATGCTATATTTGAATAATTAGTGTAGGACCATACCTATATAAGGCATATTTATACTTTTTTTTTGCAAAATACCAAACAGATCATGCATTTTAGCCATGCCTCATTTCGCTCAATTTGACATTTTTTAGCTCTGTGTTTGTAAGGGCAGATAAGGGCAGAACAGCACCATCTACAGGCCTGGCATATGTACTACAGCGTCTCCAGCGCTTTCGAACGGCAATGGCCGTGGTTGTCTCGTCCTGATTGGTGGAGTTGGCCCACTAGCCGTAGCGCCACTGTCCTGACGTCAGGACAGTGTTCAAATCTGGATCAGTTTTTATCAGATCCGTTGCAGCCCCTTTTTTAGAGATTTGGGTATGGAGGAAAATAGAGAGGGTTGTGTTTTCTGACACTTGGTGAGTTCCCTGGAACACCGGGGACACATATTCATGTAGAAAAGACATACAAAAGTGCATTTTGCATGATAGGTCCCCTTTAAGTAGACGACCCTGAGCCGACCGCAGATGTTGTCAGGTCCATGACTCTTATTTATTTTTACAAAACGGAAGGCCTTTTCCACTTCCCTCTGATCTATGTTAAAATGCTTATTGTCTTCAAGTTTAAGCTTCAGTTCAGATATATTATTACTGAAATCAAATGTGTCAAATCGAGAAAAAAAATTATTTAGGGGATTTGCAAACTCAAGATCTGAATTAAAGCCATCCAGAGTCACATGGCAGCTATTCTTTGTTTCCCGGAGGCCTGTTATGGTTTTCATGCTACTCCAGACTGAGCCAAGGTTGTTTGCAGCCATTTTGTTTTGTAGTTCAGATTTAAAATTCTGTTTAGCTTACAGAATTTCTATTTTAAGTTCCCTATTAGCATTATGCAGATCAGAGGCACTTCCCTGTTTAAAAGCTTGTTTCTTTTTCTGAATGCTGGACTTAACTGCCTTGGTCACCCATGGTTTGTTATTAGGGTATATTTTGACTTGCTTACACGGAATAATCTGTGACGTATGACGCTGACTCCCTGTTAGTTAGCCAAGGGATCCTGGTGTGTGAGGTGCGCTGTCAGTACGCTTGTTCATGTTTGTGATCGGTCAAATGTTGCTAGCCCCGCCCCTTTCATGTGAACGCGCACTCAGTCGGACAGAGAAACCCTGGCTTGAGTTAACGAGTTGATAACCAGCGTCGTAGGACAGTTTAGCGAGAGCGCGTTTGTTTTGGATTAGGTCAACCGGGTAACTCAAACATATCCAGGGTATGTTGAACCGGCTTCGTAGTATAGGCCTCAGGCCTTCAGTGTGCATATGTAAACAGTCAGGAGAGTGTGACCTGCATTTTACTTACCAGGTTCTTTTAACCACTCGCCAGGTACACATGTTGTATGTTTCTGTGCCGCACTGCATCCTGTTCCTGTCACATCTAAATCTTTGCAGAAATAGCCATCTATAACTTCACAGACTGTGTCAGTTGTTTCTGAACAGCCCTGCAGGACAAAGAGGCCGTGGCCTAAAGAAACAAGCAGAAAGAAACAGTCAATGTATGCAAACCTAAATAATATTTAAAATCCAACTCACACAACTTGCCAGCTTTCTTGAAAAACATATATATAGATATATATATATATATATATACACAGTATATATATATATATATATTATCTATAGATATATATCAGGGGTGCACATAACTCCTTGCATTTCCTGAGGCCAAGTTGAAGGATCAAATACTAAGAAATTATCACATGACTTGAAGTCATATCTGATTTCAGATGTGGGAAGTAACTAAATACACTTATTCAAGTACTGTACTTAAGTACCATTTTGAGATACTTGCACTTTACTTGAGTATTTCTATTTTATGCTACTTAGTACTTCTACTCCACTACAGTTCAGAGGTAAATGATGTACTTTTCCTCCACTACATGTATTTAATACCTTTAGTTACTTTACATATCTGGATGAATGATGTGAAATATAATCAAGTCTTAAATCAGACTTTAGTTCCACCTGGAGTAAATCCACAAGCTACCCTGCACCGCAAAGGCGCGCAGTGACACAAGGGACGTTACGCAATTCAGATTTTGCTGTACCTGCGTACCAGTTATGTGCACCCCTGTAATATATATATATATAGATACAAATATATATAGATATATATCACAAAAATAAAAAATAAATGTTAAAGCAGGAAATAAGAGAATGTGGATGGAATATAATCTTATTAAATGCTCTTACAAAATAATTACATAAAAGCCTGTTATATTTCAGTCCAATCATTTGTATTTGAGCGACAGATTATCGGAAAATAATGATGCGTTTAATGGACTTGGAGTTTTAGAAAATAATATTTTTTACATTTATTATTATTGGTCTATATTGAATATGACTTTAATGTATCTGTACACTGTAGAACTCTCTTCACCCTTGCATAACCAATGTAGCAGCTGCTTGTTGACTACATCTAACTTACCCCCCTCCCTCCTTTCTCCCCTCTCCACATGTGAAGAGACCTGAAGCAGATCTGATGTTATGCATTCCCCTCATTTCTGTGCATAGAGGTAAGCATATGCTTACATAGATGTTTATATGCACATATGTTTACGTTTGGAACACAGTTGGCATTTGGTTGATTTTTAGTTAATACATATTTGTGGTGATTATTAAATCTACACCAGTGTTGCAATTTAGGAATATTTCCATTATCAAGACTGATAAATCCTTTAACTGAATTTCCCCTCAGGGATTTATAAAGTGATGTTAATCTTAACTGATTACATGTTTTGTATACAGTGCCACAGCAAAGTGAGAAATGCATCCATCAAAGTATAACAAATAACTGGTTTTATCTAACCAACGGTCCAAAGACACCAAGATATCCACTGTTACTGTCATAAAAGATTACAAAGACATCATAATAACACATTAAAGACATACCTGAGTCACAGGAGGTGCATGTGAAACATCTATTGAGTCCGTGGGTGGGTTCATAAAAGTCCCTTTCTCACAGCGGCGGCAGAGTGTGCCTGCATGTGACGAGCAGTCCTCCTGAACAATGGTTCCTGTTCAAAAAGCAAACACTCTGTCAGCATCTCAACATCAAGACATGAAGGCAAATTACAATTAGAAAATGAAGAGTCAGTAACAATATGTTCATCCCGTTTCAGGTCTTTGATGGAGCACTTCAGGGAGCAAAGCCAACTTCAGCTTCGGAAATCCCAGTTAAATTCATCCTTTAAAATGCTCTCACTGACTTCTGATTTTGAAATACTTGTTAGATATAACTTACCTTTTCTGCACATAGGACAACAACCAGCTTTTGAAACATATTCCTTGGAAAGACAGGAGAGCTCTGGTGCCACGAAGTACACACCCTGTTAAAGAAACGCAGTTCAGTGTTAAGTCTTCTTGGACTATTTATATTCTATTGTATTTGTATTTTCTTGCAGTATTTTATCAGTTGTATTGTGTTGCACTGTTGGAGGAGCCTGTGACCTACGTTTTTCATTGATATATCTACACTGTAGCTATGTACACATGACAATAAAAGCCTTGAATCTTGAAAGTAGTATGAGTTTGTACATTCACATAATAGTGATGTGCCAGTTAAGACTTTGCAATGTATCCCTTACTTTGAATGTATACCTATATATATATATATATATATATAGTATATACAGTCTCTGGTTGATACATGTTAATGCATTTAATCGATTGAGTTTGATACTTTTTGCGCTTTTACTTTTCATATACACCAAATTGTTTTATAGAAATAAGCCATTGAATAATTTTGTTGAATATTTCTTTAAAACTATTTTCTAAATGTTACAGTGTAGTGTAACCAAAATCCTTTCACACATCAAGGGTTTCCTGCAGGCTGAACTAAATCAATGTTTTGTAGAAAGATGCCTTTGAATTTCCCTTGAGAAAAATATTGAGTATCTGTCCAAGTATGCAATATGTTGCTTCCAAAACCACTTCATGTAATAATGTCAATCTGTTTGTTTTACTACAAGACTTAAAAGTGCAGAAATAGCTTTTGTAATTTTTTATTGTGTCAATTCTACCAAAATCCCTTCACACATTAATTGTCTCATGTAGGTCAAGCTACAACACTTATTTTTTAATAAATTATTTTAATGATCCTAATGTTCCTGGTCCAAAGTATATTGACACCAAGGAGACCCCTATAGTTTTACCTGCTTGCATTATTCATTATATTATGTTTATTGCATTTATTTCCCCAATAATTATCGATAGTATTAGCAGCAGGAGACCAAAAATGTGTGAAGTCCTTTCGGTTGCACTACAATGCATTAAAGGGAAATTATTACAAATGTTTTACGAGAAAACAAATCAGTCAAATACTTCATAAATATATTTCCCCTAAAGTATTGGTGTACTATAAGCAGCATGGACCCATTAATGTGTGAAGTGATGTTATTAGCACACTTTCTTTATAACTGAAGTTATTGAATACGTTGTACAATAAAATAAATTAATGACTATTGTTCTTTAAATCCACTAGATTTATTGAACCCTCACAGTTACTTTGTACATACACAAACAAACACACATGAAAGTGTTCTCAAAGCTGGTAAAGCTGCAGCTAGTTTGAATGACTTTGTATACTGCAGGGTAGCTTGTGAATTTACTCCAGGTGGAACTAAAGTCTGATTTAAGACTTGATTATATTTCACATCATTCATCCACATCTGTAAGTAACTAAAGGGATTAAATACATGTAGTGGAGTAAAAGTACACCTTTACCTCTGTATTGTAGTGGGGTAGAAGTACAAGCTACTCGTCAGTACGACGCTGAAGTTGGCTTCCGATTCAGAGCTGAAGTTGGCTTCAGATTCAGAGCTGAAGTTGGCTTCAGATTCAGAGTAATTTAATTTACAGCGCTGAGCGAACAGTCCTCCGTGTTTGAACCTCTTAAATCGCTGCATAGCCGATTTATTTGGACTAGATTATCCCAGAGGGTCTAAACATTCTTTATAACACAGTTTTAGATTTGAGAAACCTTAATTCTATTTGTGAACATTAAAAAATGGAGATTTCAGTGCTTTTTTCGCATCTAGACCACATTAGACCAGGTCCTGATCTAAAACCACTAGACCTAGACTCATCAAATCCGGACTGGATTATCCCAGAGAGTCTAAACATTCTTTATAACACAGTTTGAGATTTGTGAAACCTTTATTCTATTTATGAAAATACAAAAAGGAAGATTTTGCTGCTTTTTCTACATCTACTGTAGACCACATAAGACCAGGTCCTTATCTAAAACCCTAAAAATCTAAAAATGTTTGGTTTTTGTGACCAGTTGGACTCATTAAAGCCATTGTTTCCCTTTATAAGTGCAACTACGGAAGTGGATTGGAGTCTTTCAGAGCCTGTCACAGTTCCAGATCATACCAGTGTAAAGCTATATGTACATTAGTAATCATAGTTTTTCTATGTCAAAAAAGTATAAACAGCATGTAACAATATCAAAACTTGCTAAACATGCTCACTTTATTATATTTGTGTTGCAAAGGTCATGCCACAGTCTGACAAGCATAACTTGTTTAAGAATTCAAAATGCAGCCCCCACTTCAATCAATAAAGCATTCCAAATATATATATCATGTGCAGTGCTCATTAGTAGCCGTCATCCCATGCAGTTTAAATATACTGGGACCCCAGCAAGGCAGCGTTACACTGGTGAGTACATGTGAAAGGATTTCAGGAGCCTTTTGCTTCATTTACATTATTTTAGTGGTTTGTACTTTTTAGAAATTCTAACAATGTATTTTTGAAAATGTATGAAACTAAAAAAAGTCTCCTACCTGTTAAATAACAAACTAACTTTCTACAAATAAATTCAAGATGGTTTTTAGGGGTCGGCACCATTTTGATATGAAGTGCCATTCAAAATTTTTTTTGTTATCAGCGTGCCAACGATCGAGAATTATCAACGGGGGGGCCTCCCTGCGGGGAAGCAGTGTCTGGACCTGTCAGCGCAACTTAGGCCTAGGCTCCACGGGAACGAAAACGGGTTGAATCCGCATATTTCTCATGCGTATAGCCCTTTAAGCTAGACGACGCCGTAACGGAAACTTAGAAACAGACCCTGCAAACGACAACGGGTCCAAAGGTGGATAGATCTGGGAACGGAGCGCTCTGGGGGGTCCAACGGCTCCGTGTGGTCGCCTATACGGTCATCCGTTTCTGATAATGACGACGCAATAGCCCAGCCTCTCCCCACCTCTGCTGCTCACCCCCGCAAAAGTACACTGCACACTGAATTCAGATTATTTATCTTTATCTCGATATGGACATAAACGCGAGTGAAGTCTAATCTGACAGGACGGAGACACGCAGCTCCTCCCGCTGTGATGCAGCGGGAGCAAAACACACACTTCAAGTCAGATCATCACCCTTAGCTATTTTAATTACCTCTCAAACTACCTAAACTAGTTATAAATATGTTTATTTTGACTGTCGGGTCATCATTACTGGATCAGCTGCTGCATGAGACAGACACTGACACTGTGAGAAGAGAGGAAAAAGAGACAGGCTCCGTGTATTTTATGATTATATATCATTATATAGAGTCGTTATTCATTTGTTTTAAAGCTCAATAAATAACAATGAAGACCTTTGACCGGCACTTTTATAATTTTGTCCGGAAGATTTAAACTTTAATATACGCTGACCGGCGAAAAACTCTGCCCGGTTCCGTCGGCCCCCACCGCGGAGAATAAACAGAAGTGCAGCCATGACAACCATTCTTCTTCGCTGCTTTTGTGGAGGAAGTTACAGCGCCACGTACAGGCTCGGCATATGTACTGCAGCTTTTCCAGCGTTTGGATGTAAACGGAGCCGTCTCGTGGAGCTTGACACAATCCGGTGTATATTGCGTGTGGGCGGAAGGTTTTTTGCGGTTGCGTTTGCGTTACTCCGATGCGTTTTGCCGTATGCGTTCCCGCGGAGCCGGGGCCTTACATGATACCGAATTTAACAAACACATTTAAATAATTGGTTTAAACGGCATAATATTCTCCAGAACACACATGTTATGATATTAGGGTCATGCAGAGTGAGGCGCCGTTTACACGAGGAGAATACGGCTTGTATCTGCATAGTTTCGCGTGCGTATAGCCCTATTATTTAGACGAGGCCGATAGAAACTGACCACACAAACGATAACGGGTCCCAAGGTGGATAGATTTGCAAACGAAACGCTCTGGGGGTCAACCGAGTCCGTTTAATCGCCTCTATACGAATATTGCCTGGAAAAATAGGATAGCCCCGCCTCTCCTGCTCACTGCTGTACTAGCAACTATCAAAAATAGCTGTGTTAATTAAACGCACAAGGGGTTCTTGAATGAAATATTATAAAAGGCAAACCAGAATTGTTAACGCCCAATATACTCCTTAAACAAAATAAACAGAGTCAGATTTCATGCATTGATCCATTATATTGACAAAGGTGCATCTCACCCGGTGTTTGTAGAGAATATCTCTCTTTCTGAGCCGTCCTCTCGATGCATATCCACAGAGACGTGCTTCTTGGTTTCTTTCAGTTAACTTCCCCGTAGCATTTATCCATATGCTGAGGAAATTACTATATCCCGCTGAATACCAGCAATCGCCACACACACTGACTTCCTCCTGTCAGTAGCTACTGCTAGTGCTACTGCTACTGACCATGCTACAGATATTAGTGCAAAAATATACAGCTCCTCTACCACAACCATCAGCAACAACAGATTCGGTTTCTTTCAGTTCAGTTTCAGTTCAGCTTACAGGTTAAAAGGGTAGCCATGGCAACATTGCTGCGGGGCTGCTCCAGCCTGCACTTCTTCGGGCTTTTGGTGTATATTGGCGGAAGTTACAGCGCCACTTACAGTCCCAGCATATGTACTACAGAGTTTCCAGCGGCCTCGTTTGAACAGACACGTTAAATGAAACAAATGCATGTGAACGGAAGACTTTTTTGAATACGAATACTGTGCATAAAACGCAAACGGCCTCGTGTGAGCGGGGCCTGAGATGAGATCGCTGTCCCTTTAAGAGAAGAGAGAGAGAGGGGTGCATTGATGCCAACCTTTCCAAATCCAAAAGAGGTAGGTTTGCGCGCGGCAAATGTGCACGCCCAAATTAGGTAATCAGAAGAAATGGAACCCCAGTAATTACATGTATAAACCATGTATTTAACATATATTGCATCATTTTATGCATTTTTCAGAAAAAGTGGTAGTTTGGTAAACAGTGACATCAACGACATGTTTGGTCTGTAAAATGCCCGAAAAGTAAAAGAATGGGAGATAAATATCCCAAAGTCTCCACATTTTATTATATTTTTAATGTGTTTCTGGTCCTCTTTCAGTTGCATTGTTGGAGAAGCCTGTGACATAAGATTTTCAACGACATAATTACTCTGTAGCTATGTTAGTTTGACAATAAAGAACCTTGAACCTTGACAGTGTAGATCAGGGGTGCCCAACCTTTTTTGAACCGAGAGCTACTTTTAAAGTGCCAGTCTGCCGAGATCTACCAGTCCAAATAGAGAGGCGTAGCCATTACTGACAGCCTACTACCAGGTAAATACACACTTCTACTTGTATAAAACTGACCTTTGTACGATTAATACTTCATAAAATACTGCAGATCCTTTATCTTACCTCTTTCTAATCTACACACACACAAGTATTTAACTGAAGTTACACAACAGTGTTGTTGATACAGAGTTGGGAGTTTATTCACACGTCACAACTACAGTGGGTAATGTTTTCAAGAAACATTGAACAGTGCTGCCACATATGACACAGGAAAAAAAGAAAAGACTGAACCCTTTCTTTGCCATTATATAAAAATAGTGTTGCTACAAAAGTATAAATTAGTTTTACTAATAAGACAACTCAGATCTGAAGCTACACAGGAATCTGCTGCCAGAGTGCAATAAAAAAGACAAAATTAATAGAATCAAACCCTTTTTTTTTTTTGCATTTTAGTAGAGTATAAAAAGAAATGCCTTTAAAATAGGATGCAAGCAACACTAGTTTCTTAACCTGAATTGATAATAGACTATAATCAATTTAAACAGAACAGATCTTAAAGTTTGCATTCTTATACCATTTTGTACAATAATTATAATGAATAAGTTCAAACAAACTAAAACTTACAGCTGATTAATAACGGTATCTAACTTGAGTTTTTATTATATCAAAAACCTGTTGAAATGCTACTGTTATTTTTACTGTCCCCAAAAAGCGCGTCGGCAGCCTCCAGGAATGCTTCTTTCACAACTTCGCCGTCTTTGAAAGACTTCATGTGTTTCGCAAGAACGTGACTGACACGATAAGATGCTATGGTAGCAGCCTTGCTCTTGTTGTTGGGCCTGGTGAAAATGGACTGCTGTGCATTTAGCTGTCCTTTCAGGTCCCTCACCTTTTGGGAGCGTAGGCAGAATTAGGAGGGAATTCCGTCTCGTAGCGTTTGTGCACTGTTTTGAAATGCCGCTCCTAAATTACCCTTCTTCGATAAAGCCACGCTCGCATTGCAGATGAGACAGATGGACTTTGAATTGGAATAGATACAAAAATAATCATCCTCCCCACTCGGAGTGAAAATTATATATTTTGGGCTCTTTTGCTTCTGCCATAATTGTGGTCTTGTGTGTGCGGACTGCACAGCAAACTAGTGCCCACTGCCTACCAGCCACGCCCCGATAAATCACAAAGCTTTGATGCGTTCAAGTGCATTATTCTGGCACAGGAAGATTATGTTATAGGACATTAACGATAAAACAGAATATTGTCGTTCTATTTTTAGACACATCTCGCGATCGACTGAAACACAGAGGACTGTTTGTATGATGGGATCACAGACACGCTGCAAACGGTGTCCGCCAAAAGTCGAGTCCAGTGTCTATGTAGTGTCATTTTTATTTGTTATAGTTTGGGAAGATTGAAAATCGGTAGGGAGAGTCAGCTAAATCGGTAGGCGGTAGAAACATGTCAAAAGCGGTAGACTACCGCCCAAATCGGTAGGGTTGGCAGGTAGATCATCGATCTATTTTGCAAGGGAGACCTGCAGAGGAGATACTTTTTAGCTCTGGTACCTACATGGAGTGAAGTAATGCCTGTTTGCGAGCGCGTCGAGTTGCGTAAGTAAACAGAAATGAAGCCAGGCACCATGTAGTTTTGATAAAACACTCTGTAGCTCGTTGTCTACATTGCTCTGGTCGGAAAGTAACGTTGTAAGTATTTTTAACGTTTTGTTTAGGTTATTGATGCGTCTAGCTCGAATCTGTCATTATCTTTCTTACTTTAACAAACTAACACAGTTCTTTGCCAAAGTTCGTCACGAACCCTGTAAGATACTCACCGAGGAAAACAAACACTGCGAGCATCGTAACCATAGACTGTATATATGGACCCATGGTCCGTGATCGCACCGCACCCATAGGATTCTGCAGAGTTGCCGACAGTGTTGCCTGTCACAAGCTGTGGACGTCCCTCCCTAAACATGGTTGGAAAGCCGCCGAATTTAACGGGAACGAGTGACGTCAGAGTTCCACTCCCGCCTGCTCCAAATAAGGGCACAAATGCGGAGCCGAGGCGGCACCTGCTGCCACCGGGATGGAAGCATGGATGTATAATAAGAACGGGCTGGAAGTTCCAGAGCTAGCTGAAGCTACCAAGCTAAGCTAACATGCTCACCATCTGCACACTGCCGTCGCATTTTACGTGTACTCCTCCGAATGCGGCCCACGAATGCAGCCTACTTTTCCCCAATTTGAAGGATACATCTGATGTACACTGCGCGGTCTACCATATCCCAGGGTGCAATGCGCGCAGCGAAGAGTGAGCTTTTCAAATGAAATGATGGTCCGGTCCCCAGCAGAGTGAATTTAAAAGCAGCAGCAAGCGGAGGAATCACTAATAAATGTGAGTATTGGGTTTTAACTTACTTTAAATTAACTAACGTCACACACATCAAACCCAAGGTGCATTAAAACGTACATTTTCGTTCAATAATACGGATACATATGTGACGCTAACTAGCTAGCTGGACGTACTGCACTGTTGTTTACACTTATTTTTTATTAAATTCAGAAGTTACTAAAGTCAAACAGAGATCTTGGCTCTGTTATAGATAAGTTATACTTTATATTACATAAATAGACCAAAGTGAAAACATTTAGACCGGTATAGCCTACAGTACGGTGGGATTTATAAAATGCTACCCTGACGTGTAGCTGCTGTTTGCTTTATTTATTTCTCCGACATGTTGCAATTGTTTACTGTTTATTCAACTTTGGGACAACATTACAACCTTTGTGTTCAGCTCATGCTGCTTGAGGTAGGGCTAAAAAAAAGCCTATTTTAAATATTTCCACCAGATTTGATCATCTTTATTTAGGTTAAATTGTATTTAATTGATCCTAATCCCATAATAATAACACCATCACAAATAGACAGCAGCCTTTTGCTTGATGTTAGTTTGTGCCGTGCTGTCAAAGGGATGCACGTGTGACTGTCTTCATCTCTTTAGTTTTTTAAAAACCAGAACATTACATCATTTAAATGATCCTTTACAGATTGTTTGTCTGAAATGCTTAGAGTTAAATTTTGCAATAATACTTTTGCAACCCTGTGTTTAATATGATTAATTCACTTTTTATTTTTCTCTTGTTTTTCTCTGCAATTAGGACAATTCTGGAGGAATGGATCTGCTGGAGAAGGACCCTTAATCTGAAAAGTGCACAGCGGATCATCAGGACAGAGCTGCCATCCACCTGGACCCCCCGAGGTGCTGGAGAAGGACCCCTAACCCCAGCGGATCATCAGGACAGAGCTGCCATCCACCTGGACCCCCCGAGGTACCCGGTCTACGTGGGCTGGGTCCTCCGTGGACCGCGTAGGCTGCGTACTCCGAAGGGTGCAGCCCAGTCTATGGTGCAGCCCCTGAATTGAGACACGGGCCGTTTCTCAATCGCGAGGATGCGACACATTTAAAAAATGTTGACTTGCAAAATTATCTTTTAAATTGACAAATTTGCTGCCCTAGGCGAGATTTTAGCTGGCATAAAGTCCCATGAAATAAATAAATGTGTATTTAAATGTACATTTATATATATTATTGCCTTATTTATTTATTTCAGAATGTATTTCATAACCTTATTTATTTATTTCATAGGCATATTTATATATGTATTTAATTATTTATGTATTTATTTAATTTTGGCTTAAACGGCATTCCATATGTACTTTCCCAAAAGTCAGCTAAAGCACAAACCATCAGTAAATCCATGAAAATCAAATGCAACAAAAAGAGAAAAAGGAGACAAAGTTTAGCAATTTTTCTTTTATTACAATTTTTGTCTCTTATTTTCAATCGGGTGAAGAAAAATACCTTTCTTTTTTTGTTTGTTCAGTATAATAAAATATGTTAACTTTATTCATTTTATGAAGAAAAACAACGACAACGAGAAAAATAAAAACAGAAAAATAACAAACTTTTTTTTTTACCGCTCTCCCTCTTTGTAAACCTGGAGAGCTGCTGCATTGCGTGGGAAGCAAATACAACGGAGACAGTGAGGAAGAGGAGGAGGGGGAGGAGGAGGAAGAGGAGGAGGTTAAAGATAAGGCCAGAGACGTACAAAACGGATCGCAGGAGGAAGGAGTTTGGTGGCGGGGATGAAGCAGGAAGTCGGGTCAGAGTTAAGCGGTCATGCCGTATTTGGAAAGAGCGATACACTACAGAAAGGACCGTCTGACAGCAAGGTAAAGCAATGAAAATATTCTTAATATAGCGTACACCTTCACCTCGCTGTCAGACGGCCTATCTGACAGGAAATGAAGTTATATCACTCTCTCCAAACCCACCAGACTCCATTCGAACAACTGAAATATTACCTCACAGACTCAGGAGTTGCTACTTCAGTCAGTTAGTCTGTGTTATTGTGGGATTTCGGGGACTCTGAACTAACCTTTTAAAACTCAGAAGTCACACAACAACACAAACAACTAACTGATCCATGGAGCAGTGGACCAGCAACTCCCATACACTGGTCAGGTAAAATGACCTATCAATGGAGTCTGGTGCCTTTTGTCTAGATACAAAAATGATGGCAGGAGGACAGGAGGTTGGTGCTGGAGGAGGAGGAGGAGGACGTGGCGGTGATGAAGCAGGAAGTCAGAGTTCAGAGGTCGCTCTCTCCGTACAGAGCCGTGGAGAAGGACATGTAGTCGAGGGCCCCGGGGACCCCGTCCGGCCCGGAGTACGGAGCCATGCGGGCGATGCAGTAATCCGCCTGGTCCGGAGGAAGCTCGCGGCGCAGCTCGTCCGGTAAAATGTAGTTCTGTGGAGGAGGAAAAATAAAGGACATTTTTATCATAGAAAAATAGCTTTTAGCTACAGTCTATATTCAGAAGTACCAGATGGTGATGAAGTGGGGATATTTTAATATGTAAGCCTATTTGTTTGAAAAATATCACTGGTCACCGGCTTGAGCTTCAATAATCAGGATCCATGTATTTCTGATCCTCTCAAGAATGGAAGTAGTCATTCCGGCAGTGGCTCAGTCAGTAGGGGCTTGGACTGTGAGCCGTAGGGTCGCCGGTTCAAGTCCCCGACCAGACCTAAATATGGAGTGTGGACTGCTACTTGGAGAGGTCCCAGTTCACCTCCTGGGCCCTGCCGTGGTGCCCTTGAGCAAGGCACCGGACAACCCCCTTCCCCCCCCACTCCCATTGCTCCCCGGGCGCTGTACAATAGCTGCCCACTGCTCCTAGTACTAGACTCCTGGTACTAGGATGGGTTAAAAGCAGAGAACACATTTCACTGTGTGCTCTCTGCATGTGAGACCATTACAGAGGGGTTCATCCCTCCGATTTTATCTATCACATACAGAGCATCAACTAGTTCCTGAACAGTGTCCTTCACATGCTGATATCCAAGAGAGGGAGTTACACAGTCACAAGATGGAGGAATAGAAAGCAGTATTCAATGTTTACTTCAGATTAGCTCCACGTCAGAAATGATCATGCTTGTCATATGTCTATCTCCATAGAGGCTGAATCATCATGTTAATCACATAGCTATCATATGCCTCAAACAGTCCTGATGCTCTTCTAGGTAATCATACATCCTGTCATGTACACAGCTACAGTTGGGATACCTTTGTTATCATGTGGACTCTGATATTGGAAGAGGACATTCAGTATTTTCCCAACACTATTTATTTTTGTCTTTCATCTTCTTAACAATAAAACTCTAAAAGTGAAAACTTAAGAAGAGATAAGTACATAGTAGTTTTACCAAGAATAAATGCTTCTACACGGTGTTTACCTTGTCCCCGGCCAGGACCTTGAAGGAGGCGACGACCTGGTCGGCGGTGTCCGTGTCCGCCGTCTCTCGGGACATGAAGTCGATGAACCCCTGGAACGTGACGATGCCCATCCTGTTGGGATCCACGATGCTCATGATGCGGGAAAACTCGTTCTCACCCTGAAGGCAACACGGAGGGACGGTGAGGCTCAGGTGCAACACACACACACACACACACACACACACACGGGAAGACTCAGCTTGTCTATAGTTTATCGTAAATACATAGAATTCATTAATTAATTTCAGGTTGGCTTGAATTTGTACCAAATAAATGTGTGTTTCCAGATTATTTAACGAGTGTTTATATGATATTATCCCCATAATCCTCCAGATATTAACCCGTTAACATTAAAACTTAAACTGGCACGGAAACAATACTAGAATAAATGTACCTACATTACATGCAAAAATGTGAAATAGTAAATACACTGACTATGACCCTTACACAACCTCACTTTAAAACATGCAAACTATTCCTTTATGTATGGAATATCTCTATGAATCGAATCAAGATATATATTTATTTAAAAAAATCTATAAAATAAGGCTTAGAACTTTTCCTGAGGATGTGTGGGGGGGGAGTGCATCATGCACAGGGGGTCAAATGAGGTGAGGAGGGGGCGGGGGGATCGTGCAGGAGATAGAAAGAGAACACAGTGCATTTTCATTAGGATCCTGCAGGGGGCAGCAGAGGTTAATGTGCAGCCAGGCAATAACTCTTTGTGGGGGGGGGCGTCTTCTCATCATCACAACAAGCACAAATATACCTTTTATGTGTAAACAGCATTAATGCAAAATCACTCATTAAACACAGTTCAGAATCACATTCATTTACCCATGTCCTCACACATTGGACATGTACATACCATAGAGCGGTAACTACACAAACACGATTAAATATTATTAAAATTATTGATTAAACTGCTGATCTTTTTTTTATTCATGTTTAGTTTGAGCACATTTTTACTTTTAATTCTTATTTTTTAATATACTTTTTTTTTTAAATTGTATTTTTTTTATTTCATTTTAAAATGGCGCAATTAAAAAAAAAATTATTTTCTCAATTATTTTTTTTGTTTTACTTTATTTTATGAAATCTTATCTTTCATCGGAAATGTTCCTTTAAATTCTTATATTTATATAAATGTATTTATTCTGTTATTATTCTGTTGTTGTTCTGAAATGTGTTCGTTTGCAACTTGTTGTCATAAATGTTGGACATACTGTATTTGTGATAAACTGAAAAATAAAGTTGTAAAAAAACAAACAAGATGAAGTTTTCCTTTACGGTACGAGAAAATCCTCCTATTCTCGAGCTTTTAGACGGGGAACCGATAGATATTTGTTGTCAACATCACTCATTAGCATCGTCATTAATGTTATTGTGAGACAAAATTATATTGAGAGAATAGATATTAGTAAAACAAATTGTGTTGGACAAATTGAGACCACTTCAATCTATTATTTTATTGTAGAGAACAAACCACAGATAGACCTCTGTCAGGACTGACTGCAGCCAACTTTATTTTCACCGTCTCTAAGGGCTTTTAGCCGGAATCCTGACTGTGAAAATACAGTATGTTCAATCAATTTGGCACACTTTTGAGATTCAGATGGGTTAGTCAATCAGAAGGAATGATTATAAATGAAAAAACATTTTAATATGACCCCTTCATTTACATTCACGTTACAATCACACCATAACAAAAGCTAGTAAAAATGGAACGAGTTCACAATTGCTGTTAAGTAGAGGTTAGCTGTTGACACTTTGTAACATGAAATACAACAGCATGTCTATTACAAAAAGCATTTATAAAAAAAGAGAAGTTTGGTTTAATTCTCCCTCTCTGTGTGTATGTGCATGAATACGAGAAGCATCAGAACAAAATCAAATGTTTGCAGAGTGTGAGCTGTAAAACTGTAGGTAGCTTGTGTATCTCTGGTTCTAACATTAGCATTAGTAAGACGTCTCACCATGGGATGTGCTCCCTGAGTATTCCTCAGAAGCATCTCCTCACGCCATTCTTGATTTTCTAGCGATTCAAGTAATCCACCATTCCTTAAAAAGCTGGCTGTCCAACGCAGCATCATTCAAAATTCATTCATTCAAAATTCATCACCTCTTCTTGCTTTCTGCAGGCAAAAAGTGCTGTGTGCTCATTTGTGCTGCTTTGAGAACCCTGGTTGCAAGTAACAAAAGTTCTCATTCAAAGCAGTGGTTTTATTGTCGCACTATGAGATATTGAAACTCCCATATTGGCAGGCAAGCTTATCTCAGTATAAGGATGGAAATAGCCAGGCCAAGAGTAAAAGCAGCTTGCAGGCGCCAGTAGGCCGACTCGTATAGGGAAGAGCAATGGCTCCCACAATCCAGTGGGAGCCTCTGTTTTGTAGGGGTTTTCCAATACAAAAACGGAGGAAAGTCTCTTCCTGACCCCATCCTTCAGTGTGATGTTAAGCCTCGAAGGGAAAAGTAGTGCAGGCTTGAAGCCCAGTTGGTAAAGTTCAGACATCACCTCTTGGTATTCCCTGCGCTGCTCCACTATCTCAGAAGGATAATCCTCGTAGATTGCAATGGGGGTCCCACGGTACCACAGTTTGCCTCTCTTAGCTCTGGCCTCACGGATGATCTTATCTTTCTGCTGGAATCTGAGGAGTCTGACGACCACGGGTCTCGGTCTCTGACCCGGTCCTGGCTTGTTGGAGAGTGTACGGTGCGCTATGTCGCACTCCGGTGGAGACTCAAAAACGCCGTCACCAAGGACCTCAGCCAGAAGTTCAGAAAAGAAGGTGGAGGGGTGAGGCCCTTCGATGGACTCAGGTAGACCAATGATCCTGATATTGTTTTACGGCGGCTGCGAGACTCGAGGTCCGTCAATTTAGCTTGTAGCTTGGTATTATTCTCAGCTAGCTTAGCACACATCGATTCCAAACTTTGTATGCGTCCATCTTGTTCGTTAGCGTTGGATTCAAGCAAATTAATTGAGTGGGTATGATCGGAGACTGTGGTTTGAATGCAGTCTAGCTTGGCTTCGAGCGTAGATAGAGTAGCCTTGAAGTCTGCAGAGATAGCATTCCGGTGTTGTTCCAGTTGGTTAGCCAAAACCGCCATGTTGAAGTCACTGCCATTTGCCGCCGGCACGGTAGACTGCTCCTTCTTGCCCGATTTCTGCTGCTTGGAAGCCATAATCCGCACCAGAGTGTTTAGAATGGAATAATTATCCACCTGGCGATGGCCAAAGGCAAAACTATTGGATTTAAAATAGTAAATGAATAAAAGTTACGGGAGCTAGATTCGACACTGCCTACTCCATCTTGCCCCACCGGAAGTCCATTGATCTCTTTTTCAAGGGAGACCTACTGCAAGTAGGTTCCACATGGACATAAAAACATAAAACAACAGAAAAAACATATATACAGACTACAACGACGGTGCGACTGTGGCTACGAAGGAAGATCGTCTTTCAAGCAGAAGGCTGTAGATCTGGAGATGCTGTTGTTGGCCCCTGCAAGAGATACAGTGGAAAGGGTCAGTTGAAAAAAAGGAAAGTTTAGAGTTAATATCCATTCACCTGAAGTAACTGGAAAATAAAATGGTAGGGAATGATGTTCGAAATGAGTATGGAGGTTGGAAAACAAGCACTAACCTCTAATCAAAAGCGCAACAATTGTCATTAAAAACAATAATGCTGCTGCTACGACAATGTAGGACTTCTTAAAGAAACTCCACAGACAACATCGCTGCTCTCGGTTCCTTCCTTCATCTTTACCTGGGTTTCTGAGCACCTGACAGAAAAGAGAAATGAAAAGTAGCTTCAGTACTTTGTGTGTTTTACATGAAACTTTGTATCACTTTTTATTACAAAAAAGGTAATGATACACCCATCAAAAACAATCAATATTAAATCAAATGATTTCCCAAAAGTCTATTGAAGGATATTTATGTTTTGTTACTAAATTAAATGAAACTGGAGGATTGGCTCATCACACATTCAAATAAAGCCACAGATCACAACTTCTTTTCAGCAATCCAATTATTGCAGAAACAAAGTGGTCATTTCATGTTGCAGAGCAGAGCCCTACTTGTTTGAGTAATGCCATAACAAACAAGCCTTACGTTGTCCAGTCGTTGCAATTCACACCATGCTCTGAAAAGAAGCCAGGCTGACAAAGCTCACACTGAGCATCCTCTCTGCTGGTTCCTTAGAGACGGGGACACAGGAGAGATTAGTCACACAGCAGCCAACATCCAGTAATGATCCATCATCACATCAGTGTCTTCATTTAGTGTTTTTACGTTCACACTGCAGGAGATCAGTCATCACTGTCTAAAAGTTCATTCAGGAAATGAACCAGTACATCTCCAGTCACAATTTTAAGATGAGAGTAATTTAAAGGTTATCTTTCAGGACTGAAACGTACGAGGAGGTCATCATATCTGTTTCAGAAACCCTCATGTGATAGCTGCAGGACTCATAAAGAAACGGGAGGGGTTCCTGTTTACTGCCTGTTATGTGAGCTTCTGCACCTCGGGTTATAGTCCAGTCAAAAGTTTGATCATATTTGATATAATGATTGTCTGATACTTTGTGTAATGTAAACATCATATTAAGTTTATGATTAAGACCAGGCCTTCAGTGTGCATATGTAAACAGTCACTGTCAGGAGAGTGTGACCTGCATTTTACTTACCAGGTTCTTTTATCCTCTCACCAGGTACACATGTTGTATGTTTCTGTGCCGCACTGCATCCTGTCACATCTTTGCAGAAATAGCCATCTATAACTTCACAGACTGTGTCAGTTGTTTCTGAACAGCCCTGCAGGACAAAGAGGCCGTGGCCTAAAGAAACAAGCAGAAAGAAACAGTCAATGTATGCTAACCTAAATAATATTTAAAATCCAACTCACACAACTTGCCAGCTTTCTTGAAAAACATATATATATATCTATATATAGATATATATATATACAGTATATATATATATGCATACAGTATATATATATTATCTATAGATATATATATACAGGGGCACAGAATGTGCACAGGGGAGTCTCCCACCGCAGCCAGTTGGCGTAGTTTTGGTACAATTCTGTTGTACACACCGACGTTTACAGCAGCCCTGTCTGTGCACACGGTGTCCAACTCTGTCGTCCAGTGATCTAAGCCTCTGCCTCCTGTAAAGCTTCACAGGTCCCTCGGTTATGGCCTGCGCGACTCGGCCAGCACCCAGTTCAATCAGTCCAAGAAAGTCCGAATATTTTTAGCAGGAAGCGAAATGCTTAATGTGTTTTGTTTTTTGGACATGTCTAGTAGTTTTCTCCATTGAGTGTTGACAAGAAACACGTGTAGACAAAATATGTGTTTTGTTTTGATGACCTATCAGGTACGCAAAGGCGCGCAGTGACATAAGGGACGTTACGCACCAGTTATGTGCACCCCTGTAATATATATATATATATACACAAATAATAAAAAAATAAAATTAAAAGCAGGAAATAAGAGAATTGTGGATGGAATATAATCTTATTAAATGCTCTTACAAAATAATTACATAAAAGCCTGTTATATTTCAGTCCAATCATTTGTATTTGAGCGACAGATTATCGGAAAATAATGATGCGTTTAATGGACTTGGAGTTTTAGAAAAATAATATTTTTTACATTTATTATTGTTGGTCTATTGAATATTACTTGTAATGTATTCTGTACACCAGGGGTACTCAAACTTTTTTATTAAAGGTCCAGTTGTGAACTTTATACAAGGTCACTGGTCCGGATCAATGCCCCATTTATAAAGTGATGTTAATCTTAACTGATTACATGTTTTGTATACAGTGCCACAGCAAAGTGAGAAATGCATCCATCAAAGTATAACAAATAACTGGTTTTATCTAACCAACGGTCCAAAGACACCAAGATATCCACTGTTACTGTCATAAAAGATTACAAAGACATCATAATAACACATTAAAGACATACCTGGGTCACAGGAGGTGCATGTGAAACATCTATTGAGTCTGTTGGGTTTGTTCATAAAAGTCCCTTCTCACAGCGGCTACAGAGTGTGCCTGCTACATACGAGCAGTCCTCCTGAACAATGGTTCCTGTTCAAAAAGCAAACACTCTGTCAGCATCTCAACATCAAGACATGAAGGCAAATTACAATTAGAAAATGAAGATTAGAGTCAGTAACAATATGTTCATCCCGTTTCAGGTCTTTGATGGAGCACTTCAGGGAGCAAAGCCAACTTCAGCTTCGGAAATCCCAGTTAAATTCATCCTTTAAAATGCTCTCACTGACTTCTGATTTTGAATACTTGTTAGATATAACTTACCTTTTCTGCACATAGGACAACAACGCTTTTGAAACATATTCCTGGAAAGACAGGAGAGCTCTGGTGCCACGAAGGACGCACACCCTGTTAAAGAAACAGCAGTTCAGTGTTAAGTCTTCTTGGACTATTTCTATTCTATTGTATTTGTATTTACTTGCAGTATTTTATCAGTTGTATTGTGTGCACTGTTGGAGGAGCCTGTGACCTACGTTTTTCATTGATATATCTACACTGTAGCTATGTACACATGACAATAAAAGCCTTGAATCTTGAAAGTAGTATGAGTTTGTACATTCACATAATAGTGATGTGCCAGTTAAGACTTTGCAATGTATCCCTTACTTTGAATGTATACCTATATATACTGTATATACAGTCTCTGGTTGATACATGCATTTAATCGATTGAGTTTGATACTTTTTGCGCTTTTACTTTTCATAATACACCAAATTGTTTTATATAAATAAGCCATTGAATATTTTGTTGAATATTTCTTTAAAACTATTTTCTAAATGTTACAGTGTAGTGTAACCAAAATCCTTTCACACATCAAGGGTTTCCTGCAGGCTGAACTAAATCAATGTTTTGTAGAAAGATGCCTTTGAATAATTTTGGTGAATTTCCCTTGTGAAAAATATTGAGTATCTGTCCAAGTATGCAATATGTTGCTTCCAAAACCACTTCATGTATAATGTCAAGCAGTGGCGGCTCCAGAGTATTTTTGTTGGGTAATCTATGGTAGGGCTAACCCATACAGTGGTGGGCTCAAGTCAGTATTTGCAATGTCTTGTAGTAAACAAAAAGGGCTACCTGGAGCCAATCCTGCAATTTCCCCACAGGTGAAAGAGTTGACATGCTGAAACCCAACCCCTGCAGAGGGGTCTGGGGGATTCTCCCCCAGGAGATTTTTTGAAATACTAACACAAAATACACATTCTGGTACTCTCTGAGAAAAAAATACATACATCTATTACTACACTTTAAAAAAAAATGAATGCCATTTTTGTTTTGTTACTTTGTTTTGAAAGCTGAACCTGCTGCTCCTCACAGAGAAGAGGAAAGAGGCTGTGTGAATTACTTTACATTGTGGATAAGGGTGGATAGCCCCCCATTGTTCTGTGTGTCAAAATGAAAGACAGCCACACCTATCAATCATCAAACCGTGGGGTCTTATTAAATCAACACGTAATGTTGTATCGATGTATATAGATGTACTACAGCAAAAATATTCTCCGTCGGGACTTCCTGTAACAACACCACGCCGTTATCGTGATTCTGATTGGCCAGAAGACATTATCAAAGATGTTTTTATTGAGAAGATGATCACTACGTGACAAAAGTTTTTCAAAACTGTTTCTAGTCTTCGGTATTTTCCAGACAAGTGGCTACTGAAATCAATCTTACTAACTGCTGTCTGTGCAATTTACTCCGCGCGAGTTGACGGACTTTATTTTGCTTACTTTAACATCATTTCTTTCATGGTGGGGCTGAGGTGGGGCTAAGCCATTTCTTGGTATGGCTGTAGCCTACCCCAGCCATACCCTGGCGCCGCCACTGAAATCTGTTTGTTTTACTACAAGACTTAAAAGTGCAGAAATAGCTTTTGTCATTTTTTATTGTGTAAATTCTACCAAATCCCTTCACACATTAATTGTCTCATGTAGGTCAAGCTACAACACTTATTTTTTGAAATAAAGTATTTTAATGATCCTAATGTTCCTGGTCCAAAGTATAGACACTAAGATGATGTCCAGGAGACCCCTATAGTTTTACCTGCTTGCATTATTCATTATATTATGTTTATTGCATTTATTTCCCCAATAATTATCGATAGTAGTATCAGCAGCAGGAGGACAAAAAATGTGTGAAGTCCTTTCGGTAGCACTACAATGCATTAAAGGGAAATAATTACAAATGTTTTACGAGAAAACAAATCAGTCAAATACTTCATAAATATATTTCCCCTAAAGTATTGGTGTACTATAAGCAGCAGGGACCCATTAATGTGTGAAGTGATGTTATTAGCACACTTTCTTTATAACTGAAGTTATTGAATACGTTGTACAATAAAATAAATTAATGACTATTGTTCTTTAAATCCACTAGATTTATTTTAACCCTCACAGTTACTTTGTACATACACAAACAAACACACATTAAAGTGTTCCCAAAGCTGGTAAAGCTGCAGCTAGTTTGAATGACTTTGTATACTGCAGGGTAGCTTGTGAATTTACTCCAGGTGGAACTAAAGTCTGATTTAACACGTAACGTTGTTAGTATTTTTAACGTTTTGTTTAGGTTATTGATCCGTCTAGCTCGAATCTGTCATTATCTTTCTTACTTTAACAAACTAACACAATTATTTGCCAAAGTTCGTCACGAACCCTGTAAAATACTCACCGAGGACACAAACACTGCGAGCATCGTAACGCATGTTATTACTATCTCATATTGACATTACGTTTTACAAACAAAAGCAAAATATATAGATTTTACAGGTGCCTAATGCCAGTGGAGAATTCCGTCTTATTCCTGTCGAGGTGGATCATGAAATGTTAACAGCATAGACTATAGGCTGATGATGCGTTCACACCGGATGCGAATATTCCTCCTATCGCATCGCTCTAGTGTTTTGAGCAAATACTGTATGTAGTACTTGCTCAAAACACTAGAGCGATGGAATCCGGAACCGAAGAGAGAGAGGGGAAGCAGCAGGCGGTTAGAGAAATGAGAACTCCTCTCCTCTGGGTGATCATTTTAAAGAGACGTCCATTAATGATGACAGGAGGCACAGCAGCCCTCTGTCTGATGGACAGATGTGTTCATGACGACTTATATATTAACTTTTAATTCATTCACAGTGCGGTATAATGAGACAACAGGCTACAGATGCGGACATATACACACACATATTTATATAAATATATACAATTTCAGAATCAAACAAGTATGAGAGCACTCTCATAATAACGTAACACAATCAGAGACTGGATATATCCCCCCCCCCTCTCTCTGGTCGCTGAAATGGGGAATTGAAATGACGTACATAAGTATTAAAAGTAAGCACAGGACACCAACTAACTGAGACCCCCCGTCTGTCCGCCGCATCTACGCACTGTACCACACACACACACACACACACACACACACCACACACACACACACACACACACACACACACACACACCACACACACACACACACACACACACACACACACACACACACACACACACACACACACACCACACACACACACACACACACACCACACACACACACACACACACACACAGTGGCAGCGCTATGGTATGGCTGGGATAAGCTACAGCCATACCAAGAAATGGCTTAGCCCCACCATGAAAAATGATGTTAAAATAAGCAAAATAAAGTCCGCCAACTCGCGCGGAGTAAATTGCACAGACAGCAGTTAGTAAGATTGATTTCAGTTGCCACTTGTCTGGAAATACCGAAGACTAGAAACGGTTTTGAAAACTTTTGTCACGTAGTGATCGTCTTCTCAATAAAACATCTTTGATAATGTCTTCTGGCCAATCAGAATCACGATAACGGCGTGGTGTTGTTGCAGGAAGTCCCGACGGAGAATACTTTTGCTGTAGTACATCTCTATATACTGTTAGATATTCTTGAACCCCGAGAGCAGGAGAGACTGAAAAGTAGTGATGGCAGTTTGACACTGAAGCTTCGAACGGAGCTTCAACCCTGGACTTCCTATTCCATAGAAGCAGTGATTCGAAGCTTGCTTCAAATCACGTGACATATGACGTCAGTAGCAGCAACTGTTTAAAACACGTGACATGTAACATCCGAACCAAGCCCCCAGGAAGTGCGCCGGACTCTGATGAAAATATTCGTGCTGGCCAAACGGCGGTACTACACTTCCTTTTGGTTGCCAGGCCCGGAAACACTTTTTCCCATTGACTTACATGGGGAAAGAGTGGTCTGTAACTCGTTGGATAATTTTTTTTAAACTAAATAAACTACCCAGTATGAACACTTGTATAGCCCTTATTAAAAACATTCGTTCCTCAAGTTGTAAAAATGTGCTAATAACGTTATTCTGAGAGTTATTTCCCTCTGTATTATGAACGCGCATCTAACCCACGGGACCGCGCCGCCCGGCACGTTCATGTGTGTGCGTTTATCTTTACCCATGGATAAGAACGGACCCATATCGCCTTACTGCCAGCCCACGGAGCTGTAATAATGGATATATTGCACATGTTTGCTGTAATTCATCATTTGTAAAATATTATACTACATGGGCTGTATGATGTAAATCTTGTATTAAATAAAGTTAATATTACCGACGTAGATTAACGTCCCTGTAGCTTCTTATTGCACTTGCAATATACCATTAAAGGAGTTGAACGTTGCTGTTTGCTATTACTATAATACCACGCAGGGATAAACCAGAGTTTACAACCTTTGCATGTGGGCACAACACGTTTTGACCCAGATTAATTAGCTATACCATGATATCGCCCGAGGAAGTCGTCATACTTATACATATATAAATAAAGATATATGTGTCAAAGCTCTAATCAAATTAACAGTTGTATTAATTATACTTGTATTGTATATTATATATATATATATATATATATATATATATATATATATATGTATATAGCCTGTGTTTTATATTTATACACACAAATGAACAACCTTGTGTGTGTCAAATAACAAGTTGTATTGTAGTGTTTATTTTAGTGTTGTGTTATGCTTATCCACATTTTGATTTCAGAGCACAGGAGAATGCTGGGCACAACATAAAGCTCAAAAGTGAAGCTGGCAATGCTGAACAAAACCATCTAGTTATAATATTTATTCAGCTGAAAAAGTCAAAGCTCTACGAAAATGTAATTAAAAATACATAAGCATTTTCAGGTAGAAAATCAGCATTTTATATAGAAATTCACAAAAATAAGAAATGTATACCTCTTATGGCTGGCATTGTAGAACTAGGTGGAAAAAATAGTGACAACAAATGTAAATACAATTTATATAGATTAAAAGGTAATATATATAATATTGATTGCAATTATTAGATTAAAAGATCCACCAATTATGATCAACAGGAAAGCCCTCTGAAGGCATGTTGTGGTTTGAAAAAAAGTTGAGGATGGGGTCCAGACAGTTAAATCAGGAGAGACTTCATTTTGTTTAAAGAACATTTATTGACACATGTCATATGATAAATGTTAAGTCTTTGGCGATTAGACCCCGATCCTGAAATCTTATATCTAAAGGGGGAAATGCAGCCGTGAGCATATAGGGAACCTCCCCGGGGTCTAGACACTGGTGATGATGATGAAGATCTGGATTTGATGAGGAGATGGGATGAAGAGGAGGTGTGATGAGGTCTTTGGATTAGCTCTCCTGGCTCTGGATATGATGAACGGAGGTGGGTGGGAAGAGGTGGATGGGGAGGAGGCGGGCGGCAGCATGAACACCTGAAATCACAGCTGACTGCAGGAGAGAGGAGAACCATTTTAAAGTTTGGCTGCAGCTCGGTGATTGGCTGCTGGAGAATGAGGTGAATGTAATAGGTTAAAGAGAACGCCTGTGATGAGCTGATTATAAGCAGCTGCGGAGTGAATGTATACATACCCAGTCTTACTCTTGAGTTACCCACTCTTACTCTTGAGTTGTTTTACTCATCTTCCCCAGCCTCACCAGCCTCACCCAGCTGTGGTGTGTCTGTTCTCTTTCTTCTCAATTTTGGATGTGGCCCAGGAGGAAGCGCAGCCACTTCAAGACACTGGTACGGGCCTACGTGCTGACGACACGACCGTCATCGGCCAGATCACAGACGGCGACGAGACGGCGTACAGAGAGGAGGTCGAAAACCTGACATCTTGGTGCCAGGATAACAACCTCCATCTCAACGTCAGCAAAACCAAGGAGCTGATTGTGGACTACAGGAAGCAGCAGGGAGAGGGGGACACGCCCCCATCGCCATCAATGGGACTACGGTGGAGAGTCAGCAGCTTCAGGTTCCTCTGTGTCCATCACGGACACGGCTGCATCACGGCCTGGTACGGCAGCTGCACCGCCCTTAATCGTAAGGCTTTACAGAGGGTGGTGAAAACTGCACAGAACATCACCAGGACGGAGCTGCCATCCATGGAGGAGCTTTACTCCCAGCGGCTCAGGAAGAAAGCCCTCAGTTTATGTTAATGTTAGAAATGTTTTGGCACATTTGTTCCTATTCTGCTAAGGTATATTGCAGGATATTTAAGTTTCCCATGTACTTTTTAAATTAATAATAGTATGTTCATCTTGATGTTTAACTTGTAATATTGTAATCATCTTAGTTAGAAATGCTGTTTCCACCCCAACCTCTGCTGCTGAATGATTTTATATATGTTACTGAATGCGCTTGTCTTTGATATTATAATGATTACACCAGAAAGTCACTCTTTGTGAGATTTATTTTTTCACATTTTTCCCAGCCACAAGATGATTTCATTCATTGGACCTCAAAGTTGGTGAAGGTATTGATGCACGGATCATGCAATCCTTTACAACAGCATTCCACTATGGTTGGGGATGTCTGTAAAAAAGGAGAAATAATCTTAAACAAAACAAGTGTCGCAATATAGGGAAACAAACTGTGACAAAAACATATCAATTAGTTCAGAATCAGAATACATTTACATTATTACAGCAGAAAAGAGCCAAAGACAGCCTAATGTTACTTAAAGTATGCATACAAAAAGTATTAAAGATTAAAAACAAGAAATTATAATAAAAACAGTTACACATTTTACAAAATACACATCCTGTAACAGTTTGGAGGATTTAGCAGCCAGGTATATTACACAGTTTTAGCGGCATATATATATATATACACATGGTTGGTATTTAACAACAAGGGGTGTTGTACTGTGTGATATTGGTATTTATGGAAACATTTTACACCTTTCCTTCAAGTATTATACGTTTTAGTTACTTGTTGGGTACTTAACATGAATAATCACAGTTACTATCCTTTTACTCCATCACATTTCAAAGAGAAATAGGCTATTGTTATTTTAACTCCACCACAGTAATCCATCATCAGCTTTACTTTTTAGATAAAGATTTAAATCACAATTGATCATAACTCAAATACATATATTTTTATATATTACCAAGTGGTTTCATGTAGGCTACAACCCACACAAGTTTCATGCTAAATTAAGCTCTGTTGCTTGGATATCACTAGATCCTGTTACATCAGCGTAATAAAAGTACATAACGAAGTATATAAGACGATGTGTAAATTAGCATAATTACTAGCTAGCCGCTAGCTGCTAACTGCCGCCTCGTCGTTAATATCAAATCCATCATAACAACCCATTACCATGCTGTCATGAACGCGCGGTGCTGTTACGTGTACGCAAATTGACGTGCTTGATGTGAACGAGCATTTTGGGGGGCATGTTTAAAGTTGCGCATGCGCTATGAGCGCACATACGGGTACTTCTCAGGCATGCCGGGTAATCTGTGACGTTTCGCTCTCTCAAAAGTTGGGCCATTTTGTCATCATGCGCGATTGAGCAACTCTCATAGGAATGAATGAGGCCCCGCCTCCCACGCTGTATCCAGTTCTTATTATACATCCATGATCCGAACCAGCAACTTGCTTCATTTCCTGAATGAATCACTTGACACTCGCGGTCCAATCTCGCGATTCAATGCACTGCCTCGTCTCTGGCGAAGTCACGCCCACTTACTTCCGGGTAATGGGACCTTATTTCGGAAAAATTCTGCATTGAAGTCAATGGGAGAGAAAACTTATCTTTCGATCCCGTTTGAATTGTGCCATGAATTACACATATGATGTTTGTCAATCTTAAAAAATAATTTCCATGTCAAAAAAGTCACAGTTTGTCGTAAAACTGTTGAAATATAAGACTATGAAAAATACGCAACTAGAAAGACTACAAATCCCAGAGTCGCGTAAGTGATGTCACAATTGAGACACTACGATATACGTATAATACCGTATATATACGATCAGCGCCATATAGATAGAATCTATCTATATGGCGCGGCTAAGATAAGATAACTTTCACAAGATGCCTGGTGACGTGTGTTGTTGACCAGAGAGATGTAGTTCATTGAGCGTTTCACACAAACAAATGTGTTACTTCACAGTTTTTACGACACATATTTTAATTATCTTTTAAATTGACAAACATCATATGTGTAATTCGTGGCACAATTCAAACGGGATCGAAAGATAATCTTTCTCTCTCCATTGACTTCAATACATAATTTTTCCAAAATAAGGTCCCATGGAGGTCCACCGGAAGGGGAGGGACTTCGCCACTCTATTGAGTGGCGAAGTCACGCCCACTTACTTCCGGGTAATGGGACCTTATTTCGGAAAAATTATGCATTGAAGTCAATGGAGAGAGAAAGATTATCTTTCGATCCCGTTTGAATTGTGCCATGAATTACACATATGATGTTTGTCAATCTTAAAAAATTATTTCCATGTCAAAAAAGTCACAGTTTGTCGTAAAACTGTTGAAATATAAGACTATGAAAAATACGTAACTAGAAAGACTACAAATCCCAGAGTCGCGTAAGTGATGTCACAATTGTTTTCCTCCACCATTCAGATACCTAAGATCAGCGCAGTATAGATATAATCTATCTATATGGCGCTGGCTAAGATAAGATAACTTTAACAAGATGCCTGTGTGCTTAGTACCAGGTTGTTATTATACCAGCAATGGGTCTTGCTCGTTCTTTGCTTCCCGTCTGATGAAAGGACCAGGAGTGGCTTGATCAAGTTAGCTACCTAGCTAGTAGCTAGCACGTTAGTTAGCATTACAGCCTTGTCATTTTTATTAGCCTTAACATGAAGTAACATTAAGTAACCCAAAATGTTAAACAGTAAGAGTAGTAGTCATATTTCGTGAACCCTTTGAATAGTACTGTCACCGGTGTGATCATTCTATAATACACCATTTAAGCCCGGGGAGAAATGCTAACGCTAACGTTAGCATCGGCGATCTTCTCTACTTCATGCTATCTGCACAAATGGTTGACATTAAACATTAAAACGACCAGGCAGTTCAGAGAGAATCAAAGGAAGGCAGGCAGGCAGCTTTGCATGACATTCTTCAGGACGTGTTTCATTGTGGTGATAGTGAGGGAAGTCAATCGTTTTGTTGACAAGACAGTAGTGACGGCCATCTTCGTGACGTGTGTTGTTGACCAGAGATGTAGTTCATTGAGCGGTTCACACAAACAAATGTGTTACTTCACAGTTTTACGACACATTTTTTTTTTTTTGACTTGCAAATTATCTTTTAAATTGACAAACATCATATGTGTAATTCGTGGCACAATTCAAACGGGATCGAAAGATAATCTTTCTCGACTTCAATACATCATTTTTCCAAAATAAGGTCCCATGGAGGTCCACCGGAAGGGGAGGGACTTCGCCACTCTATAGAGTGGCGAAGTCCCCCCCTTTTGTCAACAAAACGATTGACTACCCTCACTATCACCACAATGAAACACGTCCTGAAGAATGTCATGCAAAGCTGCCTGCCTGCCTTCGATTCTCTCTGAACTGCCTGGTCGTTTTAATGTTTAATGTCAACCATTTGTGCAGATAGCATGAAGTAGAGAAGATCACCGATGCTAACGTTAGCGTTAGCATTTCTCCCCCGGGCTTAAATGGTGTATTATAGAATGATCACACGGTGACAGTACTATTCAAAGGGTTCACGAAATATGACTACTACTCTTACTGTTTAACATTTTGGGTTACTTAATGTTACTTCATGTTAAGGCTAATAAAAATGACAAGGCTGTAATGCTAACTAACGTGCTAGCTACTAGCTAGGTAGCTAACTTGATCAAGCCACTCCTGGTCCTTTCATCAGACGGGAAGCAAAAGAACGAGCAAGACCCATTGCTGGTATGATAACAACCTGGTACTAAGCACACAGGCATCTTGTTAAAGTTATCTTATCTTAGCCAGCGCCATATAGATAGATTATATCTATATGGCGCTGATTTTAGGTATCTGAATGGTGGAGGAAAACAATTGTGACATCACTTACGCGACTCTGGGATTTGTAGTCTTTCTAGTTACGTATTTTTCATAGTCTTATATTTCAACAGTTTTACGACAAACTGTGACTTTTTTACATGGAAATTATTTTTTAAGATTGACAAACATCATATGTGTAATTCATGGCACAATTCAAACGGGATCGAAAGATACGTTTTCTCTCCCCATTGACTTCAATGCATAATTTTTCCGAAATAAGGTCCCATTACCCGGAAGTAAGTGGGCGTGACTTCGCCACTCTATTCTGACAGGTGACAGGTTGAAACAGTTTCGAATTTGAGCGCTTCAACACTTTATAACCGCTCTAAACAATGTGCAATGTGTGGGTTGTTGTCGTAGTTTGCGTTGTTGCTGTTGAGTTGTTGTTGGTATTGGTAATGCATTTGAATTGGATCATTACAGAGCAAGCCAGGAAGAAAGATAGGTCGTTCTGGCTCGGGAAACACTTTGAAATGTGGAGAAGTTGTGAACAAAAAGACAATGACTAATATAGAAAACAGCTCAATAGTTTAAGGAATAGATAGCCCAGTGGATAGAGCTGGTGGCCCAAATGCGGCGATTTCCTCCGCGCAGCTGGTTCAAAGCCCGGAAAGGATGAACTTTTAATCATTGCTTTTCAACTTTAATACTTCGATAACTGATAAAAGGCCCTCTCCGCCCACATTTTTTTCCAGCACTCTCTAGTCTCTTCTCAATAACCCAATACACACAATTATCAATCTTTAATTGCAAATAGAACATGATATTCAGTCTTAGTGCATCGAATATTTTTCAAGGCAAAGATACCAGAGCCGTATATATGGCGCTGGGTTCGATGCTTCATTCAAAGCTTCATTTTGCCATCACTACTGAAAAGAGTCAAGGCAAGCTTATAAAAGTTAACAGCATTTAATTACACAAAAGATGCGATGGTTTACAAATGAAATTGCAAGCGGAGACACTCTCCCCATGTGTTGGTCAGCCGGTCAGCCCAGGTCAGGAGGAGAAAAACTGCCTGTTCTATTTCGTATAAGGCTTCGCCCTCTAAGGCTATCGCTATTGGGTAATCCCACTGCACGTGTGCAGCACTGACAGACTTAATCCACGCCCACCTACGGCCTCACTTCCGTATAAATAGGAAGTAGGCCCGACCATCTGCTCCCATTTTTCTTCAGCACTCCGTTGTAGAAGCACTGGCCCTCTGGCCCACAGACAGCGGAGAGAGGACGCTCTCGCTGCTGCGGCCGAGGATGATTAGCTAGTCCAGGAGTCTTACTCCGTGGACCAAGACCTTGATTTATGGGATCCGAGTGGCAGGCAGCAGTCAGGCGACTCCTTCCCCTCCATTCACGGATCACCATGGGGTTCCCCCGGCCCCATCCTCCCTCTCCTCCGGACGGGGGAGACAGGGCGGGGGCTCGGTGTCAGCCCGACATATGAGTTACGACCGGCTGTGGCTGGCTCGCTCCAGGGAGAAAGGAAGCGGCTTTACACAGACGATACAGGTAAGTACTGCCGGGGATGGGAGCACGCAAACGCGGCTCTCACCCAGGTGTCGTGCACTCATTGTGTCCGTCTCCCTCTGGCCCACAGACAGCAGAGAGCGGACGCTCTCGCGCGCTGCGGCTGAGGATGATTGGCTAGTCCAGGAGTCTTACTCTGTGGATCAAGCCCTTGATTTATTGGATCCGAGTGGCGGGCAGCAGTCAGAACAACTTCTTCCCCTCCATTCACGGATCACCATGTGGTTCCCCCGGCCCCATCCTCCCTCTCCTCCGGACGGGGCTGTTATTACGCACTGTGTGAATAGCACTGCACACACCTCCGCTCATTCCTCAGCAGGGTTGAGCGGGAACGCGCCTCAATGTCCAGTTTACGAGCCTTAACACTCCTAAACAGAGACAGGGTGAGAGCCGGTGTGAGATGCAGCGTGTGGAGGCCCCCTCGCAGCTTTTTCGGTCCGGGCCCCTCTTGGGTTGCTTCACGGGCAACGGCGGGAGGGCTCTGACGTGGCTCGTCACCATGACAACCACAGCACATTCCAGAGCATGTCGCGCGCTCTCAGAGTATTACTCAGAGGGCGACGCGTGTGTTCGGTGGACAGATGGTTAATATTATGCAGCAAGGCCCACCGGTAAGCCGGCTGCCCCTAACCTTTCGGTTATAGGCAGCATGGCTCGCTGCATAAATCTGCTGTCTGTTGAGCGTGAACGTACCTCAAGGTCCGGTTTACGAGCTTTCTCCTAAAACGTGACATAAATGAGAGTCTGTGTGAAATGCAGCGTCTGGAGGGCTCTGGCGTGGCTCGTCACCATGACAACCACAGCACATCCAGAGCAGGTTCGCGCGCTGAGTGGACGGCGCATGTGTTCGATGGACAGAGGGAAGTACTGTAATATGCAGCAAGGCTCCCCGGTTAAGCCGGCTGCCAATATCCTATTGGTTACTTGGCAGCATGGCTCGCTGCTTAAGCCGGCTGGGTTTTTTTAACTTATCAGTTAATAAAACAGCAGGGCTTACTATTCAATTCGTCTACCTTAAACCTTCCGGTTATTAGGCAGCACGGATTTTTCCTCTGTCTCAGACGTACCTCCTACCCACGGTCGTAATGAGCTCACGCCCCCCAGGTGTCATGCTCACTAGGTACCCATCTCCCTCTGGCCCTCAAACAGCAGAGAGCGGACGCTCTCGCTGCTGCTGCTGCGGTCGAGGATGATTGGGCAGTCCAGGAGGTTTACTCCGTGGACGAAGCCTTGAGTCCTGGGTCCGAGTGGAGGGCACAAGTCGGATGACTACGCCCCCTCCATTAATGGATCAAAGGGGCCATTATTACGCCTCGTGGGGACAGCACTGCACACACCTCCGCTCATCCCTTAGTGGTGTTGAGCGTGAACGCGCGGTTTACGAGACTTCTCCTAAAACGGCGACATAATGAGAGCCTGTGTGAAATGCAGTGTGTGGAGGGCTCTGGCGTGGTTTGCCACCAACCACAGCACATCCAGAGAATGTACACCCGGCGCTATCAGAGTATTACTCAGGGTGGCGGCGTGTGTGTGTCCACCTGTGGGGAAATTGCAGGATAGAGTGGCGAAGTCACGCCCATCTACTTCCGCCCATGGGACCTTATTTCGGAAAAATAATGTATTGAAGTCAATGGAGAGAGAAAACGTATCTTTCGATCCCGTTTGAATTGTGCCACGAATTACACATATGATGTTTGTCAATCTTAAAAAATAATTTCCATGTCAAAAAAGTCACAGTTTGTCGTAAAACTGTTGAAATATAAGACTATGAAAAATACGTAACTAGAAAGACTACAAATCCCAGAGTCGCGTAAGTGATGTCACAATTGTTTTCCTCCACTAAGAGATAGCTAGATCAGCGCCATATAGATATAATCTATCTATATGGCGCTGGCTAAGATAAGATAACTTTAACAAGATGCCTGTGTGCTTAGTACCAGGTTGTTATTATACCAGCAATGGGTCTTGCTCGTTCTTTCGCTTCCCGTCTGATGAAAGGACACTGGCCCGTTCTCATGTCATCAAATGTCCCTCCTAGACTCCTCGACTCCTCGGTCCTCCGGTAGTGACCCGGAAACTGATGGGTCCTCCACGGTCCTCCACGGCTCCTCCGTGGATGCATTTCCGGGAACAGTGATGTTTCAAAGAGTCGAGACGCACGCCGGACTTATCTCAGCCAATGACAGCTCTGCATGCATCCCCTGGATATTATTTTATTAACTGCTTTCATCGCGACGCGATATTTACAGAGAGAACAGCTGTGAGGTCCGTGCAGAAAGCAGAGCAGTGTGTATAATATATATCACTCAGTATAACAGGCCTACTCTCTTTATTTGCTTTAGTTTAGTAGATATCTACAAACAAAGAGTCCATATTTTTGCAGTATAGTATAGTTGTAGATGCAGCGGACAGACAGGTCTCAGTTGGTTTGGTGTCCTCTGCTTACTTGTAATACTTGTAAATAAAACTTTTGGCCCGTAATTTATTTTCCTCATTGTAGCGACCAGAGAGGGGGGGGGGATATATCCAGTCTCTGATAGTGTTACGTTATTATGAGAGTGCTCTGTTTGATTCTGAAATTGTATACATTTATATAAATATATATATAAATATATATATATGTGTGTGTGTGTGTGTGTGTATGTGTGTGTATGTGTGTGTGTGTCCGCATCTGTAGCCTGTTATTGTCTCATTATACCGCACTGTGAATGAATGAAAGTAAATATATAAGTCGTCATGAACACATCTGTCCATCAGACAGAGGGCTGCTGTGCCTCCTGTCATCATTAATGGACGTCTCTTTAAAATGACCGCTCAGAGGAGAGGAGTTCTCATTTCTCTAACCGCCTGCTGCTTCCCCTCCTCTCTCCTCGGTTCCCCTCCTCGGCTCCTCCGCTCGCATCTCCTGTGGGCGGGACTAAGTCTCGAGGATAGGAGTCGAGGAGGGGAGTCGAGGAGGGACATTTGATGACATGAGAACGGGCCCAGGAGTGTCTGGATCAAGCTAGCTAGTAGCTAGCACATTCGTTAGCATTACAGCCTTGTCATTTTTATTAGCCTTAACATGAAGTAACATTAAGTAACCCAAAATGTTAAACAGTAAGAGTAGTAGTCATATTTCGTGAACCCTTTGAATAGTACTGTCACCGGTGTGATCATTCTATAATACACAATTTAAGCCCAGGGATAAATGCTAACGCTAACGCTAGCATCGACGATCTTCTCTACTTCATGCTATCTGCACAATGGTTGACATTAAACATTAAAACGACCAGGCAGTTCAGAGAGAATCAAAGGAAGCAGGCAGGCAGCTTTGCATGACATTCTTCAGGACGTGTTTCATTGTGGTGATAGTGAGGGTAGTCAATCGTTTTGTTGACAAGACAGTAGTGACGGCCATCTTGGTGACGTGTGTTGTTGACCAGAGATGTAGTTCATTGAGCGTTTCACACAAACAAATGTGTTACTTCACAGTTTTTTTGACTTGCAAAATTATCTTTTAAATTGACAAACATCATATGTGTAATTCGTGGCACAATTCAAACGGGATCGAAAGATAATCTTTCTCTCTCCATTGACTTCAATACATAATTTTTCCGAAATAAGGGGTGTTTCTCAATCGCGAGTACGCTTGCTTGGTAGCACATGTCTGCCGAGCATCTTGCTTCAGAAGCGAGTCAAGAATACTTCCTGGCATTCGGAAAACGAAGTGTGGAACACGCTAGCAAGTGTGCAGGTGTGCGTCATATGAGAGGCCCCGCCTTACATCTTCCGCACAGATTTGGGGAAATTGGTCCGTGCGCAAAGCATTGTGGGGATTTTAAGACCGCGAAGTCTACTCATGTGCAGCCTCGATATTTCTCCAAACGGAGTACGCCGGGCTCGGTAGATTTCCAAGTATGCTGGAGATTGGAACAGTACTTCGGCGGCACTCGATGACGTAGTATGCTTGAAATAGTGGCTCTGAAGCAGCTTTACTCGCGATTGAGAAACACCCAAGGTCTCATGGAGGTCCACCGGAAGGGGAGGGACTTCGCCACTCTATTGGCTCCAGGTCGCCCTTTTTATTTACTACAAGACAAATGTGCCTTTTTATTTCATACAGTTCAATTTGGATTGAGAGAGACAGGGAATTAATCTTAACCTCACGCGTGGCGTTTCACTGTCAAGAGGGGCGATATAGCGTGTATGTACATTGCAAATACTGACTTGAGTGCTTGTGGTGCTGTTGCTTTGGTCTGGATCTGTGAGCTAACCACGCCCCGTTCATTTGAATATAAGAAATTCAAATGTAATGTGGCATTATGAAATACAAGTCCCCTGAAATAAATAAATGTGGCATTATGAAATAAAATTCTCTTGAAATAAATAAATGTGGCATTATGAAATAAAAGTCCCATGAAATAAATAAATGTGTATTTAAATGTACATTTATATATATTTATTGCTTTTATTTATTTCATAGGCATATTTATATATATATATGTATTTATTTAATTTTGGCTTAAACGGCATTCCATATGTACTTTCCCAAAAGTCAGCTAAAAGCACAAACCATCAGTAAATCCATGAAAATCAAATGCAACAAAAGAGAAAAAGGAGACAAAGTTTAGCAATTTTTCTTTTATTACAATTTTTGTCTCTTATTTTCAATCAGGTGAAGAAAAATACCTTTCTTTTTTTTGTTTGTTCAGTATAATAAAATATGTTAACTTTATTCATTTTATGAAGAAAAACAACGACAACGAGAAAAATAAAAACAGAAAATAACAAACTTTTTTTTTTTACCGCTCTCCCTCTTTGTAAACCTGGAGAGCTGCTGCATTGCGTGGGAAGCAAATACAACGGAGACAGTGAGGAAGAGGAGGGGGGGAGGGAAAGAGGAGGAGGAGGGGAAGGAAGAGGAGGAGGTTAAAGATAAGGCCAGAGACGTACAAAACGGATCGCAGGAGGAGAGGAGTTTGGTGGCGGTGATGAAGCAGGAAGTCGGGTCAGAGTTAAGCGGTCATGCCGTATTTGGAAAGAGCGATACACTACAGAAAGGACCGTCTGATAGCAAGGTAAAGCAATGAAAATATTCTTAATATAGCGTACCTTCACCTCGCTGTCAGACGGCCTATCTGACAGGAAATGAAGTTATATCACTCTCTCCAAACCCACCAGACTCCATTCGAACAACTGAAATATTACCTCACAGACTCAGGAGTTGCTACTTCAGTCAGTTAGTCTGTGTTATTGTGGGATTTCGGGGACTCTGAACTAACCTTTTAAAACTCAGAAGTCACACAACAACACAAACTAACTAACTGATCCATGCAGCAGTGGACCAGCAACTCCCATACACTGGTCAGGTAAAATGACCTATCAATGGAGTCTGGTGCCTTTTGTCTAGATACAAAAATGATGGCAGGAGGACAGGAGGTTGGTGCTGGAGGAGGAGGAGGACGTGGCGGTGATGAAGCAGGAAGTCAGAGTTCAGAGGTCGCTCTCTCCGTACAGAGCCGTGGAGAAGGACATGTAGTCGAGGGCCCCGGGGACCCCGTCCGGCCCGGAGTACGGAGCCATGCGGGCGATGCAGTAATCCGCCTGGTCGGAGGAAGCTCGCGGCGCACTCGTCCGGTAAAATGTAGTTCTGTGGAGGAGGAAAAATAAAGGAAATTTTTATCATAGAAAAATAGCTTTTAGCTACAGTCTATATTCAGAAGTACCAGATGGTGATGAAGTGGGGATATTTTAATATGTAAGCCTATTTGTTTGAAAAATATAACTGGTCACCGGCTTGAGCTTCAATAATCAGGATCCATGTATTTCTGATCCTCTCAAGAATGGAAGTAGTCATTCCGGCAGTGGCTCAGTCAGTAGGGGCTTGGACTGTGAGCCGTAGGGTCGCAGGTTCAAGTCCCCGACCAGACCTAAATATGGAGTGTGGACTGCTACTTGGAGAGGTCCCAGTTCACCTCCTGGGCCCTGCCGTGGTGCCCTTGAGCAAGGCACCGGACAACCCCCTTCCCCCCCCCCCCTCCCATTGCTCCCCGGGCGCTGTACAATAGCTGCCCACTGCTCCTAGTACTAGACTCCTGGTACTAGGATGGGTTAAAAGCAGAGAACACATTTCACTGTGTGCTCTGCATGTGTGACCATTAAGAGGGTTCATCCCTCTGATTCTATCTATCACATACAGAGCATCAACTAGTTCCTGAACAGTGTCCTTCACATGCTGATATCCAAGAGAGGGAGTTACACAGTCACAAGATGGAGGAATAGAAAGCAGTATTCAATGTTTACTTCAGATTAGCTCCACGTCAGAAATGATCATGCTTGTCATATGTCTATCTCCATAGAGGCTGAATCATCATGTTAATCACATAGCTATCATATGCCTAAAACAGTCCTGATGCTCTTCTAGGTAATCATACATCCTGTCATGTTCACAGCTACAGTTGGGATACCTTTGTTATCATGTGGACTCTGATATTGGAAGAGGACATTCAGTATTTTCCCAACACTATTTATTTTTGTCTTTCATCTTCTTAACAATAAAACTCTAAAAGTGAAAACTTAAGAAGAGATAAGTACATAGTAGTTTTACCAAGAATAAATGCTTCTACACGGTGTTTACCTTGTCCCCGGCCAGGACCTTGAAGGAGGCGACGACCTGGTCGGCGGTGTCCGTGTCCGCCGTCTCTCGGGACATGAAGTCGATGAACCCCTGGAACGTGACGATGCCCATCCTGTTGGGATCCACGATGCTCATGATGCGGGAAAACTCGTTCTCACCCTGAAGGCAACACGGAGGGACGGTGAGGCTCAGGTGCAACACACACACACACACACACACACACACACACACACCACACACACACACACACACACACACACACCACACACACCTCGGGAAGACTCAGCTTGTCTATAGTTTATCGTAAATACATAGAATTCATTATTAATTTCAGGTTGGCTTGAATTTGTACCAAATAAATGTGTGTTTCCAGATTATTTAACGAGTGTTTATATGATATTATCCCCATAATCCTCCAGATATTATCCCGTTAACATTAAAACTTAAACTGGCACGGAAACAATACTAGAATAAATGTACCTACATTACATGCAAAATGTGAAAGAGTAAATACACTGACTATGACCCTTACACAACCTCACTTTAAAACATGCAAACTATTCCTTTATGTACGGAATATCTCTATGAATCGAAATGAAGATATATATTTATTTAAAAAATCTATAAAATAAGGCTCACAACTTTTCCTGTGGCCTGGTTAAACACACACAAACAAACGGTCATACTTGAATGGGCTCATGGTTTTACCAGGTTGTAACCAATGGAGATAAGGCAGGTTTTGAAGTCTTCAGCATCCATGAATCCTGATCTCTTCTACAAGGTCGGACAAAGGGAGGAAACCAGGAGGAAGAGGAGGAAGAGGAGGGGGAAGGAAAGTGGAAGGAAATCACCAAAGTAGAATTAAGGAGGAAAATCGATAGTGAGAAAAAGGAGGTTTAAGTAAGAGGATCGAGGAGGAAGGATGAAGAGAGGCAGGGAAAGTCAGTAAAAGTTTAAGAGGCAGTAGGAAACCAAGAGGAGGAAGGATGAAGAGAGGCCAGAACAAAGGAGGGAATGTGGGAAAAAGGAATTGTAAGAGGCAGTGAAAGGTGGATGAAGAGTGGGGAAGAGGCAGTAGAAGGTGGAATGAAGAGAGTGGGGAAGAGGTACAAAAGAAAACACATTAACCCTTCGTTGAGTACCTGTGCATCGTTGGCGATATCGAAGCCCAGGCTGATCAGGCAGGCCTTGAACTCCTCCGCACCCAAGTGCCCGAGTGATCCTGGGGGTGAGGCGGCGCCGTGGGGGCCATGCAGCGACACATACAGTGGGGAGGAAGGTGAGGGGGGGTGGGGTGAGGATGTGTGGGGGGAGTGCATCATGCACAGGGGGTCAATGAGTGAGGAGGGGCGGGGGGGATCGTGCAGGAGATAGAAAGAGAACACAGTGCATTTTCATTAGGATCCTGCAGGGGCAGCAGAGGTTAATGTGCAGCCAGGCAATAACTCTTTGTGGGGGGGGGGGTCTTCTCATCATCACATTAAGCACAAATATACCTTTTATATGTAAACAGCATTAATGCAAAATCACTCATTAAACACAGTTCAGAATCACATTCATTTACCCCATGTCCTCACACATTGGACATGTACATACCATAGAGCGGTAACTACACAACACACGATTAAATATTATTAAAATTATTGATTAAACTGCTGATCTTTTTTTTATTCATGTTTTAGTTTGAGCACATTTTTACTTTTAATTCTTATTTTTTAATATACTTTTTTTTTTTAAATTGTATTTTATTTATTTCATTTTAAAATGGCGCAATTAAAAAAAAATATTTTTCTCAATTATTTTTTTTTCTTTACTTTATTTTATGAAATCTTATCTTTCATCGGAAATGTTCCTTTAAATTCTTATATTTATATAAATGTATTTATTCTGTTATTATTCTGTTGTTGTTCTGAAATGTGTTCGTTTGCAACTTGTTGTCATAAATGTTGGACATACTGTATTTGTGATAAACTTAAAAATAAAGTTGTAAAAAACAAACAAGATGAAGTTTTCCTTTACGGTACGAGAAAATCCTCCTATTCTCGAGCTTTTAGACGGGGAACCGATAGATATTTGTTGTCAACATCACTCATTAGCATCGTCATTAATGTTATTGTGAGACAAAATTATATTGAGAGAATAGATATTAGTAAAACAAATTGAGTTGGACAAATTGAGACCACTTCAATCTATTATTTTATTGTAGAGAACAAACCACAGACAGACCTCTGTCAGGACTGACTGCAGCCAACTTTATTTTTCAAAAGGGCTTTTAGCCGGAATCCTGACTGTGAAAATACAGTATGTTCAATCAATTTGGCACACTTTTGAGATTCAGATAGGTCAATCAGAAGGAATGATGTTCATATTATGAAAAAACATTATTATTATGAATTAGTAGAACTTCATTTTCAACATTCACGTCACAATCACACCATAACAAAAGCTAGTAAAAATGGAACGAGTTCACAATTGCTGTTAAGTAAGGTTAGCTGTTAACACTTTGTACAACATGAAATACAACAGCATGTCTATTACAAAAAGCATTTATAAAAAAGAGAAGTTTGGTTTAATTCTCCCTCTCTGTGTGTATGTGCATGAATACGAGAAGCATCAGAACAAAATCAAATGTTTGCAGAGTGTGAGCTGTAAAACTGTAGGTAGCTTGTGTATCTCTGGTTCTAACATTAGCATTAGTAAGACGTCTCACCATGGGATGTGCTCCCTGAGTATTCCTCAGAAGCATCTCCTCACGCCAAACTTCATTTTCTAGCGATTGCTTTGTCCGCATCAAGTAATCCACCATTCCTTAAAAAGCTGGCTGTCCAACACAGCATCATTCAAAATTCATCACCTCTTCTTGCTTTCCGCAGGCAAGAAGAGGTGTCTGGTGAGACATCTGGTTTTATTGTCGCACTATGAGATATTGAAACTCCCATATTGGCAGGCAAGCTTATCTCAGTATAATGATGGAAATAGCCAGGCCAAGAGTAAAAGCAGCTTGCAGGCGCCAGTAGGCCGACTCGGATAGGGAAGAGCAATGGCTCCCACAATCCAGTGGGAGAGCCTCTGTTTTGTAGGGTTTTCCAATACAAAAACAGAGGAAAGTCTCTTCCTGACCCCATCCTTCAGTGTGATGTTAAGCCTCGAAGGGAAAAGTAGTGCGGGCTTGAAGCCCAGTTGGTAAAGTTCAGACATCACCTCTTGGTATTCCCTGCGCTGCTCCACTATCTCAGAAGGATAATCCTCGTAGATTGCAATGGGGGTCCCACGGTACCACAGTTTGCCTCTCTTAGCTCTGGCCTCACGGATGATCTTATCTTTCTGCTGGAATCTGAGGAGTCTGACGACCACGGGTCTCGGTCTCTGACCCGGTCCTGGCTTGTTGGAGAGTGTACGGTGCGCTATGTCGCACTCCGGTGGAGACTCAAAAGCGCCGTCACCAAGGACCTCAGCCAGAAGTTCAGAAAAGAAGGTGGAGGGGTGAGGCCCTTCGATGGACTCAGGTAGACCAATGATCCTGATATTGTTTTACGGCGGCTGCGAGACTCGAGGTCCGTCAATTTAGCTTGTAGCTTGGTATTATTCTCAGCTAGCTTAGCACACATCGATTCCAAACTTTGTATGCGTCCATCTTGTTCGTTAGCGTTGGATTCAAGCAAATTAATTGAGTGGGTATGATCGGAAGACTGTGGTTTGAATGCAGTCTAGCTTGGCTTCGAGCGTAGATAGAGTAGCCTTGAAGTCTGCAGAGATAGCATTCCGGTGTTGTTCCAGTTGGTTAGCCAAAACCGCCATGTTGAAGTCACTGCCATTTGCCGCCGGCACGGTAGACTGCTCCTTCTTGCCCGATTTCTGCTGCTTGGAAGCCATAATCCGGCACCAGAGTGTTTAGAATGGAATAATTATCCACCTGGCGATGGCCAAAGGCAAAACTATTGAGATTTAAAATAGTAAATGAATAAAAGTTACGGGAGCTAGATTCGACACTGCCTACTCCATCTTGCCCCACCGGAAGTCCATTGATCTCTTTTTCAAGGGAGACCTGCTGCAAGTAGGTTCCACATGGACATAAAAACAGAAAACAACAGAAAAACATATATACAGACTACAACGACGGTGCGACTGTGGCTACGAAGGAAGATCGTCTTTCAAGCAGAAGGCTGTAGATCTGGAGATGCTGTTGTTGGCCCCTGCAAGAGATACAGTGGAAAGGGTCAGTTGAAAAAAAGGAAAGTTTAGAGTTAATATCCATTCACCTGAAGTAACTGGAAAATAAAATGGCAGGGAATGATGTTCGAAATGAGTATGGAGGTTGGAAAACAAGCACTAACCTCTAATCAAAGCGCAACAATTGTCATTAAAAACAATAATGCTGCTGCTACGACAATGTGAGGACTTCTTAAATAACCTCCACAGACAACATCGCTGCTCTCGTTCCTTCCTTCATCTTTACCTGTGTTTCTGAGCACCTGACAGAAAAGAGAAATGAAAAGTAGCTTCAGTACTTTGTGTGTTTTACATGAAACTTTGTATCACTTTTTATTACAAAAAGGTAATGATACACCCATCAAAAACAATCAATATTAAATCAAATGATTTCCCAAAAGTCTATTGAAGGATATTTATGTTTTGTTACTAAATTAAATGAAACTGGAGGATTGGCTCATCACACATTCAAATAAAGCCACAGATCACAACTTCTTTTCAGCAATCCAATTATTGCAGAAACAAAGTGGTCATTTCATGTTGCAGAGCAGAGCCCTACTTGTTTGAGTAATGCCATAACAAACAAAGCCTTACGTTGTCCAGTCGTTGCAATTCACACCATGCTCTGAAAAGAAGCCAGGCTGACAAAGCTCACACTGAGCATCCTCTCTGCTGGTTCCTTAGAGACGGGGACACAGGAGAGATTAGTCACACAGCAGCCAACATCCAGTAATGATCCATCATCACATCAGTGTCTTCATTTAGTGTTTTTACGTTCACACTGCAGGAGATCAGTCATCACTGTCTAAAAGTTCATTCAGGAAATGAACCAGTACATCTCCAGTCACAATTTTAAGATGAGTAATTTAAAGGTTCTCTTTCAGGATGGTTACTGAAACGTACGAGGAGGTCATCATATCTGTTTCAGAAACCCTCATGTGATAGCTGCAGGACTCATAAAGAAACGGGAGGGGTTCCTGTTTACTGCCTGTTATGTGAGCTTCTGCACCTCGGGTTATAGTCCAGTCAAAAGTTTGATCATATTTGATATAATGATTGTCTGATACTTTGTGTAATGTAAACATCATATTAAGTTTATGATTAAGACCAGGCCTTCAGTGTGCATATGTAAACAGTCACTGTCAGGAGAGTGTGACCTGCATTTTACTTACCAGGTTCTTTTATCCTCTCACCAGGTACACATGTTGTATGTTTCTGTGCCGCACTGCATCCTGTCACATCTACATGTAAATCTTTGCAGAAATAGCCATCTATAACTTCACAGACTGTGTCAGTTGTTTCTGAACAGCCCTGCAGGACAAAGAGGCCGTGGCCTAAAGAAACAAGCAGAAAGAAACAGTCAATTGGTTTTAATAAGTGTAGTCTTCCTCACTGTCTCCTTCACTGTCCTCTATTTACACTTATTGCATGGTAGATGATGAAGATGCTGCAGATGCACCTCTCTGTCCCTGTTTAAGCCTCCAATTTGCCTTCTCCAAAACTTGTTGCCAAAACTGTGAAGTCCTTGCATTTCCTGAGGTCAAATACTAAGAAATGATCTCATGATTTGAAGTCATATCTGATTTCAGATGTGGGAAGTAACTAATACACGTATTCAAGTACTGTACTTAAGTACCATTTTGAGATACTTGCACTTTACTTGAGTATTTCTATTTCATGCTACTTAGTACTTCTACCCCACTACAATTCAGAGGTAAATGGTGTACTTCTACTCCACTACATGTATTTAATACCTGTAGTTACTTTACAGATGTGGATGAATGATGTGAAATATAATCAGTGTTAAATCAGACTTTAGTTCCACCTGGAGTAAATTCACAAGCTACCCTGCAGTATACAAAGTCATTCAAACTAGCTGCACCTTTACCAGCTTTGAGAACACTTTAATGATCAATCATTATAAAACATATCATATATATTATTCTGAAATAGACCAATCTGCAATGACTACTTTTACTGTCGCTACTTTAACTATATTTTGATGATAATACTTTTCTACTTTCACTTGAGGAACATTTTGAATGCAGGACTTTTACTGTAACAGAGTATTCCTACATAAGATCTGAGTACTTCTTCCACCTCTGTTTGATTTCAAACTCTTCCATTAACCCGTAAGTAAGCAAGTTTTAAAGTAAGTTTGCAGCTGTGTGTTTTGCTTGTTGTAAATAAACTGCAGCAGCTTGACCACAGCGCGTGAACGTTGTGATCAGCTGATTTTGCGCAGTTCTCCAGTGTGTGCGCGGGCACAGAATGTGCACAGGGGAGTCTCCCACCGCAGCCAGTTGGCGTAGTTTTGGTACAATTCTGTTGTACACACCGACGTTTACAGCAGCCCTGTCTGTGCACACGGTGTCCAACTCTGTCGTCCAGTGATCTAAGCCTCTGCCTCCTGTAAAGCTTCACAGGTCCGTCGGTTATGACCTGCGCGACTCGGCCAGCACCCAGTTCAATCAGTCCAAGAAAGTCCGAATATTTTTTAGCAGGAAGCGAAATGCTTAATGTGTTTTGTTTTTTTGGACATGTCTAGTAGTTTACTCCATTGAGTGTTGACAAGAACACGTGTAGACAAAATATGTGTTTTGTTTTGATGACCTATCAGGTACGCAAAGGCGCGCAGTGACATAAGGGACGTTACGCACCAGTTATGTGCACCCCTGTAATATATATATATATACACAATATATAGATATATATCACAAAAATAAAAATAAATGTTAAAGCAGGAAATAAGAGAATTGTGGATGGAATATAATCTTATTAAATGCTCTTACAAAATAAGTTTATTTCAGTCCAATCATTTGTATTTGAGCGACAGATTATCGGAAAATAATGATGCGTTTAATGGACTTGGAGTTTTAGAAAATAATATTTGTTTACATTTATTATTATTGGTCTATATTGAATATGACTTGTAATGTATTCTGTACACTGTAGAACTCTCTTCACCCTTGCATAACCAATGTAGCAGCTGCTTGTTGACTACATCTAACTTACCCCCCCCTCCCTCCTTTCTCCCCTCTCCACATGTGAAGAGACCTGAAGCAGATCTGATGTTATGCATTCCCCTCATTTCTGTGCATAGAGGTAAGCATATGCTTACATATATGTTTTATATGCACATATGTTTACGTTTGGAACACAGTTGGCATTTGGTTGATTTATTAGTTAATACATATTTGTGGTGATTATTAAATCTACACCAGTGTTGCAATTTAGGAATATTTCCATTATCAAGACTGATAAAATCCTTTAACTGAATTTCCCCTCAGGGATTTATAAAGTGATGTTAATCTTAACTGATTACATGTTTTGTATACAGTGCCACAGCAAAGTGAGAAATGCATCCATCAAAGTATAACAAATAACTGGTTTTATCTAACCAACGGTCCAAAGACACCAAGATATCCACTGTTACTGTCATAAAAGATTACAAAGACATCATAATAACACATTAAAGACATACCTGGTCACAGGAGGTGCATGTGAAACATCTATTGAGTCCGTTGGGTTTGTTCATAAAAGTCCCTTTCTCACAGCGGCTACAGAGTGTGCCTGCTACATACGAGCAGTCCTCCTGAACAATGGTTCCTGTTCAAAAAGCAAACACTCTGTCAGCATCTCAACATCAAGACATGAAGGCAAATTACAATTAGAAAATGAAGATTAGAGTCAGTAACAATATGTTCATCCCGTTTCAGGTCTTTGATGGAGCACTTCAGGGAGCAAAGCCAACTTCAGCTTCGGAAATCCCAGTTAAATTCATCCTTTAAAATGCTCTCACTGACTTCTGATTTTGAAATACTTGTTAGATATAACTTACCTTTTCTGCACATAGGACAACAACCAGCTTTTGAAACATATTCCTTGGAAAGACAGGAGAGCTCTGGTGCCACGAAGTACACACACCCTGTTAAAGAAACAGCAGTTCAGTGTTAAGTCTTCTTGGGCTATTTATATTCTATTGTATTTGTATTTACTTGCAGTATTTTATCAGTTGTATTGTGTTGCACTGTTGGAGGAGCCTGTGACCTACGTTTTTCATTGATATATCTACACTGTAGCTATGTACACATGACAATAAAAGCCTTGAATCTTGAAAGTAGTATGAGTTTGTACATTCACATAATAGTGATGTGCCAGTTAAGACTTTGCAATGTATCCCTTACTTTGAATGTATACCTATGTATACCTATATATATATATACTGTATATACAGTCTCTGGTTGATACATGTTAATGCATTTAATCGATTGAGTTTGATACTTTTTGCACTTTTACTTTTCATGATACACCAAATTGTTTTATAGAAATAAGCCATTGAATATTTTGTTGAATATTTCTTTAAAACTATTTTCTAAATGTTACAGTGTAGTGTAACCAAAATCCTTTCACACATCAAGGGTTTCCTGCAGGCTGAACTACATCAACGTTTTGTAGAAAGATGCCTTTGAATAATTTTGGTGAATTTCCCTTGAGAAAAATATTGAGTATCTGTCCAAGTATGCAATATGTTGCTTCCAAAACCACTTCATGTAATAATGTCAATCTGTTTGTTTACTACAAGACTTAAAAGTGCAGAAATAGCTTTTGTAATTTTTTATTGTGTCAATTCTACCAAAATCCCTTCACACATTAATTGTCTCATGTAGGTAAAGCTACAACACTTATTTTTTAAATAAATTATTTTAATGATCCTAATGTTCCTGGTCCAAAGTATATTGACACCAAGATGATGTCCAGGAGACCCCTATAGTTTTACCTGCTTGCATTATTCATTATATTATGTTTATTGCATTTATTTCCCCAATAATTATCGATAGTAGTATTAGCAGCAGGAGACCAAAAATGTGTGAAGTCCTTTCGGTTGCACTACAATGCATTAAAGGGAAATTATTACAAATGTTTTACGAGAAAACAAATCAGTCAAATACTTCATAAATATATTTCCCCTAAAGTATTGGTGTACTATAAGCAGCATGGACCCATTAATGTGTGAAGTGATGTTATTAGCACACTTTCTTTATAACTGAAGTTATTGAATACGTTGTACAATAAAATAAATTAATGACTATTGTTCTTTAAATCCACTAGATTTATTTTAACCCTCACAGTTACTTTGTACATACACAAACAAACACACATTAAAGTGTTCTCAAAGCTGGTAAAGGTGCAGCTAGTTTGAATGACTTTGTATACTGCAGGGTAGCTTGTGAATTTACTCCAGGTGGAACTAAAGTCTGATTTAAGACTTGATTATATTTCACATCATTCATCCACATCTGTAAAGTAACTAAAGGGATTAAATACATGTAGTGGAGTAAAAGTACACCATTTACCTCTGAATTGTAGTGGGGTAGAAGTACAAGGTAGTCGTCAAATACGACGCTGAAGTTGGCTTCCGATTCAGAGTTTCGTAAATTCACAAGCTACTCGTCAGTAACGACGCTGAAGTTGGCTTCCGATTCGGCAGTTAAGGGGAAAGTTAAGGGACATTTAATTTACAGCGCTGAGCGAACAATCCTCCGTGTTTGAACCTCTTAAATCGCTGCATAGCCGATTTATTTGGACTAGATTATCCCAGAGGTCTAAACATTCTTTATAACACAGTTTGAGATTTGTGAAACCTTAATTCTATTTGTGAAAATTAAAAAATTGAGATTTCAGTGCTTTTTTTCGCATCTAGACCACATAAGACCAGGTCCTGATCTAAAACCACTAGACCTAGACTCATCAAATCCGGACTGGATTATCCCAGAGGCTAAACATTCTTTATAACACAGTTTGAGATTTGTGAAACCTTAATTCTATTTGTGAAAATGTAAAAAAGGAGATTTCAGTGCTTTTTTCGCATCTAGACCACATTAGACCAGGTCCTGATCTAAAACCACTAGACCTAGACTCATCAAATCCGGACTGGATTATCCCAGAGGGTCTAAACATTCTTTATAACACAGTTTGAGATTTGTGAAACCTTTATTCTATTTGTGAAAATTAAAAAAATTGAGATTTCAGTGCTTTTTTCGCATCTAGACCACATAAGACCAGGTCCTGATCTAAAACCCTAAAAATCTAAAAATGTTTGGTTTTTGTGACCAGTTGGACTCGTTAAGGCCATTGTTTCCCTTTATAAGTGCAACTACGGAAGTGGAGTCTTTCAGAGCCTGTCACAGTTCCAGATCATACCAGTGTAAAGCTATATGTACATTAGTAATCATAGTTTTTCTATGTCAAAAAAAGTATAAACAGCATGTAACAATATCAAAACTTGCTAAACATGCTCACTTTATTATATTTGTGTTGCAAAGGTCATGCCACAGTCTGACAAGCATAACTTGTTTAAGAATTCAAAATGCAGCCCCCACTTCAATCAATAAAGCATTCCAAATATATATATCATGTGCAGTGCTCATTAGTAGCCGTCATCCCATGCAGTTTAAATATACTGGGACCCCAGCAAGGCAGCGTTACACTGGTGAGTACATGTGAAAGGATTTCAGGAGCCTTTTGCTTCATTTACATTATTTTAGTGGTTTGTACTTTTTAGAAATTCTAACAATGTATTTTTGAAAATGTATGAAACTAAAAAAAGTCTCCTACCTGTTAAATAACAACTAACTTTCTACAAATAAATTCAAGATGGTTTTTAGGGTCGGCAACCATTTTGATATGATATGCCATTCAAAAAAAAATTGTTATCAGCGTGCCAACGAATTATCAACGGGGGGGGGGGGGGGGGGGGGTTGAGGAGCTTGACGCTCGTGACTATCAACAGGAGGGCCTCGCTGCGGGGAAGCAGTGTCTGGACCGTCAGCGCAACTTACATGATACCGAATTTAACAAACACATTTAAATAATTGGTTTAAACGGCATAATATTCTCCAGAACACACATGTTATGATATTAGGGTCATGCAGAGTGAGATGAGATCGCTGTCCCTTTAAGAGAGAGAGAGAGGGGTGTGGCGGGTGCATGTGTGTGTGGATGGTAGAGCGAGAGTGAGCGAGCGTGTGTAAGTTTCTGGAAGTGAAACGAGGCAGCAAAAAACTGAGGTCTGTGATTGTGGTATCTTACCTTGTGTTATTATTACATGTTATTGCATTTGTCCAGCAGGCAAACTCACTCTTGGTATTAAAAGAGCCTGTTGTAGATGTTCCCACGAGGAAGTCCCGGAAGCATGTTACCAAAGTAAAACCAGTTAAATCTATCTTATGTTGTGGACATACAATTATTGATCACAAGATACAACATATTATTGGCGACGAGGATTAAGAAGAGGATTAAGACAAGGATCAATACGGGATCAAAGAGGACATGCCGAACGGACTGGTTAACACCTTACATGCAGGTTTGGGTCGTTAGCGGCAGCTAGCTCAAATTATTAGCAAAGTCTGCGGGTGGAGGAGAGGATTCATTGACACACAATGGCAATGATTGGCACGCTGGCACCTTTTGATGCAAAAAATCAGAAGTGGGAAGAATACTGTGAAGTATTGGAACAGTTTTTTGAGGCTAATGAAATTGAAATGGAGACAGACAAAGAGCCATATTAATAAGTGTTGTGGGATCATCAACATACAGCCTTATGAAAAACCTCCTCAGTCCGGATAAGCCCAAGGATAAGACTTACACACAACTTGTGGAGCTGCTAAAAAATCACTTTGACCCAAAGCCTAGTGAAATTGTGCAAAGGTACAAGTTTGACTCCCGCAACCGTGAGCCAAATGAGTCAGTAATGGAATACGTGGCTGAGCTGCGTCGGTTAGCGCAGGATTGCAACTATGGTAACACTTTGCAGCAGAGGTTGAGAGACAGGATCGTCTGTGGAATAAATGAAGATCGGATTCAGAGACGACTCTTATCAGAAGCGGATTTAACATTTGAAAAAGCATTGTCAATTGCTGTGGCGTCAGAGACTGCAAATAAAAATGCACAGGAGATACAAAGCCAAGGGGCCACAGCTAAATGCTTCAAAATGGATAAAAAGCCACAGGAGGCTTATGCACACAGAGAACCTACCAAAGAGTGTTACAGATGCAAGGGAACCAAGCATGAAGCAGCAGACTGTAGTTTAAACAAGAGAAATGTCATGCATGTGGTAAAATAGGACACATTGCCAGAGCTTGTCGTAGTAGATCTACACAGAAGGGAAACAGCAACAAAAATGCAGACCCAAAGAGAGAAAGGAGGCAAACCACATATCACCGTTCTCATAAAGTACAAGAGCAACGGAGCCAAAGTGATAGCTCAGAAGAAGATACATTCTTACTGAATAGATGAGGTTCAGATTGGGACGCATGAGTGAAGTGCACCTGAGACGAGTAGACCCATACATGGTTGAAGTGAAGCTGGATAGTAAGTTTGTTAACTTTGAGATAGACACTGGCTGTAGTCTCACAATAATGAATGAACAGACATTTCAAAGACTATGGAAAGACACAAAAAGTCCATGTTTGAGACCAACCAAAATCCACATCGAGTCTTATACAGGTGACCCTGTTAATGTGGTCGGAGCTGCCCTTGTTAAAGTGAAATACAAACGTCAAAGTCGGTACTTGCCCCTCATTGTGGTTAAAGGGGACGGCCCCAGCCTGCTGGGAAGAGGCTGGCTGGAGGAAATACATCTGAGTTGGAAAGAAATCAAGCTCAGACACAAATCCCGAGTCCTGAAACACCTGAAGACAGAGGACAAATCGCTGCAGCAAGTACTGAGCAAACATGAAAATGTCTTCAAAGAGGAGCTTGGCACACTGAAAGGTATGAAAGCTACCATCCATGTAAAGGCTGATGCAGTCCCTCGTTTCTTCCGTCCGAGGTCTGTCCCGTACGCCATGCGCACCAAAGTAGATGAAGAAATAGACAGATTGTTGAAAGAAGGAGTAATCTCACCTGTTAAACATGCAGAATGGGCAGCACCAGTGGTTCCAATACTGAAGCCTGTTGGGACAGTAAGGCTATGTGGAGACTACAAGCTCACTGTAAATACAGTTTCCTCACTTGAACAATACCCCATACCCCGAATGGAAGACCTGTTTGCAGCACTGACAGGAGGAAAACGGTTCACAAAGTTGGACATGAGTCATGCATACCAGCAAATACTCATGGATGATGAATCAAAGAAATACTTAACAGTGAATACGCACAGAGGCTTATTCACATACAACAGACTGCCTTTTGGAGTAGCATCAGCCCCAGCTATATTTCAGAGGACAATGGAAGGTCTCCTGCGAGGCATTCCTTTTGTGGCAGTGTATTTAGATGACATCCTGGTGAGCGGTGTGGATGAGGAAGACCATCTGCAGAACCTCGAGACAGTGTTGGCAAAGCTGGAGGAGGCAGGATTGCGTCTGAGAAGGAGCAAGTGCACTTTCCTGGAAGAGGAAGTGGAATATCTGGGACATCGAGTGGACGCACAGGGACTTCACCCTGTGGAAAAGAAAGTCAAAGCCATCATGGAGGCTCCCAACCCCACAAATGTTACTGAACTCAAGTCGTACTTAGGTTTGCTAAATTACTATAACAAATTTCTGCCAAACTTAGCTACACTATTGGCACCACTGCATGAGCTCCTGCGACAAGATGTGCGATGGACATGGCAAAAGAAACAGGAAGAGGCTTTTAAAAAATCAAAGGCCCTGTTAAACTCAGCAGAAGTGTTGGTGCATTACTCTGCTGACCGAGAGTTAATTATGTCATGTGATGCGTCACCTTACGGGGTGGGCGCTGTTTTATCACACGTAATGGACGATGGAACTGAACGTCCTTTGGGGTTCATGTCGCGTACTCTAGCGCCTGCTGAAAAGAATTACTCACAGCTAGACAAAGAAGGCTTAGCAGTTATATTTGGAATCAAGAAATTCCACAAGTACTTGTATGGTCGAACTTTCACCATCTATACAGATCACAAGCCACTGATCTCTCTCTTCAACGAAAAGAAACCCATTCCACAGATGGGTTCCCCGAGAGTTCAGAGATGGGCAGTGCACCTGAGTGCCTATGAGTATCACATTGTGTACAAACCAGGAAAGAACAACGCTAATGCGGACGCATTAAGCAGACTGCCGCTGTCGGAAGATGTGCGAGAGAGTGAGACCGCAGAACAAGTGCTCATGATTGATCTTCTGGATGACACACTCGTGGACACAGCCAAAATAAAACACTGGACAGCTAAGGATGTAATATTGTCTCAAGTTCATGGTTATGTCCTGTCGGGATGGCCTTCAGTGACTGAGGCTCCTCTCAAGCCGTATCATCAGAGGAGAGAAGAACTGAGTGTGAGGGATGGCTGCGTGCTCTGGGGAGCCAGAGTCATCGTACCAAACAAAGGCAGGGAAAAGATATTGAAAGTACTGCACCAAACACATTCCGGCATGTCAAAGATGAAAGGTCTGGCTAGATCTTATGTATGGTGGCCGGGGATGGACCAGGATGTAGAAAAGGAAGTGCAGTCTTGTGAGGAGTGCCAAAAGCACCACAAGTCACCACCATCAGCACCATTACATCCCTGGGAGTGGCCGGAGTCTCCCTGGACGAGAATTCATGTGGACTATGCAGGCCCTTTCCTGGGAGAGATGTTTCTACTGATAGTGGATGCTCACTCAAAATGGATGGATATTTATCCAGTGAAGTCAGCTACATCACAGGTGACCATTGAAAAGCTGCGTCAGAGTTTCAGTGTTTTTGGACTGCCAAAAATGTTGGTGTCAGACAACGGAACCTGTTTTACAAGTGCTGAATTTGAGACTTTCATGAAACAAAATGGCATCCGCCATGTGAGGTCAGCACCGTTTCACCCGTCTTCTAATGGGCTGGCAGAGAGGGCGGTCCAGACCTTCAAAGGGGGGATGAAAAAGATGAAAGGTGAAACATTGCAAACTAGACTGTCAAGGTTTCTGTTCAGTTACCGCATCACACCTCACGCGACCACAGGCCTGTCGCCTGCAGAGTTGATGATGTCAAGGAGACTCAGATCTGCATTAGACCTGCTCCTGCCAGATGTGAAAACAAGAGTGCAGCAAAAACAACTAAAACAGAAACAGTCCCATGACACAAACAGGAAACTGAGAAGTTTCTCACCTGGGGATAAAGTGTTCATCAGAAACTACTCTTATGGACCTAAATGGATCGCTGCGGTCATCGAGAGCTCATCAGGTCCAGTGTCATATACAGTGATCATTGGAAGTGGTCAAGTCGTGAAGCGGCATGTGGATCAAGTAAGAGCCAGATTAACAGACACCGTGCCCTTAGAGCCGGTGCTGGACTCCAACAGAGACACTGTGGTTCCAGTGACAATCGAGCAAGAAGGACCTCCTGCAAGTGAGCCAGTGGTTCTGTGTACTCCGGTCCCGCCGGACTTGCCTGCTACACCCGTGGTGAGACGATCAGAGCGCGAGAGACAGCCACCTGTATACCTGAAAGACTTTGTTAAATAGATCAAGAGATGTTCCATTAATAGAGCAGCATAGTTCTCTGATCTCACTTTAAGGAAAGGTTTAGAATGTTAATCTTTGAAAGTGAAATGGTTCATGCCAGTACCTCGAAATGTTGTGTAACGGGAGTATGTTATACCCCCACCTTCGGGAAGTATTGTTAGCTTAAAGGGGGGGAAATGTGGTATCTTACCTTGTGTTATTATTACATGTTATTGCATTTGTCCAGCAGGGGGCAAACTCACTCTTGGTATTAAAAGAGCCTGTTGTACATGTTCCCACGAGGAAGTCCCGGAAGCATGTTACCAAAGTAAAACCAGTTAAATCTATTCTTATGTTGTGGACTACAATTATTGATCACAAGATACAACAGTGATGTATTTTGTGAAACAGAAGAACAGCTAAATAAATGCAACGGCCTCCCAAGAAGAGCTCGCCTCTCTCCAGTCATTTAAGCTAAAGTGGGTTATTGAAACTGAAGCTTGTTGCTTCTGCCCTCGACTACGGTCTGGGAGCCGACATGAAAGTTCAACACACAGATGGCCAGTCTGCCCCTTTGTAGCATATTATTTCAATGAGAGATGAGCAGATCGCCACTGGCTTTCAACTAAAGACACAGCCACGCAAAAAAACTGCGGCATTTGTAAAGCTCCTGATGGGTACTGCAATTTGTGAAGTGCTTTCCTCTGTGGTGAACGATCAGCCCTGCACCACGGAGGAAAGCGCGGCAAAGTCACCTGGATTTAAAGAGGGGGCTGCGTTGCGTGCATGGCTTCCTTCTGCAGGTAACGGGGAGACGCGCTCTGGCGGCGGTCTCGTTCAGGATCCGAAAATACAATTTAAATATGTTTGCACACTTATTCCACTTATTCCTAGTGTGCCACTGGTTACGGTGCCGCGTGCCAATGCTGCACGCGTGCCAGGGGTTGCCGACCCCTGTGACTATATACATGTTCTGAAGCCACTGTGGCCTCAGGATGCTTCCGACACAACATTCAATAGCTTTAGCCAAAGGATCAAGACAAAAAACCTCAGGAACAACAGGTATCATAGACGAGACACGACGACAAACAGACATGGAGCACAGGGGAAGACAAGACAATGCGAAAATAGAATAAAGGTTTCACAAATCTCAAACTGTGTTATAAAGAATGTTTAGACCCTCTGGGATAATCCAGTCCAGATTTGATGAGTCTAGGTATAGTGGTTTTAGATCGGACTTGGTCTTATGTGGTCTAGATGTAGAAAAAGCAGCAAAATCTTCCTTTTTTGTATTTTCACAAATAGAATTAAGGTTTCACAAATCTCAAACTGTGTTATAAAGAATGGTTAGACCCTCTGGGATAATCCAGTCCAGATTTGATGAGTCTAGGTATAGTGGTTTTAGATCAGGTCCTGGTCTTATGTGGTCTAGATGCAAAAAAAGCACTGAAATCTCCCTTTTTTAAATTTTCATAAATAGAATAAAGGTTTCACAAATCTCAAACTGTGTTATAAAGAATGTTTAGACTCTCTGGGATAATCCAGTCCAGATTTGATGAGTCTAGGTCTAGTGGTTTTAGATCAGGACCTGGTCTAATGTGGTCTAGATGCGAAAAAAGCACTGAAATCTCCCTTTTTTAAATTTTCATAAATAGAATAAAGGTTTCACAAATCTCAAACTGTGTTATAAAGAATGTTTAGACCCTCTGGGATAATCCAGTCCAGATTTGATGAGTCTAGGTATAGTGGTTTTAGATCAGGTCCTGGTCTTATGTGGTCTAGATGCAAAAAAAGCACTGAAATCTCCCTTTTTTTAATTTTCACAAATAGAATTAAGGTTTCACAAATCTCAAACTGTGTTATAAAGAATGTTTAGACTCTCTGGGATAATCCAGTCCAGATTTGATGAGTCTAGGTCTAGTGGTTTTAGATCAGGACCTGGTCTAATGTGGTCTAGATGTGAAAAAAGCACTGAAATCTCCCTTTTTTGTATTTTGCTATAAATTAAATGTCCCTTAACTTTCCCCTTAACTGCCGAATCGGAAGCTCTGAATCGGTGTAGAACTACAAGGTAGCTAACAAATGAAGTAACCTACTCAAGTAAGGTACAAGTAGGCCTACCTCAACAATTCTACTTAAGTAAATACTTGATTAAATGTACTTATTTCAAACCTTTATTTAACCAGGTGGTCCCATTGAGATCATCGATCTCTTTTGCAATGGAGACCTGCAGAGGAGATTTACTTTTTAGCTCTGGTACCCAGTGGCGTAGCCAGGAATTATTGTGTGGGTGGGCCTGGAGAAATGTAGGTGGGCCAGGGGGAGACTTATTAAGCGTGGGGTCTGAGCTGAAACTTCATTAATGATTTTAATGATTTTTTAATGCACTAATTGAACATAAGCATAAACTAGCAGTGAAAACAAAAACATAGGCACGGCATGTGTGTACAACTGACATCCACATGACTAGGGATGGGTATCGTTAAGGTTTTAACGGTAGGCCTACTACTACTTTTATCGATACCGCTTATTGATCCGGTGCTTTAACGGTACTTTTGTTTTTTTTGGAGAAAAAAAATAAGCTAAACTAACTAACAAACTATCATTGCTTTTTATTTTTAATTAAATACATATTTCACATCAAAAGAAACAACAATGTTTTAACAAATCGTATTAAATAATCTGATGACAGAACTGTAAACAGAATAGCTGAAACTTTAACAAAATAAATAACTCTAAATTACCTCTAATCATTAGCCCATGTTTGTATAATTGAGTTAACTCTGTGTGTTGCTGCTAGCATACATAACACCTGACGTGGAAAAGTTACTCGTGGATGGGGCTACAGCGCTACTAGAAAGACAGTCGAACCCGGTGCATTTCTCCGTTTGAATGTGGTGCACTTTTACAAGATGTTTAGACAAATTGCTCGTGTTACCGCCCTTACATGCTAAACTCTTATTGCACTTTTGGTAACGAGCATTGTCCACATCGAACAGGTAAAGTTTAACCACACCTCGGAGCGCGTTCTCTCCGCCATCTCTCCGTGTGTGTGTGTTGCTGCATGTACAGTAGCAGCTGTGTGTGTGTAAACTGCCCCGCCCCCTCACACACAGACTGGGGAGAGAGATCTCTCGTCTGGATTGGAAAGATCGAAAATACTAAAAAATAATCATAGACGCATTTTGCTGTCTTTTTGCATATTAGAAACGGAGTTGGCGACACTAAAACTGCAATATAATGTTGTGTAGCAATAATACATATGAGATATATTTTTTACATGTCTCCAGTACCGACCGATAACGTCGGAGCTTAATGGTACCACGGTCTTTAATAATTCAGCCCTGGGGCTCGGTACCCATCCCTACACATGACTGGCTCGGCGGCCACAGGTTGTTTATCCTTGACAGTCGCACAGTGGGCACACACTGAGAGTTTTCATATCAGCAAATGTGTACACGCTTCACTGCAGACCTCAAGAAGAAATAAGACTTTCGTTAACTCACGGCAAAACCTACTTTACTTACTAATTTACTCACGGTAAAAAAATGCACTCCCTATTCCATTGTCATGAAGGTGGCATCTAACTATATCCAGAATAAGTTTGATTGGATCCAGGCTAGAAACATGTTTATTTCTGCTGTAAAGTTGGGCATTTTAACATGGAGGTCTATGGGAATTGCTCCTTTCTGCATCCATCCCCTGTTGGCCACTAGAGGAACTGCAGTTTGTGGCACTTCCTTCTGGGCTTCCCGGCTCTGCGCTATAACGCGCTGATTGGCTGTGGGTGGGCCAGACGTGCATGTGGGTGGGCCCAGGCCCACCCGGGCCCACCCACAGCTACGCCACTGCTGGTACCTACATGGAGTGAAATAATGCCTGTTTTCCAGCGCGTCTTGTTGCGTAAGTAAACAGAAATGAAGCCAGGCACCATGTAGTTTTGATAAAACACTCTGTAGCTCGTTGTCTACATTGCTCTGGTCGGAAAGTAACGTTGTAAGTATTTTTAACGTTTTGTTTAGGTTATTGATCCGTCTAGCTCGAATCTGTCATTATCTTTCTTACTTTAACAAACTAACACAGTTATTATAAGTTCGTCACGAACCCTGTAAAATACTCACCGAGGAAAACAAACACTGCGAGCATCGTAACCATAGACTGTATATATGGACCCATGGTCCGTGATCGCACCCATAGGATTCTGCAGAGTTGCCGACAGTGTTGCCTGTCACATTGCCAACTCCATAGTAAGGAAAGTAGCTGTGGACGTCCCTCCCTAAATGACGTCATCGCCTAATTTGCATATCATGTCGCGTAACAAAAAGGTTCCACCCCATTGTGGTTTCAACCAGCTTGGAAACCACAAAGGGGGTGGAACGTTTTTGTAAATCCAGACGACAGTAGATCAGAAATGACGTGGTGTCATCTCCAATAAATGGCTTCAACCATCCTTTAAACTCAGGGTTTGATTCCCACTCCTTTCTGTACTTTTGTGAATACAGTTTAGACTGTGACATGATGACCTACGTGGATGTTTAGCTTGTCACAGAGGCACACACACAGTGGACGACGTGATTAAGTGACTGAGGCTGTGTGAGTCAAAGCAAAGCAAAGGCATTTTTATTATAGTGTGACAGTGAAGAAACATTTACATTTTACGTTTAAATCCCGCTCATGAGGAATTCATTTGCCGTCTCGACGCGGGAGAGTGTGGCTGTCTCCTCTCTGCTCTGACTGCAGCAGCTGAGGGAAGAGTGAGCTTTTCAAATGAAATGATGGTCCGGTCTCCCCAGCAGAGTGAATTTAAAAGCAGCAGCAAGCGGAGGAATCACTAATAAATGTGAGTATTGGGTTTTAACTTACTTTAAATTAACTAACGTCACACACATCAAACCCAAGGTGCATTAAAACGTACATTTTCGTTAAATAATACGGATAAATATGTGACGCTAACTAGCTAGCTGGACGTACTGCACTGTTGTTTACACTCATTTTTAATTAAATTCAGAAGTTACTAAAGTCAAACAGAGATCTTGGCTCTGTTATAGATAAGTTATACTTTATATTACATACATAGACCAAAGTGAAAACATTTAGACCGGTATAGCCTACAGTACGGTGGGATAACTATATCATTCCAATAACATATCATTCCAATAACTTATATCATTCCAATAACTTGTATATAGACTCGTACTGCACTATTCCACATCATCACTTTATTTTATTTTATAACTATTATTCTTTTTGTATTGCTCTTGCTCTTATTGTTATTATGTTGCATTGTTGGAGAAGCCTGTGACATAAGATTTTCAACTACATAATTACTCTGTAGCTATGTCAGATTGACAATAAAGAACCTTGAACCTTGAACCTTGATTTATAAAATGCTACCCTGACGTGTAGCTGCTGTTTGCTTTATTTATTTCTCTGACATGTTGCAATTTTTTACTGTTTATTAAACTTTGGGACAACATTACAACCTTTGTGTTCAGCTCATGCTGCTTTGAGGTAGGGCTAAAAAAAAGCCTATTTTAAATATTTCCACCAGATTTGATCATCTTTTATTTAGGTTAAATTGTATTTAATTGATCCTAATCCATAATAATAACACCATCACAAATAGACAGCAGCCTTTTGCTTGATGTTAGTTTGTGCCGTGCTGTCAAAGGGATGTGTGATGTGTGACTGTCTTCATCTCTTTAGTTTTTTAAAACCAGAACATTACATCATTTTAAATTATCCTTTATGGATTGTTTGTCTGAAATGCTTAGTTAAATTTTGCAATAATACTTTTGCAACTCTGTTTAATATGATTAATTCACTTTTTTATTTTTCTCTTGTTTTTCTCTGTAATTAGGACAATTCTGGAGGAATGGATCTGCTGGAGAAGGACCCTTAATCTGAAAAGTGCACAGCGGATCATCAGGACAGAGCTACCATCCACCTGGACCCCCCGAGGTACCCGGGCCCTTTCTCATGTCATCAAATGTCCCTCCTCGACTCCTCGACTCCTCGACTCCTCGGTCCTCCGGTAGTGACCCGGAAATGAATTTTAGCGCGCCATGTTGAAGGACATCTCATTTCTCGAAATGCACATCGAGGACCGAGCATCGAGCGTCGAGGAGGCTCTCTGGAGGAGCTATAACCGAGGATACACTGATGGGTCCTCCACAGTCCTCCACGGCTCCTTCGTGGATGCATTTCCGGCAACAGTGATGTTTCAAAGAGTCGAGACGCACAGCCGGACTTATCTCAGCCAATGACAGCTCTGCATGCATCCCCTGGATATTATTTTATTAACTGCTTTCATCGCGACGCGATGTTTACAGTGAGAACAGCTGTGAGGTCCGTGCAGAAAGCAGAGCAGTGTGTATAATATATATCATATCACTCAGTATAACAGGCCTACTCTCTTTATTTGCTTTAGTTTAGTAGATATCTACAAACAAAGTCGATATTTTTCTAAAACCATAGTGCTTCACATAATAAAATACACAACGGCTGTAGCCTGATGATATGCTTTAGGAGCTGTAGGTGCGTGTGTGTGGTGTAGGTGTGTGTGTTGTGCAGTGTGTGCGTAGATGCAGCGGACAGACAGGTCTCAGTTGGTTTGGTGTCCTCTGCTTACTTGTAATACTTGTAAATAAAACTTTTGGCCCGTCATTTATTTCCCTCATTGTAGCGACCAGAGAGGGGGGGGGGGGATATATCCAGTCTCTGATAGTGTTATGTTATTATGAGAGTGCTCTGTTTGATTCTGAAATTGTATATATTTATATAAATATATACATATATGTGTGTGTGTGTCTGTGTGTATGTCCGCATCTGTAGCCTGTTATTGTCTCATTATACCGCACTGTGAATGAATTAAAAGTAAATATATAAGTGGTCATGAACACATCTGTCCATCAGACAGGGCTGCTGTGCCTCCTGTCATCATTAATGGACGTCTCTTTAAAATGACCGCTCAGAGGAGAGGAGTTCTCATTTCTCTAACCACCTGCTGCTTCCCCTCCTCTCTCCTCGGTTCCCCTCCTCGGCTCCTCCGCTCGCATCTCCTGTGGGCGGGACTAAGTCTCGAGGATAGGAGTCGAGGAGGGGAGTCGAGGAGGGACATTTGAAGACATGAGAAAGGGCCCCGGTCTACGTGGGCTGGGTCCTCCGTGGACCGCGTAGGCTGCGTACTCCGAAGGGTGCAGCCCAGTCTATGGTGCAGCCCCTGAATTGAGACACGGGCCGTTTCTCAATCGCGAGGATGCTTGCTTGGTAGCACATGTCTTCCGAGTCACTTCCTTCAGAAGCTAGGCAATAATCCTTCCTGGCATTCGGAAAACGAAGAGTGGAACAGGCTAGCAAGTGTGCAGGTGTGCGTCATATGAGAGGCCCCGCCTTACATTTTCCGCCACAGATTTGGGCTGTGTTTCACTTTTCTTATTTTTCATTTCCTCGCTCCTCGGTCTCGGTCTCACCGGAAGTTGATTTGTCTGCGCCATCTTGAGTAGCGTCCCAATAGAGTGGCGAAGTCCCTCCCACTTACTTCCGGGGTATGGGACCTTATTTCGGAAAAATTATGCATTGAAGTCAATGGGGAGAGAAAACTTATCTTTCGATCCCGTTTGAATTGTGCCATGAATTACACATATGATGTTTGTCAATCTTAAAAAATCATTTCCATGTCAAAAAAGTCACAGTTTGTCTTAAAACTGTTGAAATATAAGACTTTGAAAAATACGAAACTAGAAAGACTACAAATCCCAGAGTCGCGTAAGTGATGTCACAATTGAGACACTACGATACACGTATAATACCGTATATATACGATCAGCGCCATATAGATAGAATCTATCTATATGGCGCTGGCTAAGATAAGATAACTTTCACAAGATGCCTGTGTGCTTAGTACCACGTTGCTCTTTATTTTGCTTCCCGTCTGATGAAAGGACCAGGAGTACTCTGGATCAAGCTAGCTAGTAGCTAGCACGTTAGTTAGCATTACAGCCTTGTCATTTTTATTAGCCTTAACATGAAGTAACATTAAGTAACCCACAATGTTAAACAGTAAGAGTAGTAGTCATATTTCGTGAACCCTTTGAAGAGTACTGTCACCAGTGTGATCATTCTATAATACACCATTTAAGCCCGGGGGAGAAATGCTAACGCTAACGTTAGCATCGGCAATCTTCTCTACTTCATGCTATCTGCACAAATGGTTGACATTAAACATTAAAACGACCGGGCAGTTCAGAGAGAATCGAAGGCAGGCAGGCAGCTTTGCATGACATTCTTCAGGACGTGTTTCATTGTGGTGATAGTGTGAGGGTAGCCAATCGGTTTGTTGACAGTAGTGACGGCCATCTTGGTGACGTGTGTTGTTCTGTGAGACCAGAGATGTAGTTCATTGAGCAGTTCACACAAACAAATGTGTTACTTCACAGTTTTACGACACATTTTATTTTTTTTGACTTGCAAAATTATCTTTTAAATTGACAAACATCATATGTGTAATTCGTGGCACAATTCAAACGGGATCGAAAGATAATCTTTCTCTCTCCATTGACTTCAATGCATAACTTTTCCGAAATAAGGTCCCATGGGGCTCAACCGGAAGGGGAGGGACTTCGCCACTCTATGGCCTTATTTTTGCCGGAGGACCGAGGAGCGAGGAGCGATAATGGAGGAGCTATAATCGAGGAACCACCAGACCATCCTTCGATGAAATCCTCAGACACTCGCCCCGCCCCCTTACTGTGTATCGCTCACTGATTGGACGACGCAGCGCATGCACTGATCTGATGCTTCTTGACAGAGAGCAGAGTTTCCTAGCGGAGTGAAGAAAACACATGAAACTCACGGGACTCACTCCTCAGTTCATACTGTGTTTGTTTCAATGAATGCATCATTCAGTTACAATATGTGATATATCTGAACAACAAAGTGCTCAAAAATTATTTTATTCATTTATTGGAAACATTTTCATGATCGCTTTTTCGTTTTACATTTTCATTTATTGTCATTTCCATTCAGTCAGTCATTAAGTGCTATTTAACATGTTCATTTGCTACATATCCACACAAACAAACTAAGTGTGCAATCCAATGAATGTTAATCTAACTGGGTTTTGATAGATAACATATCTCTTTTTCTTCTCTCAATTATTTTATTTCTATTGTGCACTCTAATCAATATTAATCAAACTATTGTTCGTTTATACATTTTAAGAATGGCGTTTATCTTTTTTGAGAATGAGTTCTTATTTGATTTAATTTATTTGGGTCTACAACAGATGATACAAATGTTTGTGTCAGTAAATGTGTACTAACAGAGGCGGGGGTGTTTGTGAAAATAACGAGGACAGAGCTGCTGTCAGACGAACAGCTGTGCAGCGTCATCGCAAACGGACGTCGCTTCACGTGACGCTCCGGAGGAAAGGACGTCCCATTGCTCTTAAAACTCATTTCCCTGCTTCTCGTGGTTTCCTTGCGTCTCTCCATGCTTCCCTGGTGGGAGGGACTAGTCGCAGGGAAACGACGCAAGTGAGGGACGCAAGGAATCCATTTAACCGAAGTGAAACGCAGCCTTGGAGAAATTGGTCCGTGCGCAAAGCATTGTGGGGATTTTAAGGACGCGAAGTCTACCCATGTGCAGCCTCGAAATTTCCCCTAAACCAAGGACGCGGCCTCGGTGGAATTCCAAGTATGCTGGAGATTGGAACAGTCCTTCGGCGGCACTCGATGACGTAGCATCCTTGAAATATTGGCTTGGAAGCCAGTTTCCTCGAGATTGAGAAACGGCCACGGCCTATATGGTTGACAGCCTCAAGTGTTGCCAACTCTGAGAGGCGAAGTCCCCGGGGGAGAAAGATTATCTTTCGATCCCGTTTGAATTGTGCCACGAATTACACACATATATAAATATTTCCATGTAAAAAAGTCACAGTTTGTCGTAAAACTGTTGAAATATAAGACTATGAAAAATACGCAACTAGAAAGACTACAAATCCCAGAATCCCGGTCCCGCATGCTGGCTCTTACGAACCGACTAACTCCCCTTGTGTGTATGTACAGCTCTCAACATGCCCAGACTTGGAGTGATTTTCACCTCTTTTAATACTTTCCGCCTCATTCTGAAAGAAAGAAGTGAAATGTGCCAACGTGACGGCCGTCTTGGTGTGTGGTGCGAGACGGGAGATGGAGTTCATTGAGCGGTTTCACCAAAAAAAAGTGTTACTTCACAGTTTTACGACACGTTTAAAAAAATTGACTTGCAAAATTATCTTTTAAATTGACAAATTTGCTGCCCTAGGCGAGATTTTAGCTGGCATAAAGTCCCATGAAATAAATAAATGTGTATTTAAATGTACATTTATATATATTTATTGCCTTATTTATTTATTTCAGAATGTATTTCATAACCTTATTTATTTTTTCATAGGCATATTTATATATATTATTTAATTATTTATGTATTTATTTAATTTTGGCTTAAACGGCATTCCACGACTTTCCCAAAAGTCAGCTAAAAGCACAAACCATCAGTAAATCCATGAAAATCAAATGCAACAAAAAGAGAAAAAGGAGACAAAGTTTAGCAATTTTTCTTTTATTACAATTTTTGTCTCTTATTTTCAATCGGGTGAAGAAAAATACCTTTCTTTTTTTTGTTTGTTCAGTATAATAAAATATGTTAACTTTATTCATTTTATGAAGAAAAACAACGACAACGAGAAAAATAAAAACAGAAAAATAACAAACTTTTTTTTTTTACCGCTCTCCCTCTTTGTAAACCTGGAGAGCTGCTGCATTGCGTGGGAAGCAAATACAACGGAGACAGTGAGGAAGAGGAGGGGGGGGGGGGAAAGGAGGGGGGGGGAGGGGGAGGAGGAGGAAGAGGAGGAGGTTAAAGATAAGGCCAGAGACGTACAAAACGGATCGCAGGAGGAGAGGAGTTTGGTGGCGGGATGAAGCAGGAAGTCGGGTCAGAGTTAAGCGGTCATGCCGTATTTGGAAAGAGCGATACACTACAGAAAGGACCGTCTGACAGCAAGGTAAAGCAATGAAAATATTCTTAATATAGCGTACACCTTCACCTCGCTGTCAGACGGCCTATCTGACAGGAAATGAAGTTATATCACTCTCCCAAACCCACCAGACTCCATTCAACAACTGAAATATTACCTCACAGACTCAGGAGTTGCTACTTCAGTCAGTTAGTCTGTGTTATTGTGGGATTTCGGGGACTCTGAACTAACCTTTTAAAACTCAGAAGTCACACAACAACACAAACTAACTAACTGATCCATGCAGCAGTGGACCAGCAACTCCTATACACTGGTCAGGTAAAATGACCTATCAATGGAGTCTGGTGCCTTTTGTCTAGATACAAAAATGATGGCAGGAGGACAGGAGGTTGGTGCTGGAGGAGGAGGAGGAGGACGTGGCGGTGATGAAGCAGGAAGTCAGAGTTCAGAGGTCGCTCTCTCCGTACAGAGCCGTGGAGAAGGACATGTAGTCGAGGGCCCCGGGGACCCCGTCCGGCCCGGAGTACGGAGCCATGCGGGCGATGCAGTAATCCGCCTGGTCCGGAGGAAGCTCGCGGCGCAGCTCGTCCGGTAAAATGTAGTTCTGTGGAGGAGGAAAAATAAAGGACATTTTTATCATAGAAAAATTGCTTTTAGCTACAGTCTATATTCAGAAGTACCACATGGTGATGAAGTGGGGATATTTTAATATGTAAGCCTATTTGTTTGAAAAATATCACTGTCACCGGCTTGAGCTTCAATAATCAGGATCCATGTATTTCTGATCCTCTCAAGAATGGAAGTAGTCATTCCGGCAGTGGCTCAGTCAGTAGGGGCTTGGACTGTGAGCCGTAGGGTCGCCGGTTCAAGTCCCTGACCAGACCTAAATATGGAGTGTGGACTGCTACTTGGAGAGGTCCCAGTTCACCTCCTGGGCCCTGCCGTGGTGCCCTTGAGCAAGGCACCGGACAACCCCCTTCCCCCCCCCCCACTCCCATGCTCCGGGCGCTGTACAATAGCTGCCCACTGCTCTAGTACTAGACTCCTGGTACTAGGATGGGTTAAAAGCAGAGAACACATTTCACTGGTGTGCTCTGCATGTGAGACCATTACAGAGGGGTTCATCCCTCCGATATTCTATCTATCTATCACATACAGAGCATCAACTAGTTCCTGAACAGTGTCCTTCACATGCTGATATCCAAGAGAGGGAGTTACACAGTCACAAGATGGAGGAATAGAAAGCAGTATTCAATGTTTTAGCTCCACGTCAGAAATGATCATGCTTGTCATATGTCTATCTCCATAGAGGTGAATCATCATGTTAATCACATAGCTATCATATGCCTCAAACAGTCCTGATGCTCTTCTAGGTAATCATACATCCTGTCATGTACACAGCTACAGTTGGGATACCTTTGTTATCATGTGACTCTGATATTGGAAGAGGACATTCAGTATTTTCCCAACACTATTTATTTTTGTCTTTCATCTTCTTAACAATAAAACTCTAAAAGTGAAAACTTAAGAAGAGATAAGTACATAGTAGTTTTACCAAGAATAAATGCTTCTACACGGTGTTTACCTTGTCCCCGGCCAGGACCTTGAAGGCGACGACCTGGTCGGCGGTGTCCGTGTCCGCCGTCTCTCGGGACATGAAGTCGATGAACCCCTGGAACGTGACGATGCCCATCCTGTTGGGATCCACGATGCTCATGATGCGGGAAAACTCGTTCTCACCCTGAAGGCAACACGGAGGGACGGTGAGGCTCAGGTGCAACACACACAACACAACACACACCACACACACACACACACACACACACACACACACACACACACACACACACACACACACACACACACACACACACACACACACACACACACAGGAAGACTCAGCTTGTCTATAGTTTATCGTAAATACATAGAATTATAAATTTCAGGTTGGCTTGAATTTGTACCAAATAAATGTGTGTTTCCAGATTATTTAACGAGTGTTTATATGATATTATCCCCATAATCCTCCAGATATTATCCCGTTAACATTAAAACTTAAACTGGCACGGAAACAATACTGGAATAAATGTACCTACATTACATGCAAAAATGTGAAATAGTAAATACACTGACTATGAACCTTACACAACCTCACTTTAAAACATGCAAACTATTCCTTTATGTATGGAATATCTCTATGAATCGAAATCAAGATATATATTTATTTTAAAAATCTATAAAATAAGGCTCACAACTTTTCCTGTGGCCTGGTTAAACACACACAAACAAACGGTCATACTTGAATGGGCTGAGGATGTGTGGGGGGGGAGTGCATCATGCACAGGGTGAGGAGGGGGGGGATCGTGCAGGAGATAGAAAGAGAACACAGTGCATTTTCATTAGGATCCTGGGGGCAGCAGAGGTTAATGTGCAGCCAGGCAATAACTCTTTGTGGGGGGGGGGGGGGTCTTCTCATCATCACAACAAGCACAAATATACCTTTTATGTGTAAACAGCATTAATGCAAAATCACTCATTAAACACAGTTCAGAATCACATTCATTTACCCCATATCCTCACACATTGGACATGTACATACCATAGAGCGGTAACTACACAAACACGATTAAATATTATTAAAATTATTGATTAAACTGCTGATCTTTTTTTTATTCATGTTTTAGTTTGAGCACATTTTTACTTTTAATTCTTATTTTTTAAGATACATTTTTTTTTTTATTGTATTTTATTTATTTATTTTAAAATGGCGCAATTAAAAAAAATTATTCTCAATTCTTTTTTTGTTTTACTTTATTTTATGAAATCTTATCTTTCATCGGAAATGTTCCTTTAAATTCTTATATTTATATAAATGTATTTATTCTGTTATTATTCTGTTGTTGTTCTGAAATGTGTTCGTTTGCAACTTGTCATAAATGTTGGACATACTGTATTTGTGATAAACTGAAAAATAAAGTTGTAAAAAAACAAACAAGATGAAGTTTTCCTTTACGGTACGAGAAAATCCTCCTATTCTCGAGCTTTTAGACGGGGAACCGATAGATATTTGTTGTCAACATCACTCATTAGCATCGTCATTAATGTTATTGTGAGACAAAATTATATTGAGAGAATAGATATTAGTAAAACAAATTGTGTTGGACAAATTGAGACCACTTCAATCTATTATTTTATTGTAGAGAACAAACCACAGATAGACCTCTGTCAGGACTGACTGCAGCCAACTTTATTTTCACCGTCTCTAAGGGCTTTTAGCCGGAATCCTGACTGTGAAAATACAGTATGTTCAATCAATTTGGCACACTTTTGAGATTCAGATGGGTTAGTCAATCAGAAGGAATGATGTTCATATTATGAAAAAACATTATTATATGAATTAGTAGAACTTCATTTTCAACATTCACGTTACAATCACACCATAAAAAAGCTAGTAAAAATTGAACGAGTTCACAATTGCTGTTAAGTAGAGGGTAGCTGAAACACTTTGTACAACATGAAATACAACAGCATGTCTATTACAAAAAGCATTTATAAAAAATACGGAATATTTTTATTATGTAACACGTTTAGAAACAAGACCTCACATGTCAAACACAGCACTGATTCTTGAGAAATATTATATGGGATCAGGATCCAGGGATGACAACATTTCTCAAATGTTTTAGTTTAGTAACATTTGCCATACAAAACTTTGAAAATACTATGATAAGTAAAAGTCCTGCACTAAGAAATGTAGTGAAGTAAGAACAAAAACATTGGCATCAAAAACAAGTTCTTGTTATACCTAAAAGCACATTTAAAAATCATATATTTTATTTCCAACGTCTCTAAGGGCTTTTAGCCGGAATCCTGACTGTGAAACACACAGTATGTTCGATCAATTTGGCACACTTTTGAGATTCAGATGGGTTAGTCAATCAGAAGGAATGATTATAAATGAAAAAACATTTTAATATGACCCCTTCATTTACATTCACGTCACAAAAACACCATAACAAAAGCTAGTAAAAATGGAACGAGTTCACAATTGCTGTTAAGTAGAGATTAGCTGTTAACACTTTGTACAACATGAAATACAACAGCATGTCTATTACAAAAAGCATTTATAAAAAAAGAGAAGTTTGGTTTAATTCTCCCTCTCTGTGTGTATGTGCATGAATACGAGAAGCATCAGAACAAAATCAAATGTTTGCAGAGTATGAGCTGTAAAACTGTAGGTAGCTTGTGTATCTCTGGTTCTAACATTAGCATTAGTAAGACGTCTCACCATGGGATGTGCTCCCTGAGTATTCCTCAGAAGCATCTCCTCACGCCATTCTTGATTTTCTAGCGATTGCTTTGTCCGCATCAAGTAAACCACCATTCCTTAAAAAGCTGGCTGTCCAACGCAGCATCATTCAAAATTCATTCATTCAAAATTCATCACCTCTTCTTGCTTTCCGCAGGCAAGAAGTGCTGTCTGGTGAGACATCTCATTTTTGCTGCTTTGAGAACTCTGGTTGCAAGGATACTTTGGTCACACCAAAACTCTTTACTCCTGCATTAACTAGACACAGCATCTGCGACCTCTGTTCATCAGAGGAAGAAACATGGGGGGAAAACGGCATGATATCAATGGGGGAGAGAAAATGAGACAACCACCATGGGCACAAAAGCCACTGAGGGAATTTAAACTGGGATGGCTGTGAGACAGCCTGAACAAAGGCCTGTCACGAAGCTGGTGAGGGCAGCATCTGGACTTTTGGGGAAAGCTAGAGAGCACAGGTAAAGACTTCTGGAACCACCATGTCCCCAAGCTATTTACCTGTGGCTTGGACCGCACAGCGCTGCACGCGGAGGCAAACGTCCGTCATCGCGGTACTCTCATTACACACAGCAAGTTCACAGCTTGTCTGCCATGTCCTCCCACAACTCTTCTTCCACAGTCAGCATGGAGAACACATTGAGCGCCAGCCCCATGTGGGTTTCCTAGAAGACCCCAACGTTGCAGTTTCAACTTTCAACCAACTGGGGGCATACGGAGCAACCCACGGCACGCCGGTTAACAGCCTCTTCTGAAGTCTTTTATATTGCAGAGATCATTGAGATCTTGCTTTTCAGATACCCAGGGTTAGGGTTAGGTTTTATTAGAAGTAAGTGCTTGCTTTAATATCAGTATTTCTGTTTTGTTGGGCTCATGATCACAGTTATGTAAGGCTCTATTTAGCTAACAGGCTATCTAAGCATGTAAGTAAGCCAAAATAACCGTTTTCAATATCCACAAACATTTCAATTTAATTTCAAACTGTAGTGATCACTGATTCATACACTGGGGTTACATAATTCAATCATGGAACTACAGGTTGGGGGTATTGTTTCCGCACGGACACATGTGTTGACGGTTCCTACTGTGTACCTACTGTGTGTCCTCCCTTTCACTTTCTCTTACTCTTCTCCTCTTTCCTGCAACCCGACAGCACGTCGATTTCTGCTCCCCAATAAAGAGAGATTTGCACCTCCGATGCACCGCCTCCGTCTCCCTTCTCTCGGCACTACATTGGTGACCCTGACATAAGTCTCACGAAGGATCCGAGACTGACTCGAACACGGCAAAAAGCGCAGCTTTTCTCGGAATGCCGGAGATTCTTGGAGACGTCCGTGGCTGCCTCGTGCGCTCGGACTGAGGCTCGGTGCGCCCCGCGGAATGGCTGAGGACGTCGCTCGCCATTCCCGCTTCGTCTCGGCACTGGAAGGCAGCAAGCCTTCCTACTACGAGGAGACGATGCACGACCTGCTAGGTATGGAGGGACCCGTCTTCTGCCTCGTGGAGCTGGTTCTTCGGGACATGCTGCATGTCCGGGCTGCGCTAGCTCACTCGGCTAGTGTTGAGCACCGCGCTTTGGCCGAAGATGCCGGTTCCTCCTGGCCGCCCCGCGATTTACCCCTGGGGTGCTTGCCACTGCACGCTGCAGCACCTTCCCGGGTGGGGGCTCGCCGCCGAGCAGAGGCCGGGGCCGACGACAGCGACTACCGGCCGTCGAGAACGGCTAGCCTCGACTGCTGACGACAGCTAGCCACGACAGCTAACGGCTAGCTGCTACCAACGGCTGACGGTGACTAGCAGCTACCGGCGGCTATCGGCGTCCGACTGTTTTTTAATTTTTTTTTTTTTTTTGTGGTGCCGGAGAGGAGGTTCGATCACGTCTGGTCGGCCTCGTGTGGATCCTCTCGCTATTTCGCCCACCTGTTTTTGATCGTGGACGGGACGACCATTTTTGAGCTTTTTCTGGTGCCTGAGAGGAGGTTCGACCATGTCTGGTCGGCCTCGTGTGGACCCTCTCGCTGTTTCACCACCTCGACGGCGGTTTCGGACGTCACACACGCCTTCTTCGGCCCGGGTGGCGCGCTTCTGGACCCCGTCTCGCCTCTTCCCTCGCCTCGGCGGTTCCGGACGTCGCCCATGCCTTCATCGGCCCGTGGGTGGCGCGCTTCGGGACCCTGCCTGGCCTCACCTCTAACCGCGGCTCACGGTTCGCCTCGACGGCGCCCCGTCTGGCCTCTCCCCTGTCCACGGCTCCTTCCTCCCGGGGACACGGCTCCTTCCTCCCGAGGACTTCGTGCCCGCCGCCGCTGTGCCTTCGCCTGCGGCCGGGCAGCGCTCCTCCCTGCTGGGGACCACCGGGTTTTTCACGCCTGTCCCCTCGTCGCTACACGGGACCCTGCTTTCTGCGGCCCCCTGACGACGGCCCGTTCCGGCCCGCCCCCCACCCTCCGGTGGGGATGCCCTCGCCCTCGTTGGGGCCCCTACCTTCTTCTGCGGCCCCCTGACGACGGCCCGTTCCGGCCCGCCCCCCGCCCTCCGGTGGGGTTGCCCTTGCCCTCGTTGGGGCCCCTACCCTCTCCTGCGGCCCCCTTCCGACGGCCCGTTCCATGGCCCGCCCTCCTCGGCCCCTGTGGTGCTTCCTCCCGGACGCGAGGATTGTGTCCATGGTTGAATTCTGGGGGGGCTTGTGTAGTGATCACTGATTCATACACTGGGGTTACATAATCCAATCATGGAACTACAGGTTGGGGGTATTGTTTCCGCACGGACACATGTGTTGACGGTTCCTACTGTGTACCTACAGTGGGTGTTTCTCAATCGCGAGTACGCTTGCTTGGTAGCACATGTCTGCCAAGCATCTTGCTTCAGAAGCGAGTCAAGAATACTTCCTGGCATTCGGAAAACGAAGTGTGGAACACGCTAGCAAGTGTGCAGGTGTGCGTCATATGAGAGGCCCCGCCTTACATCTTCCGCCACAGATTTGGGGAAACTGGTCCGTGCGCAAAGCATTGTGGGGATTTTAAGACCGCAAAGTCTACTCATGTGCAGACTCGATATTTCTCCAAACGGAGTACGCCGGGCTCGGTAGATTTCCAAGTATACTGGAGATTGGAACAGTACTTCGGCGGCACTCGATGACGTAGTATGCTTGAAATAGTGGCTCTGAAGCAGCTTTACTCGCGATTGAGAAACACCCTGTGTGTCCTCCCTTTCACTTTCTCTTACTCTTCTCCTCTTTCCTGCAACCCGACAGCACGTCGATTTCTGCTCCCCAATAAAGAGAGATTTGCACCTCCGATGCACCGCCTCCGTCTCCCTTCTCTCGGCACTACATTGGTGACCCTGACATAAGTCTCACGAAGGATCCGAGACTGACTCGAACACGGCAAAAAGCGCAGCTTTTCTCGGAATGCCGGAGATTCTTGGAGACGTCCGTGGCTGCCTCGTGCGCTCGGACTGAGGCTCGGTGCGCCCCGCGGAATGGCTGAGGACGTCGCTCGCCATTCCCGCTTCGTCTCGGCACTGGAAGGCAGCAAGCCTTCCTACTACGAGGAGACGATGCACGACCTGCTAGGTATGGAGGGACCTGTCTTCTGCCTCGTGGAGCTGGTTCTTCGGGACATGCTGCATGTCCGGGCTGCGCTAGCTCACTCGGCTAGTGTTGAGCACCGCGCTTTGGCCGAAGATGCCGGTTCCTCCTGGCCGCCCCGCGATTTACCCCTGGGGTGCTTGCCACTGCACGCTGCAGCACCTTCCCGGGTGGGGGCTCGCCGCCGAGCAGAGCTCCGGGGCCGACGACAGCGACTACCGGCCGTCGAGAACGGCTAGCCTCGACTGCTGACGACAGCTAGCCACGACAGCTAACGGCTAGCTGCTACCAACGGCTGACGGTGACTAGCAGCTACCGGCGGCTATCGGCGTCCGACTGTTTTTTAATTTTTTTTTTTTTTTTTGTGGTGCCGGAGAGGAGGTTCGATCACGTCTGGTCGGCCTCGTGTGGATCCTCGCTATTTCGCCCACCTGTTTTTTGATCGTGGACGGGACGACCATTTTTGAGCTTTTTCTGGTGCCTGAGAGGAGGTTCGACCATGTCTGGTCGGCCTCGTGTGGACCCTCTCGCTGTTTCACCACCTCGACGGCGGTTTCGGACGTCACACACGCCTTCTTCGGCCCGTGGGTGGCGCGCTTCTGGACCCCGTCTCGCCTCTTCCCTCGCCTCGGCGGTTCCGGACGTCGCCCATGCCTTCATCGGCCCGTGGGTGGCGCGCTTCGGGACCCTGCCTGGCCTCACCTCTAACCGCGGCTCACGGTTCGCCTCGACGGCGCCCCGTCTGGCCTCTCCCCTGTCCACGGCTCCTTCCTCCCGGGGACACGGCTCCTTCCTCCCGAGGACTTCGTGCCCGCCGCCGCTGTGCCTTCGCCTGCGGCCGGGCAGCGCTCCTCCCTGCTGGGGACCACCGGGTTTTTCACGCCTGTCCCCTCGTCGCTACACGGGACCCTGCTTTCTGCGGCCCCCTGACGACGGCCCGTTCCGGCCCGCCCCCCACCCTCCGGTGGGGATGCCCTCGCCCTCGTTGGGGCCCCTACCTTCTTCTGCGGCCCCCTGACGACGGCCCGTTCCGGCCCGCCCCCCGCCCTCCGGTGGGGTTGCCCTTGCCCTCGTTGGGGCCCCTACCCTCTCCTGCGGCCCCCTTCCGACGGCCCGTTCCATGGCCCGCCCTCCTCGGCCCCTGTGGTGCTTCCTCCCGGACGCGAGGATTGTGTCCATGGTTGAATTCTGGGGGGGCTTGTGTAGTGATCACTGATTCATACACTGGGGTTACATAATCCAATCATGGAACTACAGGTTGGGGGTATTGTTTCCGCACGGACACATGTGTTGACGGTTCCTACTGTGTACCTACAGTGGGTGTTTCTCAATCGCGAGTACGCTTGCTTGGTAGCACATGTCTGCCAAGCATCTTGCTTCAGAAGCGAGTCAAGAATACTTCCTGGCATTCGGAAAACGAAGTGTGGAACACGCTAGCAAGTGTGCAGGTGTGCGTCATATGAGAGGCCCCGCCTTACATCTTCCGCCACAGATTTGGGGAAACTGGTCCGTGCGCAAAGCATTGTGGGATTTTAAGACCGCAAAGTCTACTCAGTGCAGACTCGATATTTCTCCAAACGGAGTACGCGGGCTCGGTAGATTTCCAAGTATACTGGAGATTGGAACAGTACTTCGGCGGCACTCGATGACGTAGTATGCTTGAAATAGTGGCTCTGAAGCAGCTTTACTCGCGATTGAGAAACACCCTGTGTGTCCTCCCTTTCACTTTCTCTTACTCTTCTCCTCTTTCCTGCAACCCGACAGCACGTCGATTTCTGCTCCCCAATAAAGAGAGATTTGCACCTCCGATGCACCGCCTCCGTCTCCCTTCTCTCGGCACTACAAAACCTTTATTTATGCAGGTGAATCCATTGAGATCATTGATCTCTTTTTCAAGGGAGACCTGCTGCAAGTAGGTTCCACATGGACATAAAAACATAAAACAACAGAAAAAACATATATAGCCTACAGACTACAACAACGGTGCGACTGTTACGCTCTCACGAGCCTTCAGGACTGAACTCACAATGCTGAACACCAGGAAGAGGAGACAGAGTTTATGAGGTAGGTAAAAAGGTTTATTAACCAAAAACCCTTCAGGAGACAAACAAAGGGATTAGATGTCCACTTAATCCAGGGCCAGGGTTTATCACCAGCGGAGGTGCGGAGATGCACGGAGGAACACAGGCGAGGATAGCCGGGGATCCAGAGCTGGCGAGAGTTGACAGGCTTGAGCTGGTGTGCGTGGAAGCACGGAGGAAACACAGACGAGGGGCCGGTGGCTGGACGTGGCAGGCAGAGGAGTAGGCAGACGGATGGACAAAGAGATCAAAAGGTAAGTAACAGGAACACAAAGAGTAGTTAAGCTTTAGAGAAAATACCAAGTCGTATTACCAGCGTGGTGAAACGACGAACTGGTGAATACTGGATGGAGGAACCGGGTATATATGCAGGTGAAGGTGAGTAGTGTAATCCGGATGATGAGCCACCCTGCCACAGCTGAGGAGGTGAGTTGGCGGGAAACAGAAGTGGGTCAGCCACGCCCAGCCAGGAAGACAGACACAGAGGGTGTTTCTCAATCGCGAGTACGCTTGCTTGGTAGCACATGACTGCCGAGCATCTTCCTTCAGAAGCGAGGCAAGAATACTTCCTGCCATTCGGAAAACAAAGGGTGTTTCTCAATCGCGAGTAAAGCTGCTGCAGAGCCACTATTTCAAGCATACTACGTCATCGAGTGCCGCCGAAGTACTGTTCCAATCTCCAGCATACTTGGAAATCTACCGAGCCCGGCGTACTCCGTTTGGAGAAATATCGAGGCTGCACATGAGTAGACTCCGCGGTCTTAAAATCCCACAATGCTTTGCGCACGGACCAATTTCCCCAAATCTGTGGCGGAAGATGTAAGGCGGGGCCTCTCATATGACGCACACCTGCACACTTGCTAGCGTGTTCCTCTCTTTGTTTTCCGAATGGCAGGAAGTATTCTTGACTCGCTTCTGAAGCAAGATGCTCGGCAGACATGTGCTACCAAGCAAGCGTACTCGCGATTGAGAAAACCCAAAGAGTGGAACAGGCTAGCAAGTGTGCAGGTGTGCGTCATATGAGAGGCCCCGCCTTACATCTTCCGCCACAGATTTGGGGAAATTGGTCCGTGCGCAAAGCATTGTGGGGATTTTAAGACCGCGGAGTCTACTCATGTGCAGCCTCGATATTTCTCCAAACGGAGTACGCTGGGCTCGGTAGATTTCCAAGTATGCTGGAGATTGGAACAGTACTTCGGCCGCACTCGATGACGTAGTATGCTTGAAATAGTGGCTCTGAAGCAGCTTTACTCGCGATTGAGAAACACCCCAGGTTAGGCTTGTTTGAGACAAGCGAGACCTGCGCAATTGCGATCAACGTCTTGCTAGTGCGTTGCATGATGGTTAGTCATTTTGTCCGACTTGCTCTGGAGGCTCGCCTACATGAGACGTTGAAATCTCGCGGGGCGGCGCAGTTTCTCTCCACGGGCTGCGGAAGCGAAATGCTTGATGGGAAACGACTTGCTGGTATCTCGAGCTGAGCGCTCATTGGTGGGTTTTACCCCGTGCTGGGGATGAAACTCTCCATTGGCTCGGCAAAAGTGTGTTTTACGTCGCCACTTCCATTCACATTTTTCATCATTGTTCCACAATGTTTATCATCATTAAATTAATATCTATATATTTGTATACTATACTTGCACTGCTTACCGTTGTCATACTTTATATATCTTAGCATATTCATACAACACACTGTTCATACTAGGCTAGGCTACTGTGTATATCAAGTGTATTCATACCCCTCACTGTTTATTCATCATTCAATTCATTCTATATTTTATTCTGTAGATTGTGTACATTTTCACTTTACTGCTTTATGCACTCCTGGTTAGAAGCTAAACTGCATCTCGTTGTCTCAGTACCTGTAATCTGTGCAATAACAATAAAGTTGAATCTAATCTTGAGCAGGAACAAATGTATTTACTTAGTACATATCTGACATTAACGATTAAACACATTTGTCCATTCTTTATCAATCAATCAATGTTTATTTATATAGCCCAATATCACAAATGTTACATTTGTCCAGACCCGGCGGCAGACATACATCTGTGGGCGGGCATTTGATTTACCAGGGCGGGCCGACCCCCAGGCCCCACCCCATTTTAACGTAACATATGTGCATATATAGTTGCAGACAGATTTAGGCGTTATTTTTGTGCACGCAATGAAACATTTTGAGCATAGGAAATGTTTCCGCTGCTGCTGCACACGCTCTCTCTCCCACAAATGTGCCACATAACCAACCATTTGTAACGCTGTGCCAATTTGAGCGAGCACGGGGTGGAGAGGTTGAGCGAGGGAGAGAGGGACTGGAGCAGGAGTTTGAGGGCTTGAGAGTATAATTGATATGCTTGCAAAATATATTTTTCTGTGCTCAAAAATGTTAAATTGCGCGCTCAATAACATTTCCAATGCTCAAAATGTTTCATTGCGTGCTCAGGATAGAGGCACAACAATAACGCTACTTCAGCACCATGGATGGACAGCGACGCTACACATCAAACAAGCAGAACCAGCATGCAGCTGACTCATATACTCATATATACACCTATGAGTAATTTAAAACCTTTAATTACATTACAGAAAAAAGCTGTGAGAATGTTGCATAATGTACTACCTAAGAACAAACAATTTATTGAGTCAAGGCTGTTAACATTTAAAGATTTAATAGAATATCAGACGGCTTTAGTTATGCAGCAAAAAACAGAATACTGCCAGAAAATATACAAATATAATATGCAAATGTTTTAATTTCAGAGGATGAGCATCAGGAGGAAATTACATGTTAAGCATCAGTTTGCACGTACTACTTTAAAGCAGAGGTGTGTCTCTTGGCGTAAAGAAGTGGAATTAAACAAATAACAAATATATTGGCAAACATACAGTGAAAAGAACACACTGAAAAATACCCAATATTTTGTTCACATTAAAGCTTGAAAACAACAGCTTAGCCTACATCGTGATATGATTGTTTGCTACTTACACGATGTACTGGGCCTAATAAAGCTGTAGCCGACGTTTAGATGAATGGAACCTCCTCAGCAACATGTCTTTCCACTCATTCTTGCATTTTTTTGTCAGGTCCTTCTCGAAACCAAGTTGGATTAAATTTGCTTTCCGAGTGTGAGACATGCTTCTTCGGTGCTCACTGAAAACGTTTTTCAGTGTGGAAAAAGAGTTCTCACATAAAGCTGTCGAAGCTCCAAAGGTAAGTGAAACCTTAAATGCGGTGAGAACACTTGGCATTGCCTCAAGCGTCGTGTGGAGATGACCAAGTACGTTTTTCAATGTCCATTTCCCATCCTCTGGTGGTGTGAAGCTGTCCACGTGTTTCAGAATCAGCTTTTTGGCCACAATGAACTCAGCATCAACGAGCGTGGTTCCAGTCAGTTTAAGCAAAGGTTCCACTTTTTCGGGCTCCAGGAAGAAGCTGCTTTCCGGGTTGAGTGAAGCAATAGCCTCCATGAATGCGCTGTTTCGCTCTCCAAAGCGGCGCGCAATTTCTCCCGTAACTGCATCAATGCAGCTGTAAAACAGCCGCCGTTGCTCTGTCATCTGGTGGTTTTCTTGTGTTCCCACTCCCACTGTCTCTTCAACAACATAATCCTCCAAAGTTGTGTTAAGAGTTCGCCTTCTCTTGGTGGGACCGGGATGGATAGTATCATCCTCTCTCTCCTGTGCGCACTCACTCCACATCTCCGTGAACACCTTTTCGGTGCGCAGGGCCTCAACACACTCTTTGGCAGTGTTGACAAGCTGTACTGCCGTTTGAAGGTCCATTTCCTCCGACTGCATCATCCTGTTAGCTGGCTCAAGCAGGGACAATATCTTGCATATTATCTGGGTGTGGAATTTAAAGCTTGGCTTTAAAATTCTGCTCAGCAAGCCTGCTGCCTCCATCCTCAAGTCAGCTGGAAATGATGCAGAGTGTTCAACATGTCGGAGTAGTTCAACTATATCCTGAAAAGATTTCAGAATAATCTGAACAGTGGCCAGGTGCCCTGTCCAGCGCTGTTCGAGTAAACGCTTCAGCGTGTTTCCCTGGTAATGTGCAGCAACGGTGGGCTTTCGTGTGAACTTGTAGAGGACATTACAGATGTTGAATAAATCCTCGATGGCTCTCTCACCGGACATGGCGTGAACAACGACCAAGTGCAGCTGGTGGTTGAAGCAGTGCACATATGGGATTTCTCTGCCCAGTTCATCTTGAAGGAGTCTTTGAACCCCACCGTGTCTCCCCGACATAAGACTTGCCCCATCGTATACCTGGCTGAGAATTTTGTCTGTGCTCAGGCCAACTTTGCGTATTTCATCAATGAGTGTCTGTTACCCCTTTCACACCAAGGCTTTTCCCGTTCTAGCTCCGTGCTAGAGCTTTTCTGGTTCAGAACCGGTTCTTCGTTCAGCTCCCGCTCTGTTCACACCGCTCAGAGCCCGACTGGTGCTGCCGCTGCTGCGTCATGACGTCACCGTTTACGTCGCTGATTTTCTCCCCAACGGCGCTAACTACAACAACAACGCCCCCCGTTGCTGCGTCGGGTCGATGATCGTGTTGCTTTTAATCATACGAAGCCAGATTAAATTAAATAACGACTTCTCCAACCTTATACTTTTCTCCAGAGTGCCGTGGTTCATTGTTTATTAATGTGTTTCAGCGGCATTTACGACCGCTGCAGTGCTGGCTGCTCTTCACGGGAGTTTATTCTCCCGTTAGCTCCGGGTTAGCTCACACGGCTCTAAAGTATTCACTGTCTGACTGTCACACAAGCAGCTGATACATATCCCCAGTTCCCCTTAAGTGAATGTGTGTCAGTCTGAATTGACGCTGTTTGGTGTCAGTCTGAATTGACGCTGTTTGGCATCACAACGCTGTTATGAAAGTTTCTCTGGTATAACATGGGTGATGTTAGCATAGCAACCGAAGCTAAACTGACTACTTGCTAAGCCGTTTTCTACAGGCACTTTTTACCGGCGTATTTTTCATTATGATTCTACTTGTGATAGTCGGACATGACAACCTGTGCAGCCCATGTATTGATTCCATCCGATAGCTGCTATAATAACAAACAAAACGTCTGCCTGCTCTCCACAATGATCAATAACAGCGAACGGATGGTCAAAGTAAGGTACAAATAAACAGAATCACAAGAAGCCTGGTTAGTGTTGCCTGACTTTATAAAGCGTGTTTTTTTTATTATAAGTGTGTGGTTGCGTTCTAGTCACTTTGCTCAGCACTACTGCTTGTTACAACTTGTATTTGCCGTACTCGCCTTAAGTGTTAGCTCAGGTTAATCTCGCCCCCCTCCGACGTAAGCGTGACGTATGCGGTTCTTGCTTCTAGACGGACAACTCCGGATTCCGGAGCTTAGAGGCTGCTCCGCTGCGGTGTGAACAGGAAAACCCGGTGCTTTTCAAGCTCCAGCTCCGAACCGGCCCTGAAACACCGTTGGTGTGAATGGGGTATGTGTGAGGGTTTTTGCATCACCTGCAACTGCTGTGGCGATTGTCAAGAGCCTTTCTTTTATTACATAGTTCTCATCAACAAAACGCAGTACAATTGAAATGTTTTCACAGCCTGTTGGGTCTCGGGTTCCATCCATTTTGACAGTGTAAAAGGAGTCGCCTATTTCCTCAACAATATGCTCCGTTACAACTTTGCTCATCAGGTCAATTATGTCGTTTTGTATATCATGGCTTATGTAGGTAGCATTTTTGGGAATGGTGGGGGCAATTTTCGCGAGTTCTGGGTCCTTTTCGATGGTATACTCAAACAATGACAAAAATAACCCACTGCCAGACTTGGACATACACTCTAAAGAGTCGTGGTCACCTCGGAAAGGAAGATTGCTGGTAGAGAGAAAAGTCACAATGTCAATAATGGAGCCCACGTAATATCTGTTACGAGCCAGCTGATCTTTGTTGACAAGAGTTGTGATTTCCTGACCAGTCTCGATGCGCATTTGTTTTTCTCTCCACAATTTCTCACACACTAAATGTTCCTTGGAAGAGCTGTGTTTGCTAAGACCCTGCCCTTTTGTAAGGCATGCTTCCAGTCTTTGAAGCCTTTTACGGTGAACGATGCGTCATGATGATGAGCCTTAAACTTTCTGCATGGGAAACAGTACGAGCATCGCCTTTCACGGAGTATTCAAGCCAGGGTCGGTTTTAGTACCATGAGCTGGCAAAACTACGTTTTTTCCCGGAGAACAGCCGAGATGGAAAACTATCCAGGACTACCTGTTTTGGTGTATCCACGCCAAGGTCCTCTGGAACTAGAAAACGAAAATCTCCAAGATCACGAGCGTTTAGAATGGGAGCTGGGCCTGGGCTGCTTAAGGATGAACTGCTGCTGCCCTGCTCCGAAGAGGCTGCGTCTGACAACGTTGACTCGGGTCCTGGTGGAGGAGAAGGTAGAATAGATGGCGGGGGACACGTCAAGTTGCCAGAATCTGGTGCTGAGTTGCCACAATCCTTTTTTGAGCTCTTATTGTTCGTGAACCACTTCCTAATATCCATTGTTGCCGATACATATAAAAAAGGATAATAGCCAAACTAACCGCCAGAGTAAACTGACAGGCTGCTGTGACGCGTCTCACACACACACGAATCAACCCCGCGAAAAACCAGTCTCGCGCAGAGATTCATTCAGAATTTCATAGCAAATAAAAAAATGATATTATACTAATGTTTCAACATAGTTTAATACAAAAATAAATGTTATGACAAAGCCCTACAAATAACAACAATAAACATAATAATACAAAAATGTAAAAAAAAAATTATATAATAAAAATTTTAATCAACCCTAATTTCTCATGGCGGTATGCACCTTAAAGTTGTTTGAAATCCGCCAAAAAACCGAAAGAAGAAGAAGCCGACTCCGTCTACTTTCGAGGCGCAGCTCGTCTCAAACAAGTTGTTTGCAATCCGAAGAAGAAGAAGAAGAAGAAGAAGAAGAAGAAGAAGAAGAAGAGAAGAAGAAAGAAGAAGAAGAAGAAGAAGAAGAAGAAGAAGAAGAAGAAGAAGAAGAAGAAGAGAAGAAGAAGAAGAAGAAGAAGAAGAAGAAGAAGAAGAAGAAGAAGAAGAAAGAAGAAGAAGAAGAAAGAAGAAGAAGAAGAAGAAGAAGAAGAAGAAGAAGAAGAAGAAGAAGAAGAAGAAGAGAAGAAGAAGAAGAAGAAGAAGATTTTTGATTTTTAAAACAAATTTTATTTACATTTGTTTTAACCATACACCAGGACAAACCTAATACATTACACAATCAAATAAATAACCAGATTTTCATGACTACCAAACAAACATCATCTGAAAAGCGTTTTACCCATTTAAAAAAAACATCCTCTTTTACACTCTTTAAAAACAAAGACTACACCTATCCTTCAAAACTTCAATATTAGAGAGTCATTCTCCCCCAGTGAGCACAGAACCTGCCCAACAGCCCACACATCCAGAAACCCCTGCAGATGATTGATCAGCGTATAATACGCATGTTCCACCCTCAACGCGCTGCCACCAGCCCCCTCAGACAGAGCACTGCATCCGTCCATCCCACTCCAGCAAGTTGGTTCTTCCTACTTTTCCAGATTGCTAATTTTGCATTAGCAAACAAGACATTTATCAGTAGTAGGGTTTTCTTCTTCTTCAGGATGTATTTGGGGCCATAGACAAAAAGTGGTATGGAGAAAACCTCCCCGAACCCTTCCACCCACTCCTGTAACATTTTTTTAAGACCAGCTAATCGGGGACAGGACACCACTAAATGCTCCAGTGTTTTCTGCCATAAAACAGAACGGACAGCCCCCCCTTGTGCCCGGGTCAAAATGAGCTCTGTATTTATTTGTGGCTATTGCACCATGTATAATTCTCCATTGGATGTCTGCCATCCGTTTCTCAACTGGAGCTTTATACAGGATCCGCCAGCTGCCCTGAGGGGAAGAGCCCAAGCCAACACATCCGTCCACTTCGACTCTCTGACGCCTGCGAGCGAGCTGAGGCTAAGCACCTTTACGCAGCTAAGGTATAGCTTCTTCCCATTGCAGGAGCTGAACTTTCCAGGTGTTAGAGTCCCAGTGATAGCAGGAGACCATCCTCCTCTCTCCATTCCCCCCCGCAGGACCCACACTCAGGGCAGGAAAGGCATACTCATGTCCCTTTCTCCACTGGTCAGCCAGATCTGCATCCAGAGCAAAAGTCCGGTGCGATGGCGACAGCGACTGCCACACCTCATCTACCAAAGTCTCCAGAACTCGGGTTGATCGAATGCCCGTCACCTCAGCCAGTTTTTTCTGTGGAGACCCCCGTCAAATGGCCAAGTTTTACCACTCCGCTTCAATGAACGCGTTCTTTAGGGTGGCTGAAGAGAAAAAAGTTCCTGAAAGAAAACCAGTGTCAAACAGTGGCTCCTCAAACAGCCACATCCCAGGCTGGGGTCAGGTGGTCTGGTAAAACTCAGAATCTTCCAGGCATTGATGACTGAGCAGTAAAAAGGTGTAAGTCCAGTTATCTTGTACGCAGGGGCCTTCAGCAGAAACAAATGTTTATCAAAACCAAAGCCCCCTGCCCTCCAGAGCAACAGCCGGCCATAGCCAACCAGCAGGGAGAGGCACCATACAGCAGCCGCTGAGCTGCCTGCAGTCTAAAAGCAGCAGTCCTTGCCGTAATGTCCACGAGGCCCTGCCCCCCTCCACCACAGGCAGGTACAGGACCGATGCTGGCACCCAGTGATGACCCGACCAGAAGAAATCCACGAGGAGCCGCTGCAGTTGTTTCATGAGGCCCGGCGGTGGGGTCAACACCTGGAGTCGGTGCCACAGAGACGAGGCAACCAGATTGTTGGCGACAAGAACTCTTCCCCTGTAGGACAGCTGGGGTAGCAGCCATCTCCATTTGGCTAATTTTGCTTGCACCTTTCCCAGCAATCCCTCCCAGTTCTGTGCCACCATGTCCTCAGACCCCAACCAAACTCCCAGGACCTTTAAACCCTTGTTTCCCCAGCTGAGGTTACCAGGAAGGCTGGGCCTATTTTCTACACTCCACTGACCTACCAAGACTGCCTCACTCTTCTCCCAATTAACTTTGGCTGAAGCAGCCTTCCTATACAAAGCTAAACTGTCCTGTAGCTCCTGGATATCTCGCTGACCCTGGACAAAAACACTGACATCATCAGCATAAGCTGATACAACCACCGGGGGGGCCTGAGCTGACTCTGGCAGACACAGGCCCGTCAACCTGTTTCTAAGTCTGCACAAAAGGGGCTCGATGGCAATACTGTATAATAGGCCTGAGATAGGACAGCCCTGCCTGATCCCCCTTTTAACTGGTACAGGTCTGCTCAGCCCTCCCCCCACCTTCACAACACAACATGCATCACTGTACAAACACTTTACCCAGGACAAAAAATGCTCCCCAACACCAAAAGCCTGCAATGTGGCAGCCAGAAAAGTGTGATCCACACGATCAAACGCCTTCTCCTGGTCAATAGAAATAATACCAACATTTATATTATACAGTTTGCAAACATCAAAAGTGTCTCTCATCAAAAACAAATTGTCCACGATTGATCTGCCAGGGATGCAATATGTCTGATCACTACCAATAAGAAGTTCGATAAAACACTTCAGTCTGTTAGCTAAAACCTTTGACAGTATCTTATAGTCCGTACATAAGAGAGCCACAGGTCTCCAATTCTTCAGCAAGGTTAAATCTCCTTTCTTAGGCAACAGTGAAATCACTGCACGCCTACAGGAAGCTGGAAGAGTCCCTTTCCCAAAGGACTCCATCAATACGTCCAACAAGTCCTGTCCTAAAATACTCCAAAAATGTTTAAAAAAGTCTGCAGGTAAACCGTCTATGCCCGGAGCCTTGCCGGAGGCCATCTGTGTCACCGCAGAGGTCAGTTCCTCCAGCGTAATGTCAGAGCCCAGGGTGTCACTTTCGGCTGGACCAGCTGTGGAAGACCCTGAAGAAGTTCATCAGCAGCTTCTACGTCACAACCTTCGGCTTTGAACAGGTCCGTGTAGAAGGACACTGCATGCCTCCTCATCTCAGCAGGTTCAGAGGTTACCTGTCCATCGGGGAGACGCAGACATACCATCTGCTTCCTTTGGCCCACAGACCTCTCCAGGTTGAAAAAAAAGGTGGTTGGTGCATCAATGTCTCTCATGGAAGTAAAACGGGCCCTGATCAGAGCTCCCTTGGCTTTCTCCTGAAGAAAACAGTTAAGCTGTTGTTGTTTTAAGAGGGACTGTTCTATATTTTGAGCAGACACACTCTCTAACTCTCTGATCTCCCTCTCTAACTGCTCTATAGCTCTCCTAATGTTGGCAGTGGAGTAGGCTGTATACTGTTGGCAGAACACTCTAATCTGAGCCTTTCCTACCTCCCACCACTGACTCAGGGAGGGAAAAGACTCTTTCTTTGATTTCCAGTTGATCCAAAAAAAATTAAAATTCTCACAGAAAATCAAATCTTGTAAAATTTAACATTAAACTGCCAGAACGATCTAGGTTTCTCTGTGTTGGATAAAACCAAATCTAAAGAAACTAGCTGATGATCTGTAAAACCAACAGGTTGGATGTGACAGCTCACTGCACGAGTAATAAAAGAAGCAGACATGTAAAATCTGTCTAGCCTGGCTGCACTGACGCCCCCATCTAGCATTCTCATCCAGGTGTATTGTTTAACAGAGGGGTGTTTCATCCTCCACACATCCACTAAGTCAGCCTCTCTTATCACCTGTGACAGTAAAAGGGACGACTGAGGATGCGGCTCCCGTCCTATTCTGTCTAAAGTGACATTAGTGCAAACGTTCCAGTCCCCCCCCAGTATAACACACTCCCCCTGTACACTAGTGTCTAGCTTGTCTTTTAGTAACTGAAACACAGATACACGTGCAGGGCCCTGATTGGGTGCATACACATTAATAAAAGTGAAAATGAACTCTAACAGTTCCACTTTCACCATCAAGGCTCTACCCGCCACTATCTCTGTGCTGGATAGAATCTTAACATTTAGAGAGGGGGAGAAAAAAACAGCTACTCCAGCACTAAGGTTTGAGCCATGACTGAGTACATACTGACCCCCCCACCACATCCCCCAGTCTGTCTCATTCAGGCTATCACTGTGCGTTTCCTGCAGAAATATCACATCTAATTTTTTCTGATTAAAGACCTCTAACACTAAAGCTCTTTTCTGTGCACTTCTACCCCCGTTCATGTTTAAAGAAGCAACCCTTAAAGCCTGCATTAGAGGAAGGAGACAGAGAGAAAGAACAGACAGGTACACACAGCAGAGAGGAGACACCCAGTGTTGCATGATCATGTTGACATTTTATTTAAACCTTTTCAGTTTCCTCCCTCTTTTGCTTTCTTTCGTACCTTTTTTCATAGCAGTTACATGCTTCCTGAGACGATAACGTTTCTTTTCATCCAGCAGGTCTAACCCTACAACTTTCTGAAGGTGCTCACTGTATGAAGAAACTTGTTAGTGTCAGGGAAAAAGTCTCTCACTTCCACTGCCTTGCCAAAAGACTCCTCTAAAAAGACATTAATCTCTTCCAAAGAATATATCTCTGCGTTCTGAGAGAGACTATCTGCAACTGAAACACAGTCAGAATCCCCCTCACCGTCTGTGTCCATCTCTGTCACCTCATTACTGTCTGCAGCCTGAGCCTGTTGAAGCTCTTTTTGCCGCCCAGAGCCAGACGGCAGCTCCTGCTGTGTGCCAACAGCCTCCACCTGCCCCACAGCCCCGGTCTTCACCTGTCCTGCTACATCATCTCCCACCAGTTTACCTGTTTCCACCTGTTTTCCTCTCACACTCACCACACTCTCTACATCCCCATTTCCTCTCTCACGATATTCATCCCTACTTCATCCGCAGCCCCCGGGGCCACGGCGGGTGCAGCAGCAGCCCCCGCGACACCGGGTTCCGCGGCCGCGGACCCAGCTGCCCCAGGCTCGGCTGCTCCGGCGACCCCGGGCTCGGCGGCCCTAGCGGCCCCGGGCTCGGCCTCCCAGCGGCGCCGGGCCGGCTGCCCCGGCAACCCCGGGCTCGGCGGCCCCATCGGCCCGGGCTCGGCGGCCCCGGCTGCCCCAGCGACCCCGGGCTCGGCCTCCCCAGCGGCCCCGGGCCCGGCTGTCCCGGGCCCAGCTGCCCCGGGCTCAGCCGCACCCGGCGGAGCGGCGTGCCGTCTCTGTGGACATGCAACACGTTTATGACCCGACTCCCCACACTCAAAACACTTTACGTTCCCTGAGCTCGCATAAACCATATAAAAACCCTCTTCATGCCTCACCCGGAAGGACACATCTAGTGTCTGAGTGGGACAATTCAGAAACATGAAAACCTGTCTCCGCAGAGATTGTACATGTTTTAACTTTTCATCCTTACATCCCAGAGCAACACTGCGGAAATTACTGGCAAACTTACCGAAACGCTTCAGCTCCCGTTCCAGCGCCTCATTCGGGATGAACGGAGGAACGCCAGACACAGTGATCCGCGTAGACGGTGTCGCCAGCGGTGAAACTTGAATAAATTCCTCGTTTAACATTAATCCGCTCTCGATAAGTTCCGTCACATATTTCTGGTCTTTCAAAAAGACCACGACCGCTTTGTTCATGCGGGAAGCATAGGAGATGTTTACATGACCCACCTGATCCCCCACAGCCAGCAACACCTGCTCCACTGTGCTTGCGGCCTGAGCCACCAACCGCACTCCGTGTCTCAGAGACACCGGCGGCGCCCCGAAGGACGCCATCCCCGCCTCGAGGCACGGAAAAACACTAACGAAAAAGTATTAACCGTACTCGCAAAGAGTACAAATATCCCAACGAAAGATCATACAGTTAAAGAAACGATAGAAACAGAAACAAACGAAACAAAAGTGAAAATCCCTCTTCCCTCTTCAAACACACCTCCACCACAGAAGAAGAAGAAGAAGAAGAAGAAGAAGAAGAAGAAGAATCAAATCATGTTCATAAAGAGATGACTCACCGTCTCATCCAGCTCGAGATGGCCTCCTATAAAAATAAAACACACGTTAAAATAAAACAAAAAAAACACATAAATATAAATGTGTGTGAAAGTGCTAACTTTGAAGTACTGCACTATAGAGCTGAAGAGAAATTAAAAGCAGAATTTAAATGTTGAGATTTTAATCCAAAAACCCTGCTTCACTACATTTCCCATGATGCACCTGGCCCTGTAACAGATGAGTGTGAGACCTGGAGGAACCCAGATGTTGGGAAATATCCAGAGCTCCTTCGCACGCCGTGTCAACAACACCTTCTGATTGGCTGTCTGCAGGATGGTGGCCACGCCCACGTCCACTCCTCGCTGCTGAACGTCCAATGGGAGCGCAGCATTCTCCGTGACGGACAGGTGCTTGATGGGGCAGAAGGCGTGCCTCTGGGAGGGAAAGGACAACAGGGTGGTTAGAGATGGAGGGGGAAAGGACAATAGTAGGTCATATTAAAGATAAAGGTCAAATGAATTGTCATGATTTGTATTTAACATGTGGCGTGTCTGACCTTCAGAGTGACCCCCCGCCCTGCGTCTGCTCGGTGAAGAATGAGCCGGTTTCTCTCCAGAGAGCAGCCGACCTCCACCTCGTCCTCTCCGCCCTCACTGAAGTGACCCGTTATACTCTGCAAACACATGAAGAAGAAATCTAAAGTGTAACCCTTCGTGTAGCCTTACCTGGTGGTGGGCGGTCTATAATGCACACGCTGGGTTTAGCATCTACGGTGTCTATATCTACATTTCTAAAAAAGGTATCCCTAAACCCATAATAAATAATAAAAGGTATTGGTTTGAGCAAACTCTCTAAGCAGAGTTCAGAGTTTTTACAGAGAATAATTATGGGATGGATGTCCGGTGGGTCTCTGACACTGAAACTGAGATTTCTGAGTTTCTTTTTTCCGTAGAGGAAGAAAAGAAACCTCTGGATTTGTTTGTTGTTTGAGATGCAATATATGACTCAGCAGCTTTAAGACATAAAGACACATTATTTCCAGCTTCGCTCTGATGCAGTATTTTCACAGGAAAGTGGGCGGGGCTGTAACTTTGGCCAGAAGTGACGTCAGCGCCCTCATACTATATCTTTCTAGAAAAACCCTGATTTTATTGATATTTGAAACATATAGATCAGAGGATATCAAATACATAAATACAAATGAAATAAGATATATCCGATAAGAGACTAAAAACGTCTTCAAAAAAAATCAGTTCTGTTAAAGTCTCAGTTTACAACATCCCAGAACAGTTGCTGTCTGATTTATGAATCTAAACTATTACACAATAATCAAACAATTAGTATTTAGTTATAAGTTTTAATAGCATAATATCCTCAGAATTACTAAATTAAGTAAGGTTTTGTTGAGGCTGAACTGGGATTTCCTACATCAAAAAGTCACTTGAACGCCTCACAGTTATTTTAGTTGGCGGGGGCACAACAGATACTGCTAGCCTTTTGTTCAAAGACAACACATCTGATTGGTAATAAGCATTAGTGACAGATTCATCAGCCAATCAGATGCTGATGTTCAATGACAGTGTCCTGAGCTAAACGTCTGTCATGAACTTCCTTCGTAGCATCGACTTTATTTACAAGTGACGGGTGAGCACGTTACTATTCACGTCATTTTAGAGCGACGTGAGAGTGCGCGATGACACAAGTTTAATAATAGATGACTTCATTGATCAATGTTGGGACATGTCGTCTGCATTTAACCATTATCTAGCTTACTGTCGTATTGTTGAGAGACTGTTGTGATTGTTGACCAGCTGTTGTGATTGTTGACCAGCTGTTGTGATTGTTGATCAGCTGTTGTGATTGTTGACCAGCTGTTGTGATTGTTGATCAGCTGTCATATTGTTGACCAGCTGTTGTGATTGTTGACCAGCTGTTGTGATTGTTGATCAGCTGTTGTGATTGTTGATCAGCTGTTGTGTTTGTTGACCAGCTGTTGTGATTGTTGACCAGCTGTCATATTGTTGGGAGACTGCTTGGCATAATGTGCGCATCATTAGATCATGGCTGCGTTGGCTGGAACAGAGACGTGTTAAATGTGTGTGTGCTTCTCAATTGTTTACTGGCGGCCCTGTCTAAAGCCCCACGGTGCGCCACTGATGAACACACACACTACATCTTTGTCGTTTTGCACAATGTACATTGACATGTAACTGTACTGCATTGCCACATTGCATTGTCTTTGCTGCTACCTCTGCTTTTATGTGTGTGACTATGTTTATTACTGCAGTGATGACGGTCAAGCTGTATTCTGTGAGCGTTGCTGACCTGCACAAAGTGGGCTGGTTGAGCCGCTCCGTCCTTACAGAAGTGAACCAGGACCCTCCTCACTCGCTCCATGCTGCACCAGCTGAGATCTGCATTCATATTACATTTCATGGCGTTTCAGATTCACTCATTTCACTGACAAATATTTGTATTTGAAATACACAAGGAGAAATACAAATACAATCATTTGTTAGGGATATGGAAATTGTGTAAAAAGTTTGGAAGATTTTACTCAAGTACAAGATCTGAGTACTTCTACTTTTACTCAAGCACAAGATCTGAGTACTTCTACTTTTACTTAAGTACAAGATCTGAGTACTTCTACTTTTACTCAAGTACAAGATCTGAGTACTTCTACTTTTACTCAAGCACAAGATCTGAGTACTTCTACTTTTACTCAAGTACTTCTCCCTTCTCTATGAACAGTAAACATCAACAGCTAACTTTAGCTAACCCTAAACAGAGCTAACTTTAGCTAACCCTAAACAGAGCTAACTTTAGCTAACCCTAAACAGAGCTAACGTTAGCTAACCCTAAACAGAGCTAACTTTAGCTAACCCTAAACAGAGCTAACTTTAGCTAACCCTAAACAGAGCTAACTTTAGCTAACCCTAAACAGAGCTAACTTTAGCTAACCCTAAACAGAGCTAACTTTAGCTAACCCTAAACCCCGTTTTAAATCTACATTCCGCGGGGGTATAACTCCACAAAGAGAGGGTATCTTTAATAAACATTTAAAGAACACATTCCAGCTAAAAAGATAGGAATAAACTCTTCAGAAACACATGAAAAAGAGAACAAACCTGCTGACAGAGGAGACACAGCTAGCTGCTTTCACAGCATGCTACATCCGGGTCACACCTACAAAATAAGAGCACTCAAGCAAACCAGGTGGAGGAAGTAGTCCGTTTTTATTAAAGAGACAGTCACCTCCTAGCCCTACAGATATAAAAACACCTTTCTACTTCAAAGATCCTCAAACCTGCATTTTTTTAAATAATTTGATGGTGAAATAAAGTGTAGAAGAAAGAGGAGAAAAACACGTCAACGTTTAAAAACTGCAGATGTTTCAGATATCAGTAAAACACACAAAGGACGCACAGCTAGAATAACACAAGTGGCGGGACAAAGAGGAACAATGAAAACAAAACAGTGATTTTTTACATTTTTAATTTGAGACGGGGGGGGGAAGTGGTTGTAAAGACAATTAACTGAAATAATAAGATCTTCTTATTAAATTATGAAAAATTATAAAAATGTTCACGTCTTTCTTCCATTCACAGCAGGGTTCATTCTGTTTAAATCTACACTCATATATTCACTGTGTTCAGAACATTAAAACATGAGAGACAGGATTTAATATTCAGCTCGACCCCTGATCCAATACATCAACAGGTATATTAACACAAACATCCCCAATAAAGACAGTGGAGGGATTCAAGATGCATCTAAACATCAGTATTAACACTAAATATATGACGTCTCTTCACCTAAAGACGTCTTCTTCCAGATGTTCCTCTATTTATCTGGCTCATCCAGCCCTTAACTTTCCCCTTTATTCATGCTTTTAACTTAAGAAAATGAAACCTAGAACATTTACGGTAAATATCCAGTTTTTGTTCACATTGCAAAATAAATCAAAGAGATTGCAATGTCCGTTTTTTCCACGATATTTAAAGATCAGAGTTAAAACTACGGTATTTCAAGGATATTGAAATCCAGCGATTTTAAATCATGGGTTATACAGTGTTATTGTACGGAGCCACTAAAGGGACATGCTTTTGCAGGTTTTTTATTTTTTGAAAAAGTTACCGGTGCGCCAAGGAGGAAGTGGAGCACACAGGAGACAACCATTTCATTGCTGACTGTTATGTTTACGTGGGGAAATGACAGTGCATACATTATTTGAGATATATTTCGAACTCAGACTTAATTTTAAGTACATATTTAATATTTAACCTGCACGTCTTCATGGAGTCTCTCTGAGCGCTGCCATCATCACTTCCTGTTAGTATGGCAGCTCCTGAAGACCAGAGGGAGAAGTACTCACATTCAGTAAGAGTACTCACATATTCAGTAGAAGTACTCGCATCTTCAGTAGAAGTACTCACATCTTCAGTAGAAGTACCCACATCTTCAGTAGAAGTACTCATATCTTCACTAAGAGTACTCAAATCATCAGTAAAAGTAGAAGATATTAAGTACTCAGATATTGTACTTGAGTAAAAGTAGAAGTACTCAGATCTTGAGTAAAAGTAGAAGTACTCAGATCTTGTACTTGAGTAAAAGTAGAAGTACCAGAGTGTAGGAATACTCTGTTACAGTAAAAGTCCTGCATTCAAAATGTTCCTCAAGTAAAAGTATAAAAGTATTATCATCAAAATATAGTGAAAGTAGCGACAGTGAAAGTAGTCGTTGTGCAGATTGGTCCATTTCAGAATAATATATATGATATGTTTTATAATGATGATCATGAATGTGTTCTCAAAGCTGGTAAAGGTGCAGCTAGTTTGAATGACTTTGTATACTGCAGGGTAGCTTGTGGATTTACTCCAGGAGGAACTAAAGTCTGATTTAACACTTGATCATATTTACCATCATTCATCCACATCTGTAAAGTAACTGAAGGTATTAAATACATGTAGTGGAGGAAAAGTACAGACTAACGTGAAATGGAAATACTCAAGTAAAGTACAAGTACCTCAGTACTGTACCTAAGTATAGTACATAGGTTCAGTACTGAGTAAATGTACTTAGTTACTTCCCCTCTCTGCTGATGAAGCATTGACTCTTTAAAGCTGGTGATTTAAGGAGCTGCAGCTGCCTCAGAGGTAACAGAACCTCAGAATGAATTCTCATGAGAAAAAGTTAAGTTGCAGGGAAACAGGAACGTGTCCGTGCTGAAAACAATGTCATCATTTCCTCTTTTTGCACTTCTTTTAACACATTTAATGAAATAAATTAACCACTTCCCTTACAGACATTAAAACTGTCCACACTCTGACGGACAGAGAACGTTTCAAACTGCCTCATTTCTCTCTCTTTTAGCCTGAAGCAGGTTTTACTGTCTCTTTATTAACATGTCGTTTTTATTCTAACACTGAATCTCCATCATTTAAATGAAACCATATTTTCCTCACGTTGTTTCCAACCAGTCTGCAGCGCCATCTGCTGGTTCCTAAAACACACAGCAGCTCCACCAGACTGAGGACAAAGATCTACCACGATATTAATAAAGTGTCAGATCTACAGCTGATAATGTATCGAGTCCATTTGTTAATCTGTTAAGCACCAAGCCTGTTTTCATGTTTCAGACTCGAAAATGACATGCCCAAAACAAATGACTACAACTTAACTTCTAAAAGGGTTATATGAATAATTTCTTTATCAAAGCAAGGTTACATCTGTGAGTTGGATGTAGAAGTGTCAGAATCAATATAAATGTTTTTTATTTTAAAGAAAATTCAGATTTTACATCGTAAAAAACTGTAAATTATAGTGTCCGTCCAACATTTTTTTTTTACAGATAGTGAAAACTACCCTTGGATGATGGGTTAGTAGACTAAAAGCTATAGGAATCCAAAGTACAACATATAATAAGAACCCTGTATCAAGATTAATGCAAAACAAGTGACATTTGACCTTTTTAGAGAGATTTAGCCAAAACCACCCCACCTCTGAGGTGATTTGGGTGAAAATGGTTTTTTTTCCATATCTCTGTCCCCCCTTGCTCAATTTTGATGGTTGACACCTCTTTCTGACCGTTAGAGCCAATAGAATCGAAGGGGAGGCTCACACACACACATTTTGAAGATAAAAGGTGGGGGCTGTGCGCATGTAAATGTAAAGCAGAGTGGAGCTACATTCTAGCTCTGGCATTTGGAAACAAAAAGCAGTTTTATTGCTTATGAATTATCAGAAATAATTTCAAAGAGGGCACAGATACATTGGATGAACCTATGGATTAACTGCAGCATCGTTTTTTAATCGTTTTAATGCCATTGAAGACCAGTTTTGACCAAGGTAAGCCATGTTAGCGTTTCTAGCTACTTAGCTCCACATGTTATGATGTACGCTTTCGTTTATAGCGTCGCAAATGTTTATCACTGAGTGTTGAGGAGGGCACCACTAGATTCAGTGTCTCCAGGACACCAAAAACGAGTGGTTGGCTGTGCATCTAGGATAAGTAATAAGGGAGTTATTGTGAGTTTAAGTGCCGTTTTAGGTTAAAGTTTTTCGTTCGTGGCTAATTCAGAGGCTGAGTGTTAGCATTGTGGGTTTTTTATGGAAAAAAAAATTAAAAAGATCAGTTAGCTGAGTTTCTTCCCGTTACATGGATATAAAACATTCATAGTTTTATTAAATATTAAGATTCCTTAGACGTTGTTTCCTGCAAATGACGCGTTTGGGCGGATGGTGCGTAACAGGTTAATCCATATTTAATAAATATCAACAATCAGTCAGTCCATGAATCCATAATGAAATAATGAAAGATAAATGCAGAGTTTCTCTCTAATCTGAAGATCTGCTTCCTCCCTCTGTTTTATATTAAAGTGAATATCTGTGGACTTTTAAAAGCACCTCTTTGGACTCGGAGAAACTGGGATGCACGTTTCAAAATGTTCTGATATTTTAAATATGAATGATGAAAACAGTTGTTAGAGGCAGCATTAATCTGCTTATATTCCATATTAAAGGACTGAAGGGAGGATCTAGAACACCTGATGGACTGCTGGTGGATTTCACTCTGATGATTGAAGATCAAATGTTCTGCCGTCGACTGAACGTCTGTTTGATGTCTGCTTCCTGTTTCAGCCTGCAGACTTCCTGGAGGAGCTGTGAGCTTCTGATGAAGCACGGTGGGCATGATGGTGCATCACTTCCTCCGCCTCTCTTCTCACCCTGATGCCCCCATCACTCTGGAACAGGGTCAATCTGGATCCCTGATGCCCCCATCACTCTGGAACAGGGTCAATCTGGATCCCTGATGCCCCATCACTCTGGAACAGGGTCAATCTGGATCCATGATGCCCCATCACTCTGGAACAGGGTCAATCTGGATCCATGATGCCCCCATCACTCTGGAACAGGGTCAATCTGGATCCATGATGCCCCCATCACTCTGGAACAGGGTCAATCTGGATCCCTGATGCCCCCATCACTCTGGAACAGGGTCAATCTGGATCCCTGATGCCCCCATCACTCTGGAACAGGGTCAATCTGGATCCATGATGCCCCCATCACTCTGGAACAGGGTCAATCTGGATCCATGATGCCCCCATCACTCTGGAACAGGGTCAATCTGGATCCCTGATGCCCCCATCACTCTGGAACAGGGTCAATCTGGATCCCTGATGCCCCCATCACTCTGGAACAGGGTCAATCTGGATCCATGATGCCCCCATCACTCTGGAACAGGGTAAATCTGGATCCATGATGCCCCCATCACTCTGGAACAGGGTCAATCTGGATCCATGATGCCCCCATCACTCTGGAACAGGGTCAATCTGGATCCATGATGCCCCCATCACTCTGGAACAGGGTCAATCTGGATCCCTGATGCCCCCATCACTCTGGAACAGGGTCAATCTGGATCCATTGATGTGGTTTGAATGCGTTGGACAGTTCTTAACCTTTAGTCGTTTCAGCAGCTGAGTGGTGTTCTTTGCTTGATGCAGGCCGATCATTGACCTTCTGAAACCGAACCTTTCCACGACCACAGGATATGTCTTCAGACCTGGTGGAGAAATGAGAAGCTACTCACCACATCAGCTAAGGTTAAATAACTGAGACATATCACTGCAGTAAGTATCCAATGGGAGGCTCTCACTGATTGGTTAAATCCAGGTGGATATCCAGTGTTTATCCAGGCTGTGTGTGAGAGCAGCTGCTGTCTCTATACTTCACTGTCAACTCTAAATGCTTTTCCTGCTTCAGTTATTAGCTTCAGTTCTTTACCATGTTTGATGAGTCTTAGGTTTTAATGATACATATGAAGAGCTTAGAGGATTTCAATATACATCTTGTTCTGTGTGGGCATCCTTTGTAAGACATATACACAGTAATATCTACAAGAACATGGATGTTAAATCTCTGATTCAGCAGCAGTAACTGTGGTATGACTTGCTTGAAGTGAATATATCTGCTCCTTGTTGTTCGGAGTTTGATTCTTTATGGTGAAACAGATGAATACTCACTGTTGGTTTAGTAAAGGATGGTTTGGTTCGTTGGATTAGCCGCCCTTCTTTCACACAGTGGATGAAACAGCTGTTGTTTAGTGTGACTTCTGTGAATCAGATCAACTGAAGCGGGGCTCGTTAACATTTCAATCATCCATGACCACCTCGCTAAAGTGGATCAATGACGCCCAGCTTTGCAGAACATCAGTGAACACCATTACATCTCAGTGACTGTTCTCTGTAAGGGTTTCCTTTTTTGTTTTTCAATAAAATAATACAATTACATGAAGTTTGTTGATTTATTATTATACTGGAAGAAGCAGTGCAGACTGTAGGGGACCTGGGACGTTTATAAGACAAAGATTGATTTGACCAATTCATGGATTCATGAGCTGAGAAAGATGTTTACGTCAACGTTGGAGCAGGGAGATGCTGCCTTCAGGGACCAACACAGAAATACGACATTCCTGCACCACTCACTGTTGGCACTAAAATATCCAATGCTGCTTGTCGAGTTAAATTTCAAGAAGATTAAATGTTAACAGAAAAGTTCACTTATATTTGTACGTTTCTTTTATGCCGTCTACGTGTATGCAATACCAAGAGTAGACCAGCAGATGTCCCCATTCAGACTCAATGCAATCATTCAAGATTCAAGGGTTATATTATCATGTGCCCAGCAGCTACAGTGTAGTTATGGTAATGAACATCTTAGGTCCCGAGCTCCTCCAACAATGCAACATATTATATAAAGGACATAAGAGAAAAAATACAGTAATAACACAAAAAAAAATAGTGCAATGAAACAGAGCACGATAGATTTGAATATAAATAGTGCAGGTGAAAGAACAGTCAGGTTAAAAGACATCCAAAGCATGGACTTGTTTTCGTTGTATTTTGGGAAAAAAGGTTGTTCACTATTGCCACGTAGGTTTAATTCACCATCTAAGAATATTATACTTACAGTCCCCAACAGGTACAGGTCTTTGCAGTTTGATCACACAAAACAAACAGAACTCCCAATCGCACGCCGAGGTACCAAATGCCCCAAAATCCCAAATCTGACCCAGAAGTCAGTACAACTGGTAAAATGAGAACAAGCCAGGGTAGCTGCTCTCAGGAGGGAGTCCAGGAGAAAGGGGAGAAGGAAAGTAGCCTTCGCTCAGAATCTGTGTTACCTTCAAGGACAAGGGGAAATAGTTACAGGTAACAAAACACAGGACTAGACTTCAACTGTCACACACACTCCACGAGGTTTTGCTTCAGCTTAAGCTCGAGCTCTTCGTAAAGATGCTGGTCCAGCTCACGGAGAGCATTGATCAGAACCCTGCAGGCTGCAGCTCCTTTTTTTCGCACCATGTCCACCACCTCCCGTGCTCCGTCTCGTGCTCCGTCATTGCGGAAGTTGTTTCTGGCTGAATCCTTTTCAGATTCACTGATCACCTCAGAGTCAAGGAGTTTATCCAGAAGGTCGTTCAGGACAGGTAGAGACACTCTTTGAATGAACTCTGTCCGAACTGAGAGCAGCCACTGGTCTGATGGGACTCTGCTCTCTGCTGGGACTCTTCTCTTTGCTGGGACTCTTCTCTTTGCTGGGACTCTGCTCTCTGCTGGGACATTTCCCTGGGATAATTCCTTCCTTGGACCTGGTAGATAAACAGGGAAAATACTTTTGTTAACCAACAATCACATTAAACAGATCTCTTAAAAAAGGAAGTAACTCAGCATTCCCAGAGGTGGATTTCTGTATTGAATGCTGAGTGAATGGTTGGATGAAAGTTTAAAACTAGAATTCTAACTGATCATTCTGAGGAGCTGCCTCTTAATGTGTCAGGCCATAGTGTGTGGATGTTAGCCCCGGCTATCCGTGAGGAGATTCATTTGGATTATGTCGGAAGACTTTAATGTCTAAACTATGAATTAAGGTTTCAGATTAGAAAATGACCTCAGCATGATATGTTTAGTATGATTATAATGTTGTAACGAGAGAAGGTAAAAACCCTGTATAAGTGTGGACCATTTTCTTCCAATAAACTGATCCCACCTTTTGGATTGGGACAACTTAAAAGACATCTGCGCTCTCCTCTCCTGCTTCAGAGGTCAGATTGCACACTGCCACACTCACACTTAGGTAGGGCCACACCTCATTTACTGATATCAAAGTCCTTCGGGATCGCTTAAACAGATTTAGTGGGTCGTCTGAATTGAAACAGCAGTTAATTGAACCTGGTTCTTCAGGGAGTTAGTAGAGGTGAGATCTTGCTGACGTTGGTGGATCTGAGCCAAGCAGTAAACTTACATAGACTCAATAATTTCTGTTAGGTCAATTAGTAGGTCTGAGTCATTTGCCGGAATAAATTATCAGCCCTCCCGACTCCGACACTATGAGATGGAGCTTTAGAGTTATCCAGTCTATCACTGGGTCTGAGCTCAGGTGGAGTCTTTACCTTCCAGTGGCACGCGACGATTCCAGACTTCCTTTCCACCTTGGTCATGGACCTTCAAAACCACTCTCTCTGTTCCTGTCTTCAGGAAAACTTCAAATATCGGAGGGTAATCTGGTCCAAAACTTGAGTCAAATGTTGTACTCTGCAAACCAGAAGCAGAAGTTAAATGTTTATCTTTCCTGATTGTGGATCCACATGCAGATAAACGTGTGTTAATGATCATTGTGTTTCTTTAGAGGAGCATCAGTGACTCACCTTAGGCTGTATATAGAAGTCCTCAGGTTCACAGTGCACACTGTAACTGTGATCAATAACCAGCTCACAGTCGGAGGAGATCTTGATGTGCACAGCACTTCCTTGTTTGTCAGCAACCTTCAGTAACAGGACATTTTGATCACTTTAGTTCATGTTCTCATAGTCAGGGAACATTCATTTAAAGATAACATCTAAAAACAACAAATGGTGACGGACCTGCTCCGCAGAGTGATGAGATTCACAATCAATTACAAACATAATTAAAGCTGCAAGCAGCGTTGAGCGGGTCTTCGACGCTCCGCAGGCTGTTGTCCGCACGTCGAGGTGTGTGTGTAGGTGTCTCGAGGACTCGGCCGTTGGCAAACGTGGGAAGTTTCAGGCCGATCGGAAAACGTACATGGGAGTTACAGCAGTATCATACAGTAAACATTGTGTTTGATGGCGAGTGATCTATCGCCATGGCAACGGCATTTGATGACACCCCATAATACGCTTAGATGTGTTGAGGGCTGCATCGTTATCAAACCTGTAAAGTTGTGTGCCGTTTGGAGCATGTTAACTGGAGTTATGAGAAAACCGTGTTTCACGGCGACCATTTTGTTACCATAGCAACGACATTTGACGAATCTAAAAACTGACACATATATGTCTCGAGGGCTTGGCGGTTAGCACACATGTGAAATTTGAACACTTTTTGACCATTTACAGAGGAGTTAGAGCAATATCGTGCTTAACGGCGGGATGCGTTGCCATGGCAACAGCTTTTGAGGAAAACTCACTATTGTCATATTGAGATGTTGAGGGCCGGACCATTAACTGTCATCTGCAGTCTCGTGCCGTTTGGACCATTTTCCATTGATTTAAGACAACATTGAGTTTTATGGCGAGGGATGCGTTGCCATGGAAACGACATACGGTGAGATCTCAGATTTCACGTAGAGCTGTTGAGGCATGGACCGGTGATATTAAAAGTGAAGATTGGGACCGTGTCCATTGGAGTTACAGCGACACCGTGTTTTATGGCGAGGGATGCGTTGCCATGGTAACGCCATATTAAGTAACATCACATTTGACGTAGAGCTGTTCAGGGCCGCAGTGTTAACCATCACGTAAAGTTTGGTGGCGTTCTGAGTATGTCAATTGGCGTTATGACATCATCGTGTTCCATGGCGAGGGATCGCCTAGCATCGAGCGAACGCGAACTTTGGCGCCAAATCACGGCTACGCCGTGCGAAAGAAAAAAACTTCCGTGATAACTTTGAATTGCCCATGTCTCGAGACGCTACCCGACGAATTTCGAGTCGTACGGATAAAGTCCCTGGGAGAAGATAGATTTCGTGCGGAGGACGAAAAACGTGATAAATAGCGTTTTTCCGACGCCAAATTAAAAATGTCCGGATTCCTGTACGTTATTTTATACCCCTCCAAGAGGCTTTTTGGTTTGTTTCCGCACCCTAGATATGCGTAGCGAGTTTTGTTCGTTTACGTGAAAGTTAAAGTGGGGGGAGTTTACGTTAAAAACGGAAGTGGGCGTGGCCTACGCAATTTTTGACGCAAAGTTCCGGAACCAATTACACATCTGAAGTTGCACCACTTCTGACGCGCGTGCACAATTTGGTGAGTTTTCACATATGTGGCGGGGGTCAAAGATTTATCGGTCGCTGCGCGACTTTCAATAGGGTCTTCGCCGACCTAGGTCTCAGACCCTAATAATAAGGATATATCAATCCTCTCTGTATCGAGACATTTAAAACAGATATTTTAATTCTTGGATATAAGCTATTGAGGAATACCGTTATAGGGATGTTGAATATATAATACTGATCACATAAGTCTTTGAAACACAAAAGTCTGCTGCCCGAGTGTCAAAACATGGTGAGTAAGGATGAGATCACGTGATCCATCTCAGGAAGCCTTTCAGCTTTGTGCTGTGTTTACCATATGCCTTATGTATCACAAGTGACACAAGTGGCAGACAGAAATACAAGCTGAGAGAGAATCCAAAAAAACAACAACCATCGAACCATCTGAAGATTCAGTTCAGATAGATCTTACTCTCTTTGTGGAAACATCTGTGGTTAAAAACAAGTGTTTAGTTTGACAGTGAGCATGTATAGAGGCTGACTTTACCTCCTCCTCAAGGACGTTTTTCTGCAGCAGAAGTACATCCAGTATTTGCTCCTCTCTGCCCGGGGGTCGTAGGAACAGCATAATTTTGCCTTTTATCGGCCACCCTAGAAAACGTTTCAATGTATCGATGATGAGGCCAAAAGAAGAGAGGTGAGGCACGTTCACCACCACGTGAGTGCGTGTGACCTCCAGCGGCTCCAAGATGCTCAGGCCTTCATCAGTGATGTGGACGACAGACAACAGGCCGTCCAGGAGCAGCGCTGTGGAGCAAAGAGCTGGTCATCTGTTGCTTTGCTGCTGAAACAGCTTCATCATATTCAATGTCACACCACTTTAGTTCAGAGCTAATGTTCATCTAATGTCATTCACTTTGGAGCCTCAATAGGATGCTCCAGTTTATATCCTCCACCTTTTATTCTAATGTTTCATTATTGATCTGCCCCCTGTGATCTTTCTGGATGTGAGCATTTGCTGTTAAGCATAAACTTTATTAATTATTTTCTAATCTTCAAGACTGCTGAGATGTTTGTAATCTGCAGTCAGAACAGCTTGACTGAGTCCGCTCTCATGTCTGAGTGACTCTCTAGATGTGTGAAGAGTTCTCTAAAGCTTTCAGGGCGTAGAAAGTCTAACTTTAAATGTTGTTGTCTGTTGTTTTGTTTTGTTCATGCTTCAGCCAGACTGACAATGTGAAGAGCAGAAAGAGCAACAGATGGATAACAAAGTAAGTATTAATCAAACTGCTAGCTTAGCATCACAACAGTAACAGAGAGTTAGCGTTGAGTTAGCACTGTTAGCAGCTGAGCATGCTGTGGACTGACCAATCACAGTTTACATCTCTTTAATATTACAGAGAGGAGACTGCAGAGGGCCCAAAGACAATCCAACTCTGTATTTAGAGCTGCATTGCATCATCTGCTTCAATAATGATCAATAATGTCATGCAACACATCGACTAAATTGACTTTTTCATAATCTAATTTTCTTCTTTTGGGGACAAAACTATTTGAATGTAAAGAATACATTTGGTGTCTGCATTATACTGTTGCTATCTTTGTTAAACTAGTTTAATAAAGCTGCTTTATAACTTGTGAGCGGTAGTGAATATTATAAGGTGCTAATCATTATATAAGTGTATTTGTTAACACTAGATGTCTTTACCTTCCTCTGTCTCACTGTGTGGCAGGTGGAGCTGGACGACGGCAGCTTCAACAGAACTCTTCACGTTGAACAGCGGCCCTGCTGCCTGCTTGCCAGCTGATTGGAGGAGGCTCTCCCCCCAAGGGACCGTCCTGTACAGAAGCTCCGCCTCCTGAGCCATGACAAACACCAGGCCAGTCGAAGCACACTGGAACTCACCTGGACCAGGACACCTGAACCTGTAGACACACAGGAGACAAGTTACTACAACAAGCCTTCACTGGCCTGTGTTCTGACTGACAGGTGTTCATCCAGCTGGAGTCTGACCTGGAGGAGGGTTTGTTGAAAGATCTGAAACACCTGATGATTACAGGAACATCACTGAAGATGTGTCCACATGCATCAGAATGTGTGTGTACACTTTCATTAAATTAACTAAATGTCTAGTCCAGCGAGGATCTGGTACAAGAAAACAATCCTTCCTACACACAGAGGCATTATTTTATTTATGTCTGTTGGAAAGAGATTGGATGCAATACCTCAAGGTGAAAGACATGAAATTAAAGGTCCCATGTCATGCTTTTCTGGTTATTACCCGTCCCCTTGTGTGTTATGAAGCTTTTTATGAATGTAAACGGTCTGCAAAGTCGCAAACCCTCAAAGTACACCCTGTAGCGAGTACAAATCTAACACAGAAAAGACGTGTCTATGCTGCCCCAGAACGCCTCGTTGGACATTTGTGTTTTTCCATTTTCTTCTTCCTGGTCGTAGTGACGTAACAGCTCCAGATTTCCGCACACACACACACACTCACTCAGCCTTATCTTTTCTCAGCCTGGCTGTGAGTGAGTGAGTGTGTGTGTGTGCTCAGGCTGAATTTCGCGGTGTCTCGCTGTCTTGCAGACCCCACGCAGAAACCAGGAAACTACACCAGTAATCCAGCTCACACTGTCAGCTCCTCGAGCCTCAAAGGGCGGAGCAGCGAGCCGCGCAATGTCCCGCTTACACGACACCCAGACCCCACGCAGCATTCTCATCTGTTTGTCATTACTGGTGTCATTTTCTGGTTGCTAACAAACGCAATTGTAACACATAAACACTGATGTTCCGCTGTAACGGTGGTGGACTCATCAGAACAGAGTGGGCGAGCTGACCAATCAGAGCACACTGGGCTCATAGGAGGGGGGGGGGGGGCAGGAGCTCCAACAAGCCGTGCAGGACAGAGAGTGAATACACATACTATACAGAGATGCTGTTTGAGAAACCAATGTGAGTTTGGAACATTGAACAATGTAAATCTAATATAGTAGACCTCAACAATGGAATTATGATCAGCAGAAATGGCCAACACATGGGACCTTTAAAGACAATTAAATGAATATATATTTTTAATGTGTTTAAAATAATGTTTGGTCATGTTATAGAATTACCTGTATGGAGACTCAGTTGTGTGTTCAGGTGAGAAGGATTCAGGAGCCTGGAACAAACAAAGTTATTTATTTTAATAGAAATCAAGTTAAGTTATGCTAATTAGTCTGGATCATCTGAGTCCATTGTCAATTTCAAACAGGATATTAACGGGTTAACATGCGACGTAGTGATGAACGACCCTGTAGCCAACAACAGTACCAGCCAATCCCCGCACATTGGGGCGGGATATTGTTAAGGTTTCTAGATCAATTGCGAGAGTTAGCACGTTTAACTTGACAGCCCTAATAATTATATTTAATTCAGTGGTGAAATAAATATACTTCACTCTGTACAACTGCTCCTCTCTCACCTCTCTGTCTGTCTTCACTTCCTGTTCCACATCGGAGTCACCTGATGGAGAGAAGAGGTGACACAGAAAAATAATATTTAAACTTGAACAAAGAGAAACATTAGCAGCCAAAATGATTTGATAGAGCTGTAACAAAATGGAATTAAAATATATTGTTGATCGACTATAATTATCTTTTAAGATCAGATGTAATGTACAATATCTTGATGAATGGAGGATATGGTTTCAGTACTCACAGGTCTCCTGGATCTTGGCTCTGATCGTCTCATCACTGATCCTGCAGGGATGAACACAATCCAACCGTTTTAGATCCAGTTTAAAATAAGTGTTTGTTCTTTGAGTCAGCTTCAGAGTCCTGATCTCATGCTTTACATCCCATCATATTGTTATGGCAGAATGTTTAATACAGCGTATTTCTGATATTCATTAATGATCACATGGTATTCCATATGATGTGTGTTACTGAGTTGGGTCACACACAGTTAAAGAGACAATGGTCGTTCTGAATTATCAATAGATGTATTCATTTTAAGTGAGCTGACACCGAGGGTATAGGAAGTTCAGAGAAGGCCTCAGGTTATAAAAACAGTAACCGTTGTTAGTTAACTAATCCTAAGGATGTCATGAGATGATGACGTTTAAACATATACAGGTATAGCTTTCAGAGAGAAAAACATGTGACATTTGTGTGGTTGGCTGCATGATAAAATGTGTGTGCGTTAAACATGTTTGTGGAACATGTTCGTGTGTCATTTAGAAAAGTATATCTAGGCCTGTGTTTCTTCTGTTCTGAGGAGCATTTCCACGATTGGCTGCTGTGGCAGCAGGTGATGTACTTCCCATTATTGTTTGTTTGTTGCAACAACTAAATAATAATTACTTATCAGCTATATCTGTGTTTGTGTTTTATTGATTCCTCTCTGTTTCATTCTTTCCTGTTGTGTTATGCTGGATCTCCACAACATTTTGGAGGTTCTACCGAGATGCCAATGCTGGAGGTTGCTGTGTTCCTTCTCTGGGGGTCTCAACTCACCCTGATCAGGCAGCTACATAGAAAGCTGTGGTAAAATCTCAAGGAATTGAGAAACCAGACTTGAGACTTCCACAGAAGAAATGCCGACTCACAGTAAGCAGAATGTATTTGGAATGAAATTGACTTTTGAAGTTGTATTGGTTATTTTTCCAAATTTAAGAAAAAAAGCAGAGGAGTGGAGTTAAGGCACAGCTATGGCTGAGATATGTTTGTTGATTGTTCTGTCTGTTGGTTGTCATTGTTGATTCGTAAAAGTCTTGTTTTATGTTGATAAATGTTTATACTGGAGAGATCACTGTATTCTGCTCGTAGTCTGCCTGAGAAGCTAAAGGTTTGACTGAGGGATATGATCTTTGCTAGCCGTAAGGACATGTTATGCTGGAGGAATCACTGTATCTGACCTCGTAGTCGTGATTCTGCCTGAGAAGATCCTAATGATTGTCTTAAGGTTCAGAGATTCATTTGGCTGAGGGGATATGATTTGCTTTGCGAGCCAAGTGCACATCCGGTCCGTTCGGTAATTAAGAGATTAATAAGCCCGATCTGAGTTCAGGGAGTTAAAAAGATAAAACTTGCCTGGCGACTCTGTGAATTCACTACATACAAAAGTGGAGGTTTCCATGTTTTGTCAGGCCGTAATATAATGTAGAGCCTGTGATAAAGCGCTAAATATTTTGGTATACCATAGTTTGTTGTTAATTGTTAAAAGAAGCCCCCTTCTCCTGAAAAAGCTGAGAGCTCCAGCCGGGGTGTGTCTGTATTTGTCTGTGAAAGTATTTCCCCCTCTTTCTGATTCTGTAGAAGAGGAGACCCTTTGTTTTATCAGCCGTGAGAGCAGCAGTGTGTCTGTTTGCTCTTTTCTCTGATGCCTGAAAAAAGGAGTGAGTTTAAAAAAGAAGTAGAAGATCAATGAGTGATCTGAAGTTGGAGTGAATACATTGAAAATTAATAGATCAATGTGTGATTTGAAGTAGTAGATATATTGAAATAAATAAGAAACAATGATTTGTTGTTTTTAGCATAGTTTTTTTAGGATACAGTTACGTCACATTGTGGTTTTTATGAGAAGTTTTGAGAACTGATTGTTACCATTGCATTGCATTGTGAATTTCATGGTATTTGTCATTAACTAAGAAGTGTACTTAATTATATTTCATACAGTAACATTAAGGGAAAGTAAAAAGAGATTTACTGAGTATATGAAGTAGCTATATTGAAATAAAAAGATTTAGTTTTATTTTACCTAGAAGTAAGATGTTTTGAAAAGTCTAGAGAGAGTAAAAGTTATATAAAGTTAACTACTATTCTGGAAAATGTTCCTATGGTTTACTGTTTTATGAGTAACATAAAAAATATATGTATTTACTAGATATAAGAACAACATGCTTATCTAGGTTAACAGAAAGTTGCTATTAACCAGTTTCAGCTGCAACTATCCTATCTTTGTTCTAAAGAGAACATACGTTGAATTTACAATTAATGTTAAGAAAGTTCACAATTGATATCACTAAAGACCGTTTTGGATTAATAGGGCATGTCTGTCATAAACATTCATGCTTAGATGGAATAAAGTGTTGAGATGTTCTCAAAGTGGGAGTTTTCACAATGCCTTCTTTGTTGTTATTGAAACAGTGATAAAGAAAACTGTTCCGTGATGATTTCTGTAGGTTTTAGCTTTAGTAATGAAGATTACATTTTGTGAGGAAACTTTTCCACCAAGAATTCCTTTAAGTGTTCCAAAAATATATTCATTAACTGTAATCAGATTACTTGTTTTTCAAATATAGGGCTGAATACAGTTAGTTTTGTATTCTGTTACAAACCTAACCATGCTTGTAACACAACTTGGATAAACAATTAGAAAAAGAATAGAATAAGCAAATAGATAAAAGAAGAATCTATAGTGGTTAAGGAGGGTTTCCTTGTTTTGCTCATTGACTTAGAACTGAAGTAAAGAATCTGGGTAAACTACCACCATTAATTTGTTTTAACATTCACATGTTTCAGCATTCCTGACCATATGGACACTCAGCCATTGTATAACCCGTTGGGGGAGAGATTTAAATTGAGTTTTTCTCTAGTAGCTGATTGGCTGTGATTACAGCAGCATTGGATAGTTATGCGCCACCTTTGGGTTGTACTCTGAATCAGTGTGTTGGTGAGATGTTGCTCACTACAGAAACAGAAGAATTGTGCAAAGAACGCATTTCTGAGGAGGTTTTGACATTTTGCTTGTGCCTCGTTGTCAAGGCAACAGTGGTGTGAAGAGGAACTGCAGTTTTGGGGATTTCTACTGTGCAGAGGACAACGTGTGTCTGCTGATTGTACCACATTGATCCAAGAGTTTCCTCCCCTCCAGACATCCCAATGCCAAAAAGAGTTTCCTTGATCCAACTGACTACAGCTCCAGAGGACAACGAATCACTGACTGTTCTCATTATGACAAGATCTTGAGACAGGCTTGTCTCAGACTGTTCAGACTCTGAAGAAATTATGCAATGATTTTACAGCATAACTGCAAGAGTTTTCCAGAGGGTGGTGCAGAACATTATGTTTAGTGTTTAAGAAAAGAGGCTGCTTGTTTAACGATGGTCTAGAATACTGAAAAGATTAAAGTTTAATATCCTTGTTTAGCATACAATACATCTGATTATTTTATCACACAGAATAATCTTGACATATAAACTGGCTATGGGTAAAACATGTGGTAGTTATACCATTGTTATCATGAACTAAAAATAAATAGGGAAATAGTATCTGGTTAAAGATGAACGGATTTGATATCCTAGAGAGGGTTAGTTATATTGTGAATACTTCACAAAGTATTTACTAATGTGTTTTGAAGAACAAATAACAAAAACACGAGTCCAATTTTGTTTTGTTTTTAGATTAAATTGTCCATTACCAAAACTGTTCACCTTAGGTCTAGCTTTAGACTTTGATAGTAAAGGAGTATTTAGGCTTATTTTTATATATCTGACATTTTTAAACATGTTGGCTATTTCCTAGATGGAGAGATGGCATTACTCTCCAATTGTTAAGAACATTTCTGAAGATTTAATATTTGTTCCATTTCTAATATTCCTATTTAAAACGTAATTTTAGAGTAACAAAGGCTGATGCTGAACTTGGAAAACATGTGTTTGCATGTCGTAAACAAAGAGGCTTTGTTTGTTCAATCACCAGTTAAATAGTAATAATGATTGATTTGGCTAAAGCTTAGTTTAACATCCTGGTGAAACATTATGAGATATGTTCACTTCTAAGGGTAAACAAATTGATTAAAATGGATTATTGTTATTATTATTGATTAATTTGGAATATTAATTAAAAAGGCCGTTATCTGCAGGTTCACTTAGGAATGCCTTGCATGAACATTTGTCAGGCTTTGTGTTTCCTAGGGGCAGTACATTAATGAAGTGTATTGATAATATGTTTGTTTAAACATCTGAAGAAAATTGTGCTGCGAACACGGGAAAAACTTTGTTGCATTGTTTGACATCAACACAATGATGTCACTGATTAAAAACTCCAGCTGGTAGAATATCAAAGTGCACTACTATAGGACATGAGATCTCGAGACTGACTTAGACTTTGCAAAGACTGAATGAATGTGAATTGATTTGTCAATTCTGACTGTTACAGTAAAACTGACCCACCGACAAAAGGTGATTTTATTTTGGGATGCACACAATGCTTTTGGAAATGGATTTCTGACTATGCCATATTAGTTGAACCATTGTGAGACATGACGCATGAATTTTGTTTGACTCTGCATGATCCCTGCATGGCTTGATGACTATGTAGCTTGATTTTTAACATTGCTGATTCTTTTTGACAGGAGAAAGTTATTTTTTTTTTCCTTTGTTTTAGGTGTTCCTGATGATGAGTCATAGGACTTTGAAATAACATTGTGAAGATGGGTACTCTGAAGTGTCTTATTTGGGAAACATGGTCTCTATGGGTTGGAGGACAATGTTTCCAGGAGGGGTATAATGGGTTTATTGTTCAATTTAGTAATTTAATTTCGATGTATTTGATAATATTTTGTTTCATCCCAGTTGAAATCTTTCATTATTTCTTCTGTGACACATTGGTTTCAGATGTCTTTGAATTCTTGTCACGTGAATCTTTTAACCCTCACATGATCCAGAGGACAAATGAAACTTGTCGCCTAAAAAAACTTTTTCCCACATGGTCAAGCTCTCGGATTGGGTTCTGCTAAGACGTATGATTAAATGTATTGTTCGAAGTTGAGATCTGATTGGTTTCAGCACCATGGCTGAATAATGTTGCAGGAGATGTTTGTTGTGTGTTTAGGAAATTGTGGGTAAGTAAAAACACAACACAAACAACATTTCATGGTTTCAAGAAGTTTAAAAATGATAGATAAG
>JAAOOA010000479.1:5000-17500 GCA_012861695.1 Trematomus loennbergii
TTCAGGGTCTCATTGTTAGTGTCTCTGTTCAGGGTCTCGTTGTTAGTGTCTGTGTTCAGGGTCTCATTGTTAGTGTCTGTGTTCAGGGTCTCGTTGTTAATGTCTGTTTTCAAGGTGTCATTGTTAGTGTCTGTGTTCAGGGTCTCAGTGTTAGTGTCTGTGTTCAGGGTCTCGTTGTTAGTGTCTCTGTTCAGGGTCTCATTGTTAGTGTCTGTGTTCAGGGTCTCAGTGTTAGTGTCTGTGTTCAGGGTCTCGTTGTTAGTGTCTGTGTTCAGGGTCTCGTTGTTAGTGTCTGTGTTCAGGGTCTCATTGTTAGTGTCTGTGTTCAGGGTCTCATTGTTAGTGTCTGTGTTCAGGGTCTCATTGTTAGTGTCTGTGTTCAGGGTCTCATTGTTAGTGTCTGTGTTCAGGGTCTCATTGTTAGTGTCTGTGTTCGGGTCTCATGTTAGTGTCTGTGTTCGGGGTCTCATTGTTAGCGTCTGTGTTCAGGGTCTCATTGTTAGCGTCTGTGTTCAGGGTCTCATTGTTAGCGTCTGTGTTCAGGGTCTCATTGTTAGTGTCTGTGTTCAGGGTCTCATTGTTAGTGTCTGTGTTCAGGGTCTCATTGTTAGTGTCTGTGTTCAGGGTCTCATTGTTAGTGTCTGTTTCAAGGTGTCATTGTTAGTGTCTCTGTTCAGGGTCTCAGTGTTAGTATCTGTGTTCAGGGTCTCAGTGTTAGTATCTGTGTTCAGGGTCTCGCGTTAGCGTCTGTGTTCAGGGTCTCGTGTTAGTGTCTGTGTTCAGGGTCTCGTGTTAGTGTTCAGGTTCGTTGTTAGTGTCTGTGTTCAGGGTCTCGTTGTTAGTGTCTGAGTTCAGGGTCTCAGCGTTAGCGTCTGTGTCAGGGTCTCGTTGTTAGTGTCTGTGTTCAGGGTCTCATTGTTAGTGTCTGTGTTCAGGGTCTCGTTGTTAGTGTCTGTGTTCAGGGTCTCGTTGTTAGTGTCTGTGTTCAGGGTCTCATTGTTAGTGTCTGAGTTCAGGGTCTCAGCGTTAGCGTCTGTGTTCAGGGTCTCGTTGTTAGTGTCTGTGTTCAGGGTCTCGTTGTTAGTGTCTGTGTTCAGGGTCTCATTGTTAGTGTCTGTGTTCAGGGTCTCATTGTTAGTGTTCAGGGTCTCGTTGTTAGTGTCTCTGTTCAGGGTCTCATTGTTAGTGTTCAGGGTCTCATTGTTAGTGTTCGGGGTCTCATTGTTAGTGTCTGTGTTCAGGGTCTCGTTGTTAGTGTTCAGGGTCTCATTGTTAGTGTTCGGGGTCTCATTGTTAGTGTCTCTGTTCAGGGTCTCATTGTTAGTGTTCAGGGTCTCATTGTTAGTGTCTGTGTTCAGGGTCTCATTGTAGTGTCTGTGTTCAGGGTCTCATTGTTAGTGTCTGTGTTCGGGGTCTCATTGTTAGTGTGTTTTCAAGGTGTCATTGTTAGTGTTCAGGGTCTCATTGTTAGTGTCTGTGTTCAGGGTCTCATTGTTAGTGTCTGTGTTCGGGTCTCATTGTTAGTGTCTGTTTCAAGGTGTCATGTTAGTGTTCAGGGTCTCATTGTTAGTGTCTCTGTTCAGGGTCTCATTGTTAGTGTCTGTGTTCAGGGTCTCATTGTTAGTGTCTGTTTCAAGGTGTCATTGTTAGTGTCTGTGTTCAGGGTCTCAGTGTTAGTATCTGTGTTCAGGGTCTCATTGTTAGTATCTGTGTTCAGGGTCTCATTGTTAGTGTCTGTGTTCAGGGTCTCGTTGTTAGTGTCTGTTTCAGGTGTCAGTGTTAGTGTCTGTGTTCAGGGTCTCATTGTTAGTATCTGTGTTCAGGTCTCATTGTTAGTGTCTGTGTTCAGGGTCTCATTGTTAGTGTCTGTGTTCAGGGTCTCATTGTTAGTGTCTGTTTCAAGGTGTCATTGTTAGTGTCTGTGTCAGGGTCTCAGTGTTAGTATCTGTGTTCAGGGTCTCATTGTTAGTGTCTGTGTTCAGGGTCTCATTGTTAGTGTCTGTGTTCAGGGTCTCATTGTTAGTGTCTGTTCAGGGTCTCATTGTTAGTGTCTGTGTTCAGGGTCTCAGTGTTAGTGTCTGTGTTCAGGGTCTCATTGTTAGTGTCTGTGTTCAGGGTCTCATTGTTAGTGTCTGTGTTCAGGGTCTCATTGTTAGTGTCTGTTTCAGGTGTCATGTTAGTGTCTGTGTTCAGGGTCTCAGTGTTAGTATCTGTGTTCAGGGTCTCAGTGTTAGTGTCTTTGTTCAGGGTCTCAGCGTTAGCGTCTGTGTTCAGGGTCTCGTTGTTAGTGACTGGTTCAGGGTCTCGTTGTTAGTGTTCAGGGTCTCGTTGTTAGTGTCTGTGTTCAGGGTCTCGTTGTTAGTGTCTGAGTTCAGGGTCTCAGCGTTAGCGTCTGTGTTCAGGGTCTCATTGTTAGTGTCTGTGTTCAGGGTCTCATTGTTAGTGTTCAGGATCTCGTTGTTAGTGTCTGTGTTCAGGGTCTCGTTGTTAGTGTCTGTGTTCAGGTCTCGTTGTTAGTGTCTGGTTCAGGTCTCATGTTAGTGTCTGTGTTCAGGGTCTCATTGTTAGTGTTCAGGGTCTCGTTGTTAGTGTCTGTGTTCAGGGTCTCATTGTTAGTGTCTGTGTTCAGGGTCTCATTGTTAGTGTCTGTGTTCAGGGTCTCATTGTTAGTGTCTGTGTTCAGGGTCTCGTTGTTAGTGTCTGTGTTCAGGGTCTCGTTGTTAGTGTCTGTGTTCAGGGTCTCATTGTTAGTGTCTGTGTTCAGGGTCTCATTGTTAGTGTCTGTGTTCAGGGTCTCGTTGTTAGTGTCTGTGTTCAGGGTCTCATTGTTAGTGTCTGTGTTCAGGGTCTCATTGTTAGTGTCTGTGTTCAGGGTCTCGTTGTTAGTGTCTGTGTTCAGGGTCTCATTGTTAGTGTCTGTGTTCAGGGTCTCATTGTTAGTGTCTGTGTTCAGGGTCTCATTGTTAGTGTCTGTGTTCAGGGTCTCGTTGTTAGTGTCTGTGTTCAGGGTCTCGTTGTTAGTGTCTGTGTTCAGGGTCTCTGTTAGTGTCTGTGTTCAGGGTCTCGTTGTTAGTGTCTGTGTTCAGGGTCTCATGTTAGTGTCTGTGTTCAGGGTCTCATTGTTAGTGTCTGTGTTCAGGACGCCGGTGATGGAGCGAGCCGACCGCAGGAACGGAGAGCAGGTCCGACCTCTCCGATTTCACCTGAACGCACCGCCGGACATCCCTCTGACCCCCCTTCACAAAGAGGTAACCACGGCAACGATGCCTTCACTGACCACCGATATGATAAAATATTTGTTGTTTTTTTGTTCAATTCGGGCAACTTTTACAACTTAAAGGGGACCTATCATGCAAAATGCACTTTGTGATGTCTTTTATACATACATATGTGTCCTCGGTGCGTCGGGGAAACTCACGCAGCGTCAGAAAATAAAACCCTCTCTCTTTTCCTCCATACCCAAATCTCTAAAAAAACGGGGCTGCAACGGATTTGATACAGACTGATTCAGAGTTGAACACGCACTGATGTCAGTAACGGGGTGCTCCGCCTGTATGGGCAACTCTCCACCTATCAGGGGAATGAGAGATCTGACAACAGACACAGTCTCTTCTGTCCAGCTGTGAGGTTTAACCTGCAAAGGAAACGGTGTCCATTCGCTAAAAAAAACCCAAAAATAAACCCTGCGTCTTTCTTTGAAACCTCCGGCGTGATGTTTGTGTCTTTATTAGTGATAAAAGTCAGCGAGGACAGAAACTGGAAGTCCTGCTTTCACTTCGGCTCCTAAAGCTTTCACATTTCCTCAACTGTGTCTTAGAGGTACTTGTACTTTACTTGAGTATTTCCATTTGTTGCTACTTCATACTTTTACTCCTCTACAGTTCAGAGGTACATGGTGTACTTTTCCTCCACTACATGTATTAATACCTTTAGTTACTTCACAGATGTGGATGAATGATGTGAAATATAATCAAGTGTTAAATCAGACTTTAGTTCCACCTGGAGTAAATCCACAAGCTACCCTGCAGTATACAAAGTCATTCAAACTAGCTGCACCTTTACCAGCTTTGAGAACACTTTAATGATCAATCATTATAAAACATATCATATATATTATTCTGAAACGGACCAATCTGCACAATGACTACTTTTACTGTCGCTACTTTCACTATATTTTGATGATAATACTTTTCTACTTTACTCAAGTACAAGATTGAATACTTCTACTTTTACTCAAGTACAAGATCTGAGTACTTCTACTTTTACTCAAGTACAAGACCTGAGTACTTCTACTTTACTCAAGTACAAGACTGAGTACTTCTACTTTTACTCAAGTACAAGATCTGTACTTCTACTTTTACTCAAGTACAAGATCTGAGTACTTCTACTTTACTCAAGTACAAGACCTGAGTACTTCTACTTTTACTCAAGTACAAGATCTGAGTACTTCTACTTTTACTCAAGTACAAGATCTGAGTACTTCTACTTTACTCAAGTACAAGATCTGATACTTCTACTTTTACTCAAGTACAAGATCTGAGTACTTCTACTTTACTCAAGTACAAGATCTGAGTACTTCTACTTTTACTCAAGTACAAGATCTGAGTACTTCTACTTTACTCAAGTACAAGACCTGAGTACTTCTACTTTACTCAAGTACAAGACCTGAGTACTTCTACTTTTACTCAAGTACAAGATCTGAGTACTTCTACTTTACTCAAGTACAAGACCTGAGTACTTCTACTTTTACTCAAGTACAAGATCTGAGTACTTCTACTTTTACTCAAGTACAAGATCTGAGTACTTCTACTTTTACTCAAGTACAAGATCTGAGTACTTCTACTTTACTCAAGTACAAGACCTGAGTACTTTACTTTTACTCAAGTACAAGACCTGAGTACTTCTACCAGTGTTGATATCACTTGAATGCAGTGTATTGAACGTGGTTGCAACACATGGTGAAATAAAGTTACAGAAAGTGAGTCAACATCACGCTGCAGAGGTTTCTCACGTCAACAAGCTGTGGTCTGACTTCTTCTGCGCATGTGTCAGCTGTTTCTCTGCTTCCTGTTTCCTGTTTCATCAGGTTCATGACCGACCTACTGCTCCCACTAAGCCCCTCCCCCCCGACCCGCCTAAACCCTCCCCACAGGTAACCAGGTGCTAATGTCTCTATGCTAACGTCTCTGTGCTAACTTCTGTTTATTAAATCTCTGTGCTAATGTCTCTGTGCTAACGTCTCTTTGCTAACCTCTCTGTGCTAAACCTCTTTGTGCTAACGTCTCTTTGCTAACCTCTCTGTGCTAACCTCTTTGTGCTAACGTCTCTGTGCTAACCTCTGCGCTAAGTCCTCGTCTCGTCTTGCTAACGTTTGTGCTAACGTCTTTGTGCTAACGTCTTTGTGCTAAGTCTCTGTGCTAACCTCTTTGTGCTAACGTCTCTGTGCTAACCTCTCTGTGCTAACCTCTTTGTGCTAACGTCTCTGTGCTAACCTCTCTGTGCTAACCTCTTTGTGCTAACGTCTCTGTGCTAACCTCTCTGTGCTAACCTCTTTGTGCTAACGTCTCTGTGCTAACCTCTCTGTGCTAACCTCTTTGTGCTAACGTCTCTGTGATAACCTCTCTGCGCTAACGTCTCTGTGTGTTAGCATCTCTGTGCTAACGTCTCTGTGTGTTAGCATCTCTGTGCTAACGTCTGTGTGTTAGCATCTCTGTGCTAACGTCTCTGTGTGTTAGCGTCTGTGTGCTAACGTCTCTGTGTGTTAGCGTCTGTGTGCTAACGTCTCTGTGTGTTAGCGTCGCCTGGACCTGAAAACATTCGGGGCTTAGCCCACAGTGGCGGCGGCGCTACAGTGGAATTTTTTTACTGCATCACTCTCCACACACGCACACACACAGTACACACGCGACTGTTACAATGAAGGCTCGATAATCAGCTCACCGCATATAGGCAGGGGTAAAGTGCTCTTTTTTGAGTGGGGGTGGACCTCACCTCCTCTAGGGGGTCCGGGGGGATGCTCCCCTGGAAGATTTTTTTTTAAATATTGAAGTTAAATGCATCAATCTGGTGCACTTTGAGAGCAAAATGAAGAGATCTATGGATACCTCTCTCAACACCCATATGAAGCAGAACTGTAAACAGATGTACTTTTTTTAATGGATATTTTACTAATCACTCTCCTTTTAAACTCTATTCTTGTTTTACTGCCATATAGTATTTCATAACTGTTTTTCCTTTATTCTCTTTTTTTTTTAATAACTATAATGATCATATGAAGGTGTGCCGCGGAAATAATCTTTTGAATAATTTGTGACCAAACCGTTTGAGACCCACTGAGATAACTTAGACTAAAGTTAACTATCTAAACACTCAGAGAGTCCTTTAGCTCACCTGAGTCTCTGAGCATTCACACCAGCCTTTTATAGTCCGGTTGAATCGAACCCTGGTGCGTTTAGCCGCTTGGTGCGGTTCATTTGGGTCGGTGTGAACACAGACCTCTGAAGTGAACTTAACAACCGGACTCTGGTCCGCTAAAATAGGTGGTCTCGGAACGCTTGCTTGCGAACTCTGGAGCGGTTCATTGCTGGTGTGAATGCAGTCCGCACCAAAACATAGGAAGCGTAGTAATTACGTGTCACAAGAACGCGGATGTCTTCAAAAATCTTTAGCGAAAGAGTCTTTCAAGACATCCGCGGTTGTTCAGTTAAAGAGTGAAGCAGAGTGAAGTGTTGAACAGTGTCGTGTAAAGTAAAAACGCTCCGTCAACTACATCAAAGTAAGAACACCTGTCGTCGGTGAAACCCCCTCCTGACTGCAGAACGTCTCTCATTATATGTGTTATAATGTTTTTTAACGGACGTTGTCTGATTCTATAATCATATGCTGCTAGTGTCTGTTGATCTCCAGATTAACAGCAGCATGAAAATAACCTGCCGATAAAGTGCCGATGCTCCACGGCGGAGGCTCCGGTAGAAATTGTCGGGATTTGCGTTTTTACCCCTTAATGTCTGACCAATGGTTGAACAGCATTTCCGTGCACATGACTTGTGTTAAAGCCCCGAATGCCCAGGCCAGGAGACGCCACTGGTGCTGACTACTGTGCTAACGTCTGTGCTAACGTCTCTGTGCTAACGTCTGTGTTGTTAGCGTCTCTGTGCTTACATCTTTGTGCTAACGTCTCTGCGTTTACGTCTCTGTGCTAACGTCTCTGTGCTAACGTCTGTGCTAACGTCTGTGTGTGGCGTCTCTATGCTAACGTCTGTTTGCTAATGTCTCTGTGCTAACGTCTATGAGGTGTGATTTGTGCTAAAGAACAGACAACTAAGCTGACTGAGCGGATAACTAACGTGTCAACGTGCGCCAACGCCTCCATCAATTTGAATGGGTTGACGTAGAATACAGGCGACGTCACGACGATGTCAGACGTCACGGCAACGTATCATAGGTGCGCTCAAAGTACGCGCTCACGTGGCGGCGGCGTAGCTTAAAAAGCGCTATCTTAGATATACGTGTTGATAATGTATGTGTGGATATGCCAGGGTTGCCAACTTTGGGTACCTGGCTGGAGTGAGATTTTGATATCATGGGTTTAATTCGGTTTAATTACACATATGCGCACGAAATGACTGCTATCGTGTCAGCAGCGGGACCTTAGCATATATATAGGATATATATACAATATATACAAATACACAATAATGGACACAGACTATAAAGGGCACACAGTTTCATTCACTAATGAAAGTCAAACATGTTTGTTTCCACTGTTTTATTGTGTGCCTGTCGCGATAAGCAATTAATTGACTTATCGTACGATAAATAAAAATGAACTCGATAACTTTTCTGACCTCGATAAATTGCCATTTACATGAGGATGTGACTAGCAGTTTGAAAGGATGTACTTGAATTATTATTATATATTATCATTATGTCAGTGGTCTAAAATGGTCATACAACGGTGCCGACAATATTATCGTTTATCGCAATAATTTCCGGGAAAATGTATCCAACAAAATTAATTATCGTGAGAGGCCTATACATGAAACACACACACACAAATCTACAGACTTACTCCAAACTGCCAAATATATTAATTAACACACTCTCACTCTCATATACTCTTTGACTCTATTTTGGCCTAGTAGAACAATAAGCAGCAGACTTTTACTTTTTTATCATTTCTACTGGATCTTAGATCTGCGCATGCGCAATACGGGTCGGCAGTTGCGGCTCCAGAGTATTTTTGTTGGGTAATCTATGGTAGGGCTAACCCATACAGTGGTGGGGCTCAAGTCAGTATTTGCAATGTAATTACATACACGCTCCCCCCGACAGTGAAACGCCACGCGTGAGGTTTAGATTATTTCCCTGTCTCAATCCAAATTGAACTGTATGAAATAAAAAGGCACATTTGTCTTGTAGTAAATAAAAAGGGCGACCTGGAGCCAATCCTGCAATTTCCCCACAGGTGAAAGAGTTGACATGCTGAAAACCCAACCCCTGCAGGGGGGTCTGGGGGATTCTCCCCAGGAGATTTTTTAAATACTAACATAAAATACACATTCTGGTACTCTCTTGAGAAGAAAAATAAATAAATCTATTACTACGACATATTTAAAAAAATGAATGCCATTTTAGTTTTTTGTTACTTTGTTCTGAAAGCTGAACCTGCTGCTCCTCACAGAGAGAAGAGGGAAGAGGCTGTGTGAATTACTTTACATTGTGGATAAGGGTGGATAGCCCCCATTGTTCTGTGTGTCAAAATGAAAGACAGCCCACACACCTATCAATCATCAAACCGTGGGGTCTTATTTCATGATTTCTATCAACACGTAATGTTGTATCGATGTATAGAGATGTACTACGCAAAAGTATTCTCCGTCGGGACTTCCTGCAACAACACCACGCCGTTATCGTGATTCTGATTGGCCAGAAGACATTATCAAAGATGTTCTATTGAGAAGACGATCACTACGTGACAAAAGTTTTCAAAACCGTTTCTAGTCTTCGGTATTCTTGTTTTTGGCGTGAGAATAGTTTGGGCAGCGTGAGAGCGTGAGATTGAGAGTGAAAGCGTGTGTCACACGCCAGATGCGTGAGAGTTGCAACCTGGGATATGCGCGTGAATAACGTACGTGTGGATATGCGCGTGAATAACGTACGTCTCGCCTCCGTTAGCATTGTATAGCATTATCCTAGCATTATATTTTTCGAATGATTCCGCTCCTACAGTAGTTTGGAGAGTGTTACAGGTAAACGTTTTAATCGGCACAGTATTGGTATCACTCTCTCTCGGGAACAGCTGATCGCTGCACTGAGCTGGCCCTCCCTCCCTCAAGGTGTGTGTGGGTGTGTCTGTGTCGTGTGTCTCATTCACTGTCCCTCAGGTTGTAGCATGTTTCGATTGCCAGTTTGTGGCTTGTATGTCTTGTGAACGCAACGCTGGCATGATGTGATGTGGCCTGCTGACATGGCCTCTAATAAACACACAGGACTAAAATAATACGTCTTTAATTCAGCCCAGATGCGGTGACTGCAGGCCAAATCCATTAATGCGGCATATATTGAAGGTGTTCAAAGTTGCACCGGTATGAAGCGCAGTGAGAACCACGCACCTGTCAGACCAGACCTTTATATACAGTCTATGTGTCAGACTAGCGAATGGGCACATTTACATTTCAGGAGAATAATGAAGATGTGATGGTTGTTCCACTCTCCGTTTCTCACGAGACCAGCGTCCTGCTGTTTACATTAGTGTGGACTGGACCGACTGAAACTGACGGCAAGATTAATTATTGTGGAAGGATGGACCCCCATCCTGCAACAAAAGGCAGCGAAATGTGCTAAAATCACTGATTTATTCAGAACCCCCTATGGTATAGAATGACGAAGCAGAAAGTGAGCGAACATTATGAGCCACATTTCTTTCTATATTGTAGCCTGATACAAACATAATAAATCACAAACATAATAAATCATTGGATAGTGTTATATAATAGAAATAAAGTAATGTATTAAGACTCAGTGCGAGTTATTACTTTCTTCCTTTACTTGGCATTCTTCAAAGATACACAGACATTGCAGCACATCGTTTCACATCTTTGTACTTTCTCAGCATTAAAGTGCAATGTGTTGGTGAACCTTTGTTTCCTCCTGACAGCTCACTTAAAGGTATACTCAATTCAATAGCTTTATTAGCATGACCTCAGTTACATATAGTATTGCCAAAGCTCTGTATAGTTGCAACATCTATACAAAAATATATATATACAATATATATATACTCCCTTGTGGCCAAAGGGGGACACAACTCTTGTCTTCAGAAGTATGCTTGAGTGCAGCAAAATGTAGCACAGTGACTATTTTGTCAACTAAACATCATAAAACAATAGCCTACATATTTAGTAAACGGGACATTATAATCTCTGCACATGAACTCTATATTTGCCTCTGCCATGGTGCTGAAATGAAATGAAATAAAAGAAACAATAGGGGTTGCCTCTTCTCTGAACTTCTATGTATACTGCATCCCTCCAAATCAAATAAACCATAAACAAATACATAAAGTCGTGTTCACTGCAGCGATCTATTTCACACACAAAACTATATGAGAACTTGGTGATATACAGTTTTCTCCTGGAGACCAAGGGAAGACAGGCTTCTCCTGTTTTCAGCCTTTGTTATCATTTTGATAATTAAAAATATATATTGTGGTTGTTTTTGCATTCAGGGCATACAAGAGGTGTAACGTTATTTTAATACCAAAACTATATTGAAATAGAGTCTAGCTTGAACAGCAACTAAGTAGCTGTAACATTACTGGGTTATGTGGTGTAAGTAAAGTAACTTCAGACGCAGACGTCACGTAGCTTCTCAGACGAGAGGGGTGGCGACGAGAGTGTGACGTTATTTCTCTCGCGGCATAGTTCACGGCATGGTAGGCGACGATCGACACGATTGGCTGCTCAGTTAGTTCAGTCTTTGGCACAAATCACACCTCATAAACGTCTGTGTGTTAGCGTCTCTGTGCTAACGTCTGTGTGTTAGCGTCTCTGTGCTAACGTCTGTGTGTTAGCGTCTCTGTGCTAACGTCTGTGTGTTAGCGTCTCTGTGCTAACGTCTGTGTGTTAGCGTCTCTGTGCTAACGTCTGTGTGTTAGCGTCTCTGTGCTAACGTCTGTGTGTTAGCGTCTCTGTGCTAACGTCTGTATGTTAGCTTCTCTGTGCTAACGTCTGTGCTAGCGTCCGAGTTAAATCATGATCAGAGAAAATGTTTTATCGTCTCTTATTTCTGACCCTGCTGCTCTGTAACTTTTATTTCTGCTTTAACCTGCTAACCAGCGACCTGCCCCCCCAGCAAGCCTCTGCCCTCCGACCCCCCGCTCAGGTACACTCACCTGTACAGTTTCTGCAAAGTTTAATACAGTCTTCTTCTACTAAAGAGTTTGAAGCTGCATTTATAATGGTGACATTTAAATCATCATTTGAAAGCAGCAAATTCAGATTTGTTGTGTAATTATTTTGATTTAAACGGTGGGTGAATGCTGACTTGTAGAAGTGCTTTGATAGACTAATGATTAATACATGTAATTGACCATATATTTTCTTGATCTCCCCAAGTTGATTGACTGACTCATTAAAGTCATCAGATTTCAGTCTGAATTCATTCACTTCACTGCATGATGTTTGTACATGTTCTCTCCTGTTTCTATCTGCATGCAGCACTATAACTCAAATTAAAATATGTCTGAGCATGATGTTCCTGTTTAACCCTCTCTTGTACTGAATGCCCCCCCTCCCCCCACTAACCTCCAGCTGCTCGGGAGACCAGCTCCACCCAACAAGCCCCTCCCCCTGACCCTGGCACACCTGCACAGGTACACCTGTTAGCATGTAGCTATTAGCATATAGCCGATAGTTTGTAGCTTCTAACACAGAGCTGTTGGAATTCAGCCGCTTAAATGTTGCTGTTAGCATGAAGCTGTTAAAATGTAGTTGGTAGCATGAAGCTGTTAAAATGTAGTTGTTAGCATGAAGCTGCTTGTATGTAGTTGTTAGCATGTAGCTGCTAGTATGTAGCTGTTAGCATGAAGCTGTTAAAAGTAGCTGTTAGCATGAAGCTGTTCAAATGTAGCTGTTAGTATGTAGCTGCTAGAATTGAGCTGTTAGCATGTAGCTGTTAAAAAGTAGCTGTTAGCATGAAGCTGTTAAAAAGTAGCTGTTAGCATGACGCTGTTAAAATGTAGCTGTTAGTATGTAGCTGCTAGAATTTAGCTGTTAGCATGTAGCTGTTAAAAAGTAGCTGTTAGCATGAAGCTGTTAAAAAGTAGCTGTTAGCATGAAGCTGTTCAAATGTAGCTGTTAAAAAGTAGCTGTTAGCATGAAGCTTTTAAAAGTAGCTGTTAGCATGACGCTGTTAAAATGTAGCTGTTAGTATGTAGCTGCTAGAATTTAGCTGTAGCATGTAGCTGTTAAAAAGTAGCTGTTAGCATGAAGCTGTTA
>JAAOOA010000479.1:22500-177500 GCA_012861695.1 Trematomus loennbergii
CAGTGTGCAGTTCCTTTGGCATGAGGGCAGGGGTATCTAGATCCTTCCCAAGGTCTGACATCATGAAGTGTGCTACTTTTAAAGCAAGCAGCGATGTTTTCAAATCTGTAATCAAAAAGCTCCTCAAAAACGCTATCGAAGCAGTTCCTGCCATTGCTACGTAATTCAAACGGTAACAACGGACTATTTTTCTTAGCGGATGCATGTCAATTTAAATCAATAAAACTACTTTTTAAATCAATAACTATTTTTTAAATCATAAAAACATTTTCTAAATCTATAAAAGCATTTCAATTAATGTTGTTACTTTGTTGAGAATGTGGCCTTGTAATAAGCGGGATAATGTGCAGCGAGGCGGTCATTAAAAGAACCCATATCCCTTATCACACTTCTCCTATAGTCAGCGAACTCTTTAACCAGAAGAAACGTGGGCGAGAGATCTGGAACCAGAGGCGAAGGATCTGAATCTGAAAAGTCCTTACGAGAAACCAAATGTGACTCTTACCCCTTTCACACCAAGGCTTTTCCCGTTCTAGCTCCGTGCTAGAGCTTGGGGTATCAGAGAAACCGTCTAAAACCTCGTGTCTCTAAACTCATGTGCTTAAAGGAAAAAGAAGCACCATCAAGAAATAATAAATAAATATAATTTTCACTGAATCTTCACTCTTTTCTTACAAAATACATTCACTTGTCAGGATTGTAACCATTCAAATGTTCTGTGTACTAAATGCAAGGAGGGATTATCTTTTCACTGTCTTGGTCGGTTCCCACAGCCCATCAGAGACGGCACCTCTCCACCTTCAAAACACTCACAAAACACTCACCTCTTCAATCTGGCTTCTAATGTGTGATTGTTTTTGTATTGCTTGATTTTTATTTGACTTCAACTATATTTATTTGTTGTTCTTTTCTTTTCACTATCTCTGTAAAGCGACTTTGAGCACCTGTAAAAGCACTTACAAAAAATCTATTATTATTATTAAATAATTAAAAACCAGACATTGGATTTTGATGCATATTTATATTTTTCGCAGAATCATTTGAACAGACGATAAGCTGTTGTCTTTTAACCCCTTGTGCTTATTTTTAAGAAACGTTCCTCCGATGTCCTCAGAGCACCAACATGTCCCCTCCCTTTTAAAGAATGCTTTACAAAATATTATTTAAATTATAAAACAAAAGGTGAAATCTTTGAACCAAGATCAGTTTTCATCATAACTGCAAAATATTAATTTATTTTCAGAATTTAACCCTTGAAATGCCAATTGGCTAACATGATGCTACTGATATTTTTTTATGAAAAACACAACAATTAAATTACAATTGTGTGTGCTCAGCACTAGTGTTGCATGTGACACACAGTACGCATTAACAGGTGATATGATCAGGCTTCGAGGGAAATGGATTACATGTAACAGGATACAAAAAGTAACTGTATTCGATTACCCATCCATCCATCCATCTTCTCCCGCTTATCCGTGGTCGGGTCACGGAGGTATCAGTTCCAGCAGAGAGCCCCAAACGTTCCTTTCCCTGGCCACATCAACCAGCTCTATTTGCTGTTCTCCAGCCCTGCAGGGGGCTGATTCTGTGAGCTGCAGCTGACCACCCCCCCTGCAGGAGAGGGGAGCGTGCTCTGAACAGCTGCTGGGCTGTCAGAAGAGGGGAGAAAAAGAGATCTCCGTCCTCCGTGTTTTATTATATTATTATATAGAGTCGCTATTTGTTTTAAAGCTCAATAAATAACAAAGAAGACCTTTGACCGGCACTTTATAATTTTGTCTGGAAGATTTAAACTTTAACGGACATCTTGACCGGCGAAAGAAACTGAAACTGAAACTCTGCCGCACGGTCCCCTCGTTCCTTGGAAGAGGCGGAGAGGTGGGTGTTTGTCATCTGCTGGTGGACTAACCGGAGAGAATTACAGTGCTTGCCTCGACGGGGAGGGATTGCATTGAATTAAAGCAGCGGGAGCAAACGCTTGCCTCGGGAGGGAGAAAGAAAGCCACAGCGGAGAATAAACAGAAGGTAACCATGGTAACTATGGGCGGGAAGTCTTCTTCGCTGCTTTTGTGGCAGACTACAGCGCCACTTACAGGCCTGGCATATGTACTACAGCGTCTCCAGCGCTTTCGAGCTGCAATGGCCGGCCGTGGCCCAACCCCACATTCCCCTGATAGGTGGAGAGTTGGCCCAATAGCCGTAGCGCCACTTCTGTGACGTCATTGAAGTGTTCAAATCTGGATCAGTTTTTATCAGATCCGTTGCAGCCCCTTTTTAGAGATTTGGGTATGGAGGAAAATAGAGAGGGTTGTGTTTTCTGACACTTGGTGAGTTCCCTGGAACACCGGGGACACATGTTCATGTAGAAAAGACGTACAAAAGTGCATTTTGCATGATAGGTCCCCTTTAAATAAATAAGTAATCAGATTACTGTTAAACAGCATTTGTAAACTATGTCTAAAAAATGTTATATGAAATATCTTAGTTTCTACTTTTCTGAGGTTACAGTATTACAAACACTTAAGTAAACAACATCTTAATGTTATTTATATTCTCTTGTTTTTATTTGCATTGCATTTGATATCCAATCCAAAAGATATGGAAAGTAATCAGATTACTTTTTATATATTAAAACTCAGAATAGGTTACTAATTTCATTTTTTGCCATGTGTGTTGTAAGGCATTGACTGTAAAGGGGCCCTGACAGGATGATGAAACCTCCGTCCACAGTGACAGGAAGTTGAGGTTTCTGAGGTTTCTGAGTGTTTCTTCAGTCGCTCTCTGACAGTCGGCACTGACAGTCGCTACGATAAGAGCTGCAGAGAAAAGTCCTCCATCTTCATCAGCTGCTCCTTCATCATGCCTCCGTCTCTCCTCTTCCTCCTCCTCTTCCTCCTGAGCTCCTCCGTCTCTCTGCCTCCTCCACGAAACTCCTTCCTCCTCAGTGAGTCAATCTGAACTTCTTTATTATGCTGTGTGTGTAGTATGTGTTTTATTTGATTATTTATGTTAATATTGCGATCTTATATATATATGAATATTGTTACCTTACGGTGTATCCTTGTTTCCTCCCGATGTTGCGTCGTTTCCTCACGGTGTATCCTTGTTTCCTCATGATGATGCATGTTACCTTACGGTGTATCCTTGTTTCCTCATGATGATGCATGTTACCTTACGGTGTATCCTTGTTTCCTCATGATGATGCATGTTTCCTTACCATGTATTCGTGTGACCCCAATGTTGCGTCGTTTCCTTACGGTGTATGCTTGTTTCCTCACGATGTATTCATGTTACCTTACGATGTATTCATGTTACCTTACGATGTATTCATGTTACCTTACGATGTATTCATGTTACCTTACGATGTATTCATGTTACCTTACGATGTATTCATGTTACCTTACGATGTATTCATGTTACCTTACGATGTATTCATGTTACCTTACGATGTTGCGTCGTTTCCTTACGATGTATTCATGTTACCTTACGATGTTGCGTCGTTTCCTTACGATGTATTCATGTTACCTTACGATGTTGCGTCGTTTCCTTACGATGTATTCATGTTACCTTACGATGTTGCGTCGTTTCCTTACGATGTATTCATGTTACCTTACGATGTTGCGTCGTTTCCTTACGATGTATTCATGTTACCTTACGATGTTGCGTCGTTTCCTTACGATGTATCCTTGTTACCTATGGTAAGAATGGTTGTTTGTTACCTTGCGTTGTTATGGTTGTGACGGTTCATTGTTTCACGACAACGTGGCATTGTGCGTTACTGCGTGGTGCGTCGACATTGAACATATTCCTGGTTTGCAGAAACGTATAAAACACGGTGTTGATATTTCTGTTTTTTGCATCTTATGAATTTACCGATGTTTCGACCGGTGGATAAACGATTTGGTTTCAGGGTCTTTTGAGAAAATGTACTTGGGTATTCTTTTAGGTTTAGTTTGTGGGAAAGTCTTTTAGTTCCTTCACAAAAACATGTTCCAAGGTTTTTGTTAATGTACATTAATGAGGTGTTTTCTTTCATATACGTACCACTACTATCGCGTACATTCTTATCATTAATTCCCCGCCGCCTCCAATAACCTGATAGAAAGCTGTATAAACCCACCGTAAGTAAACCAGGATTACAGTTACACATTAGGAATAAAGTAAAGACACAGCTCAACAACCTAACATAACATCGGGATGTGTTCAGTGTCCTCAAGATGATCTGAAAACTGGGTTTCAAATTACTTGTGAATAAACTGTGAAGTGAAATGGAGAAGTGACAGATCCAACCTGATGCCAGTCACTTCCTCTGTGTGTGTGTGTGTGTGTGTGTGTGTGTGTGTGTGTGTGTGTGTGTGTGTGTGTTGTGTGTGTGTGTGTGTGTGTGTGTGTTGTGTGTGTGTGTGTGTGTGTGTGTGTGTGTGTGTGTGTGTGGTGGTGTGTGTGTGTGTGGTGTGTGTGTGTGTGTGTGTGTGTGTGTGTGTGTGTGTGTGTGTGTGTGTAATCAGATCAAAGTCGCTTAGCTTTTTGTCCATATGAGAAAAGATGCATTATCACTATGTTTGTCAGAGTAAGGTCTTTTTGTTCAAACAACATTATTGAGTATTTAATTTGTTATATTTTACTCGTTTTGAAGATCAGTTAAATTAGAAAAGTGTTAATACTTCACACCCTTACAACCTATACTTTAAAGAGTTCTCTCCTGCTGATGTTCAGGTGTATATCAGTATGTAGTGTCTCTACTTTAAAGAGTCCTCTCCTGCTGATGTTCAGGTGTATATCAGTATGTAGTGTCTCTACTTAAAGAGTCCTCTCCTGCTGATGTTCAGGTGTATATCAGTATGTAGTGTCTCTACTTTAAAGAGTTCTCTCCTGCTGATGTTCAGGTGTATATCAGTATGTAGTGTCTCTACTTTAAAGAGTCCTCTCCTGCTGATGTTCAGGTGTATATCAGTATGTAGTGTCTCTACTTTAAAGAGTCCTCTCCTGCTGATGTTCAGGTGTATATCAGTATGTTGTGTCTCTACTTTAAAGAGTCCTCTCCTGCTGATGTTCAGGTGTATATCAGTATGTAGTGTCTCTACTTTAAAGAGTCCTCTCCTGCTGATGTTCAGGTGTATATCAGTATGTAGTGTCTCTACTTTAAAGAGTCCTCTCCTGCTGATGTTCAGGTGTATATCAGTATGTAGTGTCTCTACTTTAAAGAGTCCTCTCCTGCTGATGTTCAGGTGTATATCAGTATGTAGTGTCTCTACTTTAAAGAGTCCTCTCCTGCTGATGTTCAGGTGTATATCAGTATGTAGTGTCTCTACTTTAAAGAGTCCTCTCCTGCTGATGTTCAGGTGTATATCAGTATGTAGTGTCTCTACATTAAAGCTGCAGCACCTCTTCTCACCCTCTGACGGAAACCAGAGCTAGTTCAGAGTGTTTGTGGTAAGTGTTTTCGTGTGAGGAGCCAGCAGCACTTCCTGCTCCGACTGAAGCTGGCACAGGAAGTGACCACGTGTTGCAGAGTCTATTTCACAGACTAAGACTAAATGTAGATTTCAACATCGCATATGTTCCTCTCACTGTTCGTCACAAATGTCTCATATATTTCTGCAGAGTCACATGCTCATGAAGCACGTCTGTCAAAACAAATATATAACATGTACTCTTTGTGCAGAACATACATGATGTTATTATATTGATGCATTCATGTGTTCATCTCTTGTGATGCTGCAGCTGGTAAAGGTGGAGCTCATCTTAACTCTCTGATCGATACACATGAACATGTGTTCATCTGAAATCTGTAGAGGACCTAACGCTGTCAGATGAATGCCTCTGAGATGAAGTGAAGTTCATCTGTACTCAGATGAAGTACTTTCATGCATCGTTCATCTAAAAATAAATGTGGATAAGTGGAGCTGCAGAACTCTGGATGTGATTCTCTCTGAAACTGTGATATACGATGTTCATGAACTCATCTGAAACTCCGCCTCGGACATGTTGCGGTCTCATGAAACCCCGTCTGAGTCAGAGAGGAAAGAGAAGTGCCGACCAGTCAAAGGAGAACCAGATGTTCCTTACACAGAGTGATGAACCCTGTGATGCATTACAGAGGGTGATCACAGTATGAATACTACCATCGAGTATATGTGTAGTACACATTATACAGAGGGTGATCACAGTATGAATACTACCATCGAGTATATGTGTAGTACACATTACAGAGGGTGATCACAGTATGAATACTACCATTGAGTATATGTGTAGTACACATTACAGAGGGTGATCACAGTATGAATACTACCATTGAGTATATGTGTAGTACACATTACAGAGGGTGATCACAGTATGAATACTACCATTGAGTATATGTGTAGTACACATTACAGAGGGTGATCACAGTATGAATACTACCATTGAGTATATGTGTAGTACACATTATACAGAGGGTGATCACAGTATGAATACTACCATAGAGTATATGTGTAGTACACATTATACAGAGGGTGATCACAGTATGAATACTACCATCGAGTATATATGTAGTACACATTATACAGAGGGTGATCACAGTATGAATACTACCATCGAGTATATGTGTATTTGTGTTTTCCTGATTTATCAAATCAAATCAAATCAGGTTTTATTTATAAGCACATTTAAAAGCGATTTTTGGTCGAGCCAAAGTGCTGTACATGTAATAAAAACACATTACTACAATCACAATAAACGACAATAAATTACAACAGATATATCTTAAAAACAAAATAAAATAAAACACACGGAAAAGTCAGGAGTCGTGCTCCGCTCTAACTAGAAAGCCAGAGAGAAGAAGTGTGTTTTTAGTGTAGATTTAAAAACCCCTAGGGTCTGGGCCGACCTCACATGGAGGGGCAGAGTGTTCCAGAGCCTAGGGCCAGCTGCTGCGAAGGCTCGGTGCCCTCGGTTTTTAGCCTGGTCTTGGGCACTACCAGCAGCAGCTGGTCAGCAGACCTTAAAGCTCTGGCTGGGGTGTAGCGCTGGAGCAGTTCAGCTATATAGGCCGGAGCCAGCCCATTTAGTGCTTTAAAAACAAATAAAAGGATTTTAAAATCAATTCTGAACCGAACTGGAAGCCAGTGTAGTGAGGCCAGAATAGGGGTGATGTGGTCACGCTTTTTGTGGCCAGTCAGCAAACGTGCAGCGCGTTTTGGACTAGCTGTAAGCGTTTAATTGAGGCCTGGTCCATACCCACATACAGAGCGTTACAATAGTCCAGTCTCGAGGTTACAAAGGCGTTAATAACCCTTTCTAAGTCTTAAAAGATAAATACGACTTGGTTTTGGCCAATAGTCTTATTTAAAAAAGCAGGATTTTACTACGGTGCTGACCTGCTTGTCGAATTTAAAAGTGCTGTGAAGGTCACTCCAAGGTTCATGACCGAGGGGAGGATGTTTTTTTGATAGAGCCCAGAATATCAACCGGAGAGGCTGGAGGTTGCGGTCCAAAAAAGATGACCTCAGTCTTGCTCTCGTTGAGGTTGAGAAAGTTTTTGCTCAGCCAGGATTTTATCTCTGCTAAGCAGTCCATCAACTGCTGTAGTGAGTGTGTGACATTTGCTTTGAGAGGCAGATAGATCTGTACATCGTCGGCGTAGCAGTGGAAGGGAATATTATGTTTTGTGAGAATTGAACCTAGGGGCAGTATGTACAGTAGAAAAAGGATGGGGCCCAGAATCGAGCCTTGGGGAACCCCACAGGTAAGAGGGGCTTTGGCAGAGGAGAAGGCACCTAGCTGTACCGAGAAGCTACGGTCTGTCAGGTAGGACCTGAACCATGCAAGGGCAGAGCCTGTGATGCCAGCGGACTGTTCAAGCCGTGACAGCAGGATGCTATGGTCCACAGTGTCAAAGGCAGCTGTCAGGTCTAACAGCACCAATTTAAACTAAATGAATCACATTTCTAATTGATTGACAGCAGATGAAATACTCCACCTTCTTCCCATGTACTAATGATAGCCTGCTCTACCATGTGAACAAGCTAACCTGTGCTAATGATAGCCTGCTCTACCATGTGAACAAGCTAACCTGTGCTAATGATAGCCTGCTCTACCATGTGAACAAGCTAACCTGTGCTAATGATAGCCTGCTCTACCATGTGAACAAGCTAACCTGTGCTAATGATAGCCTGCTCTACCATGTGAACAAGCTAACCTGTGCTAAGTCAGTGCGCAAAGAATACAAAGCCACGTCTACGTTTTATTTATTTTTTAAATGGCTTAACGTGGTGCGCAGTTCAGGACGTCCTGCATCAGAATCAGAAGTCCTTCATGAGTCCTGCAGCATAGCAGCTACAAAGGCAGCAATCATAAAGATATGAATAATGTCATTAAATCACACACACAGTTTAATATGCAAATGAGGGTCTTCAGGCAGAAAGGAAGACCCCTGCTGTCGTGTGACTGACTTATTCAGGTGTATATCAGTATGTAGTGTCTCTACTTTAAAGAGTCCTCTCCTGCTGATGTTCAGGTGTATATCAGTATGTAGTGTCTCTACTTTAAAGAGTCCTCTCCTGCTGATGTTCAGGTGTATATCAGTATGTAGTGTCTCTACTTTAAAGAGTCCTCTCATCTGATGTTCAGGTGTATATCAGTATGTATTGTCTCTACTTTAAGAGTCCTCTCCTGCTGATGTTCAGGTGTATATCAGTATGTAATGTCTCTACTTTAAAGAGTCCTCTCCTGCTGATGTTCAGGTGTATATCAGTATGTAGTGTCTCTACTTTAAAGAGTCCTCTCCTGCTGATGTTCAGGTGTATATCAGTATGTAGTGTCTCTACTTTAAAGAGTCCTCTCCTGCTGATGTTCAGGTGTATATCAGTATGTAGTGTCTCTACTTTAAAGAGTCCTCTCCTGCTGATGATCAGGTGTATATCAGTATGTAGTGTCTCTACTTTAAAGAGTCCTCTCCTGCTGATGTTCAGGTGTATATCAGTATGTAGTGTCTCTACTTTAAAGAGTCCTCTCCTGCTGATGTTCAGGTGTATATCAGTATGTAGTGTCTCTACTTTAAAGAGTCCTCTCCTGCTGATGATCAGGTGTATATCAGTATGTAGTGTCTCTACTTTAAAGAGTCCTCTCCTGCTGATGTTCAGGTGTATATCAGTATGTAGTGTCTCTACTTTAAAGAGTCCTCTCCTGCTGATGTTCAGGTGTATATCAGTATGTAGTGTCTCTACTTTAAAGAGTCCTCTCCTCTGATGTTCAGTGTATATCAGTATGTAGTGTCTCTACTTTAAAGAGTCCTCTCCTCTGATGTTCAGGTGTATATCAGTATGTAGTGTCTCTACTTTAAAGAGTCCTCTCCTGTTGATGTTCAGGTGTATATCAGTATGTAGTGTCTCTACTTTAAAGAGTCCTCTCCTGCTGATGTTCAGGTGTATATCAGTATGTAGTGTCTCTACTTTAAAGAGTCCTCTCCTGCTGATGTTCAGGTGTATATCAGTATGTAGTGTCTCTACTTTAAAGAGTCCTCTCCTCTGATGTTCAGGTGTATATCAGTATGTAGTGTCTCTACTTTAAAGAGTCCTCTCCTGCTGATGTTCAGGTGTATATCAGTATGTAGTGTCTCTACTTTAAAGAGTCCTCTCCTGCTGATGTTCAGGTGTATATCAGTATGTAGTGTCTCTACTTTAAAGAGTCCTCTCCTGTTGATGTTCAGGTGTATATCAGTATGTAGTGTCTCTACTTTAAAGAGTCCTCTCCTGCTGATGTTCAGGTGTATATCATATGTAGTGTCTCTACTTTAAAGAGTCCTCTCCTGCTGATGTTCAGGTGTATATCAGTATGTAGTGTCTCTACTTTAAAGAGTCCTCTCCTCTGATGTTCAGGTGTATATCAGTATGTAGTGTCTCTACTTTAAAGAGTCCTCTCCGCTGATGTTCAGGTGTATATCAGTATGTAGTGTCTCTACTTTAAAGAGTCCTCTCCTGCTGATGTTCAGGTGTATATCAGTATGTAGTGTCTCTACTTAAAGAGTCCTCTCCTGCTGATGTTCAGGTGTATATCAGTATGTAGTGTCTCTACTTTAAAGAGTCCTCTCCTGCTGATGTTCAGGTGTATATCAGTATGTAGTGTCTCTACTTTAAAGAGTCCTCTCCTGCTGATGTTCAGGTGTATATCAGTATGTAGCGTCTCTACTTTAAAGAGTCCTCTCCTGCTGATGTTCAGGTGTATATCAGTATGTAGTGTCTCTACTTTAAAGAGTCCTCTCCTGCTGATGTTCAGGTGTATATCAGTATGTAGTGTCTCTACTTTAAAGAGTCCTCTCCTCTGATGTTCAGGTGTATATCAGTATGTAGTGTCTCTACTTTAAAGAGTCCTCTCCTGCTGATGTTCAGGTGTATATCAGTATGTAGTGTCTCTACTTTAAAGAGTCCTCTCCTGCTGATGTTCAGGTGTATATCAGTATGTAGTGTCTCTACTTTAAAGAGTCCTCTCCTGCTGATGTTCAGGTGTATATCAGTATGTAGTGTCTCTACTTTAAAGAGTCCTCTCCTGCTGATGTTCAGGTGTATATCAGTATGTAGCGTCTCTACTTTAAAGAGTCCTCTCCTGCTGATGTTCAGGTGTATATCAGTATGTAGCGTCTCTACTTTAAAGAGTCCTCTCCTGTTGATGTTCAGGTGTATATCAGTATGTAGTGTCTCTACTTTAAAGAGTCCTCTCCTGCTGATGTTCAGGTGTATATCAGTATGTAGTGTCTCTACTTTAAAGAGTCCTCTCCTCTGATGTTCAGGTGTATATCAGTATGTAGTGTCTCTACTTTAAAGAGTCCTCTCCTGCTGATGTTCAGGTGTATATCAGTATGTAGTGTCTCTACTTTAAAGAGTCCTCTCCTGCTGATGTTCAGGTGTATATCAGTATGTAGTGTCTCTACTTTAAAGAGTCCTCTCCTCTGATGTTCAGGTGTATATCAGTATGTAGTGTCTCTACTTTAAAAGTCCTCTCCTGCTGATGTTCAGGTGTATATCAGTATGTAGTGTCTCTACTTTAAAGAGTCCTCTCCTGCTGATGTTCAGTGTATATCAGTATGTAGTGTCTCTACTTTAAAGAGTCCTCTCCTGCTGATGTTCAGGTGTATATCAGTATGTAGTGTCTCTACTTTAAAGAGTCCTCTCCTGCTGATGTTCAGGTGTATATCAGTATGTAGTGTATCTACTTTAAAGAGTCCTCTCCTGCTGATGTTCAGGTGTATATCAGTATGTAGTGTCTCTACTTTAAAGAGTCCTCTCCTGCTGATGTTCAGGTGTATATCAGTATGTAGTGTCTCTACTTTAAAGAGTCCTCTCCTGCTGATGTTCAGGTGTATATCAGTATGTAGTGTCTCTACTTTAAAGAGTCCTCTCCTGCTGATGTTCAGGTGTATATCAGTATGTAGTGTCTCTACTTTAAAGAGTCCTCTCCTGCTGATGTTCAGGTGTATATCAGTATGTAGTGTCTCTACTTTAAAAGAGTCCTCTCCTGCTGATGTTCAGGTGTATATCAGTATGTAGCGTCTCTACTTTAAAGAGTCCTCTCCTGCTGATGTTCAGGTGTATATCAGTATGTAGTGTCTCTACTTTAAAGAGTCCTCTCCTGCTGATGTTCAGGTGTATATCAGTATGTAGTGTCTCTACTTTAAAGAGTCCTCTCCTCTGATGTTCAGGTGTATATCAGTATGTAGTGTCTCTACTTTAAAGAGTCCTCTCCTGCTGATGTTCAGGTGTATATCAGTATGTAGTGTCTCTACTTTAAAGAGTCCTCTCCTGCTGATGTTCAGGTGTATATCAGTATGTAGTGTCTCTACTTTAAAGAGTCCTCTCCTGCTGATGTTCAGGTGTATATCAGTATGTAGTGTCTCTACTTGAAAGAGTCCTCTCCTGCTGATGTTCAGGTGTATATCAGTATGTAGCGTCTCTACTTTAAAGAGTCCTCTCCTGCTGATGTTCAGGTGTATATCAGTATGTAGCGTCTCTACTTTAAAGAGTCCTCTCCTGCTGATGTTCAGGTGTATATCAGTATGTAGTGTCTCTACTTTAAAGAGTCCTCTCCTGCTGATGTTCAGGTGTATATCAGTATGTAGTGTCTCTACTTTAAAGAGTCCTCTCCTCTGATGTTCAGGTGTATATCAGTATGTAGTGTCTCTACTTTAAAGAGTCCTCTCCTGCTGATGATCAGGTGTATATCAGTATGTAGTGTCTCTACTTTAAAGAGTCCTCTCCTGCTGATGTTCAGGTGTATATCAGTATGTAGTGTCTCTACTTTAAAGAGTCCTCTCCTCTGATGTTTAGGTGTATATCAGTATGTAGTGTCTCTACTTTAAAGAGTCCTCTCCTCTGATGTTCAGGTGTATATCAGTATGAAGTGTCTCTACTTTAAAGAGTCCTCTCCTCTGATGTTCAGGTGTATATCACATGTTGCAGGGTCTTATTTCACAGACAAAGACTACATACAGATTTCAACATGTAACGTGACTTATTGAAATGAATAAATGTGACCATCTGCTTTCAGCCCTCAGACCGTGAGACGACTTGTTTCTGATCTTGATCTAATTGTCTCGTCTCTGTTCATGTTCGTGTGAGATCAGAAAAAGACCTCTGCAGCTCTGAACCACTTCCTGTGAAAGCTGATATTCATATCCTCACTTCTGACCTGGTCTCTGTTCTCGCTGTAAACTCAGAGAACAACCTCATGATATTAATACCCAGTGTTTCCTGGCAGAGTGCATGCTGGGAAGGCTTTTGTGGTTCAAGATCTCATGATAAAACCTGCAAGACGTGGTTAGAGCTTTGCTGTTTCACTTTAAAGGTCAGCTATTCTGATATTCTTTCTCCACAGTATATCACAGGTCTCAGATGAATACAGAGCCTGTCTCTGATTGGCTGAAAGACCAAACAGATCATTGCAGCATCCCATAATCCTCTCTGTTTCAGCCCTGTTCAGAGGTGGGAAGTAGTGGAGTACAAATACTTTGTTACTGTACTTAAGTACATGTTTCTGGTATCAGTACTTTACTCCACTAATTATTTTTCTGACCACTTTTTACTTTGACTTCTTACATTTTGAACACAAATACCTGTACTTTCTACTTCTTACATGTTGAACACAAATACCTGTACTTTCTACTTCTTACATTTTGAACACAAATACCTGTACTTTCTACTTCTTACATGTTGAACACAAATACCTGTACTTTCTACTTCTTACATGTTGAACACAAATACCTGTACTTTCTACTTCTTACATTTTGAACACAAATACCTGTACTTTCTACTTCTTACATTTTGAACACAAATACCGTACTTTCTACTTACATGTTGAACACAAATACCTGTACTTCTACTTCTTACATTTTGAACACAATACCTGTACTTTCTACTTCTTACATTTTGAACACAAATACCTGTACTTTCTACTTCTACATTTTAATAATAATAATAATAAATGGAATTTATAAAGCGCCTTTCACGGGACCCAAGGTCGCTGTACATGGTGGACAGACAAAAGAAAACAGACAATGAGGAGCGAACAAAACAATAAAATAAAATAAAATAAATAAAGGAAGCCAGGGACCAGAAAGGACTAGGGTCCGAAGGCCAGGGGACCAGGAAAGGACTAGGGTCCGAAGGCCAGGGGACCAGGAAAGGACTAGGGTCCGAAGGCCAGGGGACCAGGAAAGGACTAGGGTCCGAAGGCCAGGGGACCAGGAAAGGACTAGGGTCCGAAGGCAGGGGACCAGGAAAGGACTAGGTCCGAAGGCCACGGTGAACAGGTGCCTTTTCAGTGAGGATTTGAAGATGTCCAGGGAGGCAGCGTTCCGGATCTCAGGAGAAGTGCATTCCAGAGGGTGGGGGCCACAACACTGAATGCCCTGTCACCCACAGTACGAAGGCGAGAGCGGGGGATGGAGAGCAGGCCCGTGTCTGAGGACCGCAGACTCCGAGAAGGGGTGTAGGGATGTAGGAGGTCTGTTAGGTACTGGGGGGCGAGGGTATGGAGGGACTTGTACGTGAGGAGGAGTGTTTTGTAGTGAATCCGGGACTTGACCTGCAGCCGGTGGAGGTGGATGAGGGTGGGGGTGATGTGTTGCCAGGGCTTAGTGCGGGTGAGAAGCCTGGCGGCAGAGTTCTGGACATATTGGAGCCTGGCCAGGGTTTTGCTGGGTACCCGGACAGGACTCCATTGCAGTAGTCCAGACGGGATGTGATGAAGGTGTATGAGTGTTTCTGCCACTGAGTCAGAGAGTGAGGGGCGGAGTCTGGCAATGTTTTTGAGATGGTATTTTGAACCCAAATACCTGTACTTTCTACTTCTTACATGTTGAACCCAAATACCTGTACTTTCTACTTCTTACATGTGAACCAAATACCTGTACTTTCTACTTCTTACATGTTGAACCCAATACCTGTACTTTTCTACTTCTTACATGTTGAACCCAAATACCTGTACTTTCTACTTTCTTACATGTTGAACCCAAATACCTGTACTTTCTACTTCTTACATGTTGAACACAAATACCTGTACTTTCTACTTCTTACATGTTGAACACAAATACCTGTACTTTCTACTTCTTACATGTTGAACACAAATACCTGTACTTTCTACTTCTTACATGTTGAACACAAATACCTGTACTTTCTACTTCTTACATGTGAACACAAATACCTGTACTTTCTACTTCTTACATTTCCCAAACAGGCTGGTTCCTTTAGTTTGAATGTGTGTCTGGTGGCGTGATCATTATTATTTAGAGTCATTGCGTGCCTATTGATTGAACACGATCCGTGTATCCATCATTTCCTGGTCTTCTCTAAAGAAGAGGGACCAATGAAACGTTGTCATGTTTGCCGTTTGTTCAGCATGGAAACATTCATTGCTAACAATGACATATTGTTCTATTCATATAAAGGGAGGGTCAGGTACTCTTTAAAACAGCTGCTAGTTATGGGTACTTTTTACTGAAGTACATTTCAAAGCCCTCTTTACTTTACTTGAGTAAAGAAGTTTAGTCAGTACTTCTACTTTCACCAGAGTATTTTTAAACACGAGTATCTGTATTTTCTACTTGAGGAAAGGATGTGTGTACTTTTGCCATCTCTGCCTAGTAAACTGTGTTGTGTGTGTGTGTGTGTGTGTGTGTGTGTGTGTGTGTGTGTGTTGTGGTGTGTGGTGTGTGTGTGTGTGTGTGTGTGTGTGTGTTGTGTGTGTGTGTGTGTGTGTGTGTGTGGTGTGTGTGTGTGTGTGTGTGTGTGTGTGTGTGTTTGTTGTGTGTGGTGTGTGTGTGTGTGTGTGTGTGTGTGTGTGTAGTGTGTGTGTGTGTGTGTGTGTTCAGACTCTGCAGAGCGCCCCCTGGTCTTTCTTCCGCCCCCCCGACCTCCTGAACAGCCGACCTTGTTGCTAAGCGACGACGGCTCCACGCTATTCGTCGGGGCTCGAGACGCCGTGTTCTCATTGGATGTCAGCCAGAGTGATGTCATCAGCCTGAAGAGAAAGGTGAGCCCCGTCTACTATATCCCCATGATGCTTTGTGGTGATGATGGATGCTTAGTGTTTTCTCTTTCTGTCTCCAGGTGGAGTGGCGTCCGTCTCAGAGTGAAATCACAGAGTGTCAGAATAAAGCGAAGGACGCTGAGGTGATTACAAACTTTATTAAGTGCTATATTCACATTTTTAACAACAAATACTTCTGCAAAAGGTATAACACGTATTTCTGGTCCCTGACCTATAACCAGGTCCGTTTGTTTTCTTATCTTATACAACATTCATCCCATAACTTACAGATTACATTTCACCTTTGCTCATGCTGATGGTGCGTTCAGGTGTCTCTTAAAGTCTTAGTTAAGGGTTCCTTTAGATAAAAACACCTTAAGTTCAGGTGTCTCTTAAAGTCTCAGTTAAGAGTTCCTTTAAATAAAAACACCTTAAGTCAGGTGTCTCTTAAAGTCTCAGTTAAGGGTTCCTTTAGATAAAAACACCTTAAGTTCAGGTGTCTCTTAAAGTCTCAGTTAAGGGTTCCTTTAGATAAAAACAACTTAAGTTCAGGTGTCTCTTAAAGTCTCAGTTAAGGGTTCCTTTAGATAAACAACTTAAGTTTCAGGTGTCTCTTAAAGTCTCAGTTAATGGTTCCTTTAGATAAAAACAACTTAAGTTCAGGTGTCTCTTAAAGTCTCAGTTAAGGGTTCCTTTAGATAAAAACAACTTAAGTTCAGGTGTCTCTTAAAGTCTCAGTTAAGGGTTCCTTTAGATAAAACACCTTAAGTTCAGGTGTCTCTTAAAGTCTCAGTTAAGGGTTCCTTTAGATAAAACAACTTAAGTTCAGGTGTCTCTTAAAGTCTCAGTTAAGAGTTCCTTTAAATAAAAACACCTTAAGTTCAGGTGTCTCTTAAAGTCTCAGTTAAGGGTTCCTTTAGATAAAAAACAACTTAAGTTCAGGTGTCTCTTAAAGTCTCAGTTAAGGGTTCCTTTAGATAAAAACACCTTAAGTTCAGGTGTCTCTTAAAGTCTCAGTTAAGGGTTCCTTTAGATAAAAACACCTTAAGTTCAGGTGTCTCTTAAAGTCTCAGTTAAGGGTTCCTTTAGATAAAAACAACTTAAGTTCAGGTGTCTCTTAAAGTCTCAGTTAAGGGTTCCTTTAGATAAAAACACCTTAAGTTCAGGTGTCTCTTAAAGTCTCAGTTAAGGGTTCCTTTAGATAAAAACAACTTAATTTCAGGTGTCTCTAAAGTCTCAGTTAAGGGTTCCTTTAGATAAAAACACCTTAAGTTCAGGTGTCTCTTAAAGTCTCAGTTAAGGGTTCCTTTAGATAAAAACAACTTAAGTTCAGGTGTCTCTTAAAGTCTCAGTTAAGAGTTCCTTTAAATAAAACACCTTAAGTTCAGGTGTCTCTTAAAGTCTCAGTTAAGGGTTCCTTTAGATAAAAACAACTTAAGTTCAGGTGTCTCTTAAAGTCTCAGTTAAGGGTTCCTTTAGATAAAAACACCTTAAGTTCAGGTGTCTCTTAAAGTCTCAGTTAAGTTCCTTTAAATTAAAACACCTTAAGTTCAGGTGTCTCTTAAAGTCTTAGTTAAGGGTTCCCTTAAATAAAACACCTTAAGTTCAGGTGTCTCTTACAGTCTCAGTTAAGGGTTCCTTTACATAAAAAACACCTTAAGTTCAGGTGTCTCTTAAAGTCTTAGTTAAGGGTTCCCTTAAATAAAAACACCTTAAGTTCAGGTGTCTCTTACAGTCTCAGTTAAGGGTTCCTTTACATAAAACACCTTAAGTTCAGGTGTCTCTTAAAGTCTTAGTTAAGGGTTCCTTTAGATAAAAACACCTTAAGTTCAGGTGTCTCTTAAAGTCTCAGTTAAGGGTTCCTCAGATAGTACCCTTTGGGAAACTCTGTCCTCGATGTGATCATGAGCTCCAGGGTTTAACATCCTGGACGTTGATGTGTGTTGAAAACTGTTCAGAGGTAGGAAGTAGTGGAATACAAATACTTTGTTACTGTGCTTAAGTACATGTTTCTGGTATCAGTACTTTACTCCACTACTTATTTTTCTGACCACTTTTTACTTTCTACTTCTTACATTTTGAACACAAATACCTGTACTTTCTACTTCTTACATTTGAACCCAAATACCTGTACTTTCTACTTCTTACATGTTGAACCCAAATACCTGTACTTTCTACTTCTTACATGTTGAACCCAAATACCTGTACTTTCTACTTCTTACATGTTGAACACAAATACCTGTACTTTCTACTTCTTACATTTTGAACACAAATACCTGTACTTTCTACTTCTTACATGTTGAACACAAATACCTGTACTTTCTACTTCTTACATTTGAACACAAATACCTGTACTTTCTACTTCTTACATGTTGAACCCAAATACCTGTACTTTCTACTTCTTACATGTTGAACACAAATACCTGTACTTTCTACTTCTTACATGTTGAACACAAATACCTGTACTTTCTACTTCTTACATGTTGAACACAAATACCTGTACTTTCTACTTCTTACATGTTGAACACAAATACCTGTACTTTCTACTTCTTACATGTTGAACCCAAATACCTGTACTTTCTACTTCTTACATGTTGAACCCAAATACCTGTACTTTCTACTTCTTACATTTTGAACACAAATACCTGTACTTTCTACTTCTTACATGTTGAACCCAAATACCTGTACTTTCTACTTCTTACATGTTGAACCCAAATACCTGTACTTTCTACTTCTTACATTTTGAACACATATACCTGTACTTTCTACTTCTTACATGTTGAACCCAAATACCTGTACTTTCTACTTCTTACATGTTGAACCCAAATACCTGTACTTTCTACTTCTTACATGTTGAACCCAAATACCTGTACTTTCTACTTCTTACATGTTGAACCCAAATACCTGTACTTTCTACTTCTTACATTTTGAACACAAATACCTGTACTTTCTACTTCTTACATGTTGAACCCAAATACCTGTACTTTCTACTTCTTACATGTTGAACCCAAATACCTGTACTTTCTACTTCTTACATTTTGAACACATATACCTGTACTTTCTACTTCTTACATGTTGAACCCAAATACCTGTACTTTCTACTTCTTACATGTTGAACCCAAATACCTGTACTTTCTACTTCTTACATGTTGAACCCAAATACCTGTACTTTCTACTTCTTACATGTTGAACACAAATACCTGTACTTTCTACTTCTTACATGTTGAACCCAAATACCTGTACTTTCTACTTCTTACATGTTGAACCCAAATACCTGTACTTTCTACTTCTTACATGTTGAACACAAATACCTGTACTTTCTGCTTCTCACATGTTGAACACAAATACCTGTACTTTCTACTTCTTACATGTTGAAACAAATACCTGTACTTTCTACTTCTTACATGTTGAACACAAATACCTGTACTTTCTACTTCTTACATGTTGAACCCAAATACCTGTACTTTCTACTTCTCACATTTTCCAAACAGGCTGGTTCCTTAGTTTGAATGTGTGTTTGGTGGCGTGATCATTATTATTTAGAGTCATTGCGTGCCTATTGATTTGAACACGATCCGTGTATCCATCATTTCCTGGTCTTCTCTAAAGAAGAGGGACCAATGAAAACGTTGTCATGTTGCCGTTGTTCAGCATGGAAACATTCATTAGCTAACAATGACATTATTGTTCTATTAATATAAAGGGAGGTCAGGTACTCTTTAAAACAGCTGCTAGTTATGGGTACTTTTTACTGAAGTACATTTCAAAGCCCTCTTTACTTTGACTTGAGTAAAGAAGTTTAGTCAGTACTTCTACTTTCACCAGAGTATTTTTAACACGAGTATCTGTACTTCTACTTGAGTAAAGGATCTCTGGTCCCTGTGTCATGTTGTCCTCTCTCAGGTGGACTGTCCTAACCTATTGTTGTCCTCTCTCAGGTTGACTGTCCTAACTTCCTGTTGTCCTCTCTCAGGTTGACTGTCCTAACTTCCTGTTGTCCTCTCTCAGGTTGACTGTCCTAACTTCCTGTTGTCCTCTCTCAGGTGGACTGTCCTAACTTCCTGTTGTCCTCTCTCAGGTTGACTGTCCTAACTTCCTGTTGTCCTCTCTCAGGTTGACTGTCCTAACTTCCTGTTGTCCTCTCTCAGGTGGACTGTCCTAACTTCCTGTTGTCCTCTCTCAGGTTGACTGTCCTAACTTCCTGTTGTCCTCTCTCAGGTTGACTGTCCTAACTTCCTGTTGTCCTCTCTCAGGTGGACTGTCCTAACTTTCTGTTGTCCTCTTTCAGGTGGACTGTCCTAACTTCCTGTTGTCCTCTCTCAGGTTGACTGTCCTAACTTCCTGTTGTCCTCTCTCAGGTTAACTGTCCTAACTTCATGTTGTCCTCTCTCAGGTTGACTGTCCTAACCTCATGTTGTCCTCTCTCAGGTTGACTGTCCTAACTTCCTGTTGTCCTCTCTCAGGTTGACTGTCCTAACTTCCTGTTGTCCTCTCTCAGATGGACTGTCCTAACTTCCTGTTGTCCTCTCTCAGGTGGACTGTCCTAACTTCCTGTTGTCCTCTCTCAGGTTGACTGTCCTAACTTCCTGTTGTCCTCTCTCAGGTGGACTGTCCTAACTTCCTGTTGTCCTCTCTCAGGTTGACTGTCCTAACTTCCTGTTGTCCTCTCTCAGGTGGACTGTCCTAACTTCGTGAGCGTCCTCTCTCAGGTGAACTCGTCTCACCTGTACGTCTGCGGCAGCTTCGCCTTCAGCCCCCACGACGCCTTCATCGTACGTGAATCACTGAAACTCACTTTCATTTCTGCTTCAGTAACGCTGGTGGTGGAAAATAACCACGTGTAGTTTCTCAAGTACTGAATATTATTTAACTTTGTGGAGAGGTAAATATAATAAATACGAGCTACAACAGTAACATGCTCATTATCCATCACTGCATATGTATTAAGGATTTATTATTTTCCTGAAAAATAATAATATACAGGATCGGAATACTTCTATTTTTACTCAAGTACAAGATCTGAGTACTTTTACTTTTACTCAAGTACAAGATCTGAGTACTTTTACTTTTACTCAAGTACACGATCTGAGTACTTCTACTTTTACTCAAGTACACGATCTGCTTCTACTTAAAAGTACTTCTCAGATCTTGTTGACATCTGAGTACTTACTGTATATCACTGACTGATATAAATGATGGATCTTCCAGTGACTCAGTGACTCAGTGACTCAGTGACTCAGTGACTCAGTGACTCAGTGACTCAGTGACTCTGTGACTCAGTGACTCAGTGTCTCAGTGACTCAGTGTCTCAGTGACTCTGTGACTCAGTGACTCAGTGACTCAGTGTCTCAGTGACTCAGTGTCTCAGTGACTCAGTGTCTCAGTGACTCAGTGTCTCAGTGACTCTGTGACTCAGTGACTCAGTGACTCTGCGACTCTGCGACTCTGCGTCTCAGTGACTCTGTGACTCAGTGACTCTGTGACTCAGTGACTGTGACTCTGTGACTCTGTGACTCAGTGACTCTGCGACTCTGAGACTCTGCGACTCTGCGACTCTGCGACTCTGTGACTCAGTGACTCTGCGACTCAGTGACTCTGCGACTCAGTGACTCAGTGACTCAGTGTCTCAGTGACTCAGTGTCTCAGTGACTCAGTGTCTCAGTGACTCTGTCCTCTGTGACTCTGTGACTCTGTGACTCAGTGACTCTGCGACTCTGCGACTCTGCTCTCAGTGACTCTGTGACTCAGTGACTCTGTGACTCAGTGACTCTGTGACTCTGTGACTCTGTGACTCAGTGACTCAGTGACTCTGCGACTCTGCGACTCTGTGACTCTGTGACTCTGTGACTCAGTGACTCTGCGACTCAGTGACTCTGCGACTCGCGACTCAGTGACTCAGTGACTCTGCGACTCAGTGTCTCAGTGACTCTGTGTCTCAGTGTCTCAGTGACTCTGCGACTCAGTGTCTCAGTGACTCTGCGACTCAGCGACTCAGTGACTCAGTGACTCTGTGACTCTGTGACTCTGTGACTCAGTGACTCTGCGACTCTGCGACTCAGTGTCTCAGTGACTCTGTGTCTCAGTGTCTCTGCGACTCTGCGACTCAGTGTCTCAGTGACTCTGCGACTCAGTGACTCAGTGACTCAGTGACTCTGCGACTCAGCGACTCATGACTCTGTGACTCTGCGACTCTGCGACTCAGTGACTCAGTGTCTCTGTGACTCAGTGACTCTGGACTCAGTGTCTCAGTGACTCAGTGACTCAGTGTCTCTGTGACTCAGTGTCTCAGTGACTCTGTGACTCAGGGACTCAGTGTCTCAGTGACTCTGTGACTCTGTGACTCAGTGACTCTGCGACTCTGCGACTCAGTGACTCTGCGACTCAGTGTCTCAGTGACTCAGTGACTCAGTGACTCAGTGTCTCTGTGACTCAGTGTCTCAGTGACTCTGTGGCTCAGTGGCTCAGTGACTCAGTGACTCAGTGACTCTGTGACTCTGTGGCTCGGTGACTCTGTGATTGGTCTTCAGGACGCAGAAAGCTTCTCTCTGGTTGGACTCGTCGATGCTAAAGCTAAGCTACGCTGTCCGTTCAGCCCGCTGCAGAGAAACAGCGCCCTCACCGTGGGTCAGTCTGAACGTCCGTTACTAAAGATTAATACACATTATTAAACACAGAAACATCAGGAAGAGCAACAGAGAATCATTCCTTTATTAAAGCGTTCTGACCTGAGGCCTGTACCACGAAGCCGGTTCAACATACCCTGGATATGTTTGAGTTACACTTACAGTGTCACATACTGTATGCAGAAGTATTATTTTAAGCAACACATTAAGTTGACGAAACACTGGAGTCAAATGTAATGAAAGTCAGATCGTGTCTTAGACGGGGCAGTGATATCATAAACCTGTTAATGTACGCATTCAAACACTTTTTCTGTTACCAGCTGTATTCACCTTGCAGGTGCAGCTATGTGGCTTTGATCCTGGATAAAGTGTTTAAGTCATGGATGTTTAAAGTTTAACTTCTTCATATTTGTCTAATGTTAAAGTTCACTTTTCATTCAGGAAGTATGACGCTGCGCTGTCAGTACGCTCCTCCATGTTTGTGATTGGTCAAATGTTGCTAACCCCGCCCCTTTCATGTGAACGCGCACCCAGCCGGACAGAGAAACCCTGGCTTATTTATTTATTTATTTATTGACAGGGACAGTGCACATTGATTGACATTTCTGTAAATGCGCCAGAGTTAGCCAACAGGCTACTCTTCATCTGCAGTCCTGGACAGATGTTGAAAGTCATCCTAAAAAAGAAAATGTCACTTCAAATGACAGGTAAATACAATCAGTAAAACAACATTCAACATAGATGCTTATATTATGATAAAAGCATATATCAAAACATAAAAACAAAACAAAAATACATATTCACAAAGCAGACGGATAGCAACAGGTCAAGGCACATGTGTACAAACAGAGCGTTGTAAAGTGCAGATTGTGTCAGCTTGAGTTACCGAGTTGATAATCAGCGTCGTAGGACCGCTTAGCGAGAGCGCGTTTGTTTTGGATTAGGTAAACCGGGTAACTCACACATATCCAGGTTATGTTGAACCGGCTTCGTCGTACAGGCCTCTGGTCTCTGATGCAGGTTTTAGAGATGCTTCATGAAATCAAAGTTTATTTGAGGTCATATTAATAATATTCTCTGCGCAGACGGAGAGCTTTTCACCGCCTCCACCACCGACTTCAAAGGAAAAAGTCCTCAGATCTCCAGACACTTCAGCCGGGGGGGCAGGACGTCAGCCAGGACACCTCCATCGCCCTACTGGGTGAGAGGCAGCACAAATAACAACAACAACAACAACAACAATAATAACTGTAACAGGATGTGTATTTTGTCAATTGTGTAATTTCTTAATTTGTTTTAATCTTTAATATGTGTATACTTTACGAATAAAGGTATTCTGATTCTGAATAATAACAATAATAATAACAATTATTATAATAATAATAATAAATAATAATAATGTCAATTATAATAATAACAATTATTATAATAATAATAATAAATAATAATAATGTCAATTATAATAATAATAATGATAATAATAATGATAATAATAATAATAAATATAATAATGATAATAATATAATAATGAAATATAATAATAATGATATATTAATCATAACAATAAATACAATAATCATACATATAATAATGACAATTATAATAATAATACATAATAGTAATACATATAATAATAATAATAATAATAATAATAATAAATACAATAATAATAATAATAATAAGAACAAATTATAATTATTATAACAAAATTATAATAAAACTAATAATAGTAAGTTAAATAAATATACAAATAAATGTAAACTATAATAATAACAAAATAGCAATAATAATATTTGTAATGTTGAAACAATAAATAAATAAATACATTAGTAAATAATTATAATAACAATAATAAATGAATACATTCAAAGTTTGATTTGTTGAGGTTTTTGTGTTTGTTTAAAAGGTTTCAGACAGCTCAACTTCCTGTTTCCTATCAACGATAATTCACTTCCTCTTTTAGCAAAACAAAAATATAATGTCTGGAAGAACTTCTCACTTCTGTGTTTCTTTTGAACTTTTGATCCTGTTTCTACAACTCTGCATATTTTAAATGTCAAGCTGGACAAAAATCCGGCCATCCCATAAACTGAAGGTGTCATTTGTAAAAAAGAAGAAAGTCTGAATTCTGAAAAAAGTCCCAACTCACAACATGAAAAAAAAGAATCCTGTGACAAAAGTAGTAATCTGAACAACATTTGAGGAAAAAATCAGGATTCTGAAAAAAAGTCAGAATTTTGAGAAAATAACGAATTTCTTGAAAAAGTCAGAATTTGGAGAAAAAAAACCCTGAATTTGGGCAAAAAATCGGGATTCTGAAAATAATCCCAAATTGGAAAAATTGTAGAATATGGAGAACAAAACGGATTTCTTGAAGATCTTTGAAAAATATCGAATTTTGAGGAAAAAAAAAATGTATTCTAAAAAAAAAAATCGGAATAGACGAGAGTAACACTACGACACTTCCGGACGAAAATTACGGCCCCACCCACTTTTGGGGGAAAACAACGCTTTGAATGGCGGTCAATACCAATTCTGAAGTTTTTGCCAATCCAATCAGACATTTTTGAAAACCGTGGATTTTTGGATCTTCAAAGAGCCCGATTACGATGGCCATTCAGGCAAACTATTACATTAAATCATTTGAAATCGACGATTGGGCTCGATATATGGTTAAATTAAAATCAGTAGGCGAGGCCGTAATTTCGCCAGTGGAAAATAATAGTGTTATCATGCCAAAAAGCTGCTGTGTCGTTTATTGCTCCTCAAACATTAAAACAAATCCAGAGTTTCAGTGTTTCTGTACTTCCTCTAAGAAAAAAGGACAGTTTAGAGCTCTGTGGCTTCAGGCTTGACAGCGTGGTTTCCCCAAAAGTTGGGCGGGGCATTAAAGTGACGTAGATGTTTACTGTCATCTATGGACATCGATCGCTTACTGCTATATTTAACCATATATCGAGCCCGATCGTCGATTTCCAATGATTTAATGTATAGTTTGCCTGTTCGGCCATCGTAATCGGGCTCTTTGAAGATCCAAAAATTAAATTTCTGATCGGATTGGCAAAAACTTTAGAATGTGTATTGACCGCCATTCAAATGACAGCTTTGTTTTCCCCCAAAAGTGGGCGGAGCCGTAATTTTTCCCGGAAGTGATGCATGTGTTACTGTATCTCAAAAAAGTCAGAAATTAGAGAAAAAAGTCCGAATTTGGAGAATATTTTGAAAAAAAGTTTTGTTGATTTATTAAATGTGTAAAATATTTTTAAATATAATTTGTACTTCCTGTTTCAGAGCCGGCGTTCGTGGCTCGGCGGCGGTGACAGGAAGCTGTTCTTCTTCTTCACTGAAGGCGGGAAAGAGTTCAGCTTCGTGGACGAGCTGCGGATCGCTCGCGTCGCTCAAGTCTGCAAGGTGACGGAAAATATCAATAATAGAGCTGCTTTAACCTGTTACGCACGGCCCCCCGGTACCGGGCGGATACACCGTCATTTGCAGGAACAACGTCTAAGGAATCTTAATATTTAATAAAACTATGAATGTTTTATATCCATGTAACGGGAAAAACTCAGCTAACTGATCTTTTTAAATTAAAAAAAAAAAAAAAACCCACAATGCTAGCACTCAGCCTCTGAATTAGCCACGAGCGCAAAAATTAACCTAAACGGCACTTAAACTCACTCAGAACTCCCTTATTACTTATCCTAGATGCACAGCCACCACTCGTTTTTTGTGTCCTGGAGACACAGAATCTAGTGGTGCCCTCCTCAACACTCAGTGATAAACATTTGCGACGCTATAAACAAAAGCGTACATCATAACATGTGGAGCTAAGTAGCTAGAAACGCTAACATGGCTTACCTTGGTCAAAAACTGGTCTTCAATGGCATTAAAACGATAAAAAACGATGCTGCAGTTAATCCATAGGTTAATCCAATGTGTCTGTGTCCTCTTTGAAATGATTTCTGATAATCCATAAGCAATACAACTGCTTTTTCGTTTCCAAATGGCAGAGCTAGAATGTAGCTCCACTCTGCTGCACATTTACATGCGCGCAGCCCCCACCTTTTCTCTTCACAACGTGTGTGTGTGGGGGCCTCCCCCTTCGAATCTATTGGCTCTAACGGTCAGACAGAGGTGTCAACCATCAAAATCGAGCAAGGGAAGCCAGAGATATAGAAAAACCCCCATTTTCACCCAATCACCTCAGAGTGGGTGGTTTTGGCTAATCTCTCTAAAAAGGTCAAATGTCACTTGTTTTGCATCAATCTTGATCTTTATTTGTATATTTTCTTGTCTATCGTGTCTTTTTATTATTGAGTCCCGGATTCGGGATTTTGAAAAATGTCAGAATTTTTTGAAAAAAACCCGGAAATTATGAGAAAAAAAAGATCGGGATTCTGAAAAAAGTCAGAATTTGGAATAATGTCAGAATTTCGAGAAAAAGAAAAACTCAGAATGTTGAGAACATTTTCGGAATTCTGAAAAAAGTCAGGATTTTTAAGAAAAAAAAATATTTTGAGAAAGAAAAGAAAATGTATTCTGAAAAAAGCTACAGGGATGTTTTTGAATCGAGTGACACCACTTAAAGATATATAAATGTGTAACATGTTGCTGCGTCTTCTATATTCTTTAATTCAAAGAATGTTAAAACAAATTTAAACCAAAAACCAATCCTCATTAATTAAGTTATTAATAAGCATTACTTTACCATTAACGCCCAATGTGACATATATGTAACTTTCAGATCTCTAACAGTAGGGGGGTTTACTTGTCTGAAATGTGTTCGATGTGGTCTATTATTAAGTCTAAATTATGTTCCACATAATTTCCCCAAAGGTATAAATGGGTCCGGGTTCTTCTGGGTTCAGATATCTGAATGTATAACACGTTGCTGCGTTGTCTCCACAGGACGATGTGGGGGGCAGCGGACTCTCCAGAATAAGTGGACGTCCTTCGCTAAAGCGCCGCTGCTCTGCCAGGTTCCCAGACAGCTTCCCTTCAACATCCTGCAGCACGTCTTCACCCTCCCACCACCGGAGGGCGACAGCTCCTCAGAGACGCTGTTCTACGGCGTCTTCACCTCGCAGTGGTAGGGAGCCAGCGGTGGATCACTGTTTCTGCCCGATTTTTACTGCGCAAGCTCGAGTTGGTCCTCCTTATTGGACGGCTACGTACAGCAGGGCATCTCACACAGCGGCGTTTCACAAAGAAGAGAAAAACCCCGACCACATTGATCTGAACGAGAGAGAGAGATAAAGTTATTGTTTTTACAACTTAATTTCCTTATTATTTGAGAAGAAATCCTTTTAGTGGGTTAAGTACATTCTTATAATAAGAGAAGTGGATTTAACTTCTGTTAGCTTTCACACTGGAGAAATAAGAAACTAAATGTATGCAATCATTTATGGCATGAATCATTCATATCTCATTCTGAACTGTGAATGGTTTTTCATTTATTTAGCATTAGAAGTGTATTAGTCTGGCCAAACTTTTTCTGTTGAGATTCCTGGAAAAGGGAAATTACTTTTCATAAAAGAAGTTGATTCAAGACGAAACTGTGTTATTAGATCAGTACGTAAATGTCCCTCTTGCTGTACGTAGCGGTCCAACAGGAGGACCAACTCTCGCAGCGCAGTGCAGATCAGGCAGTCACGATCACCTCTTCTGCTTTGGGAGGAAGTAGATATGTTCGATTTCGCTTCCTTATTCTCTCTGCTTATTCATTTACTAACTTTTAAAGGCCGAACTCACAATGTCAGCGGAAGGTACATAAATAAGATAAGATAAGATAAGATAAGAAGTACTTTCTTGATCCCAATTTGGGAAATGTTTGCGTTGCAGAAGCATAAAAGACCAGGCATTGAACAATTAGAGAAATTAAAAGACTGGAAATAAACAATCCAAAATGTAAACATCTCGATAGAAAGAAGCAGCTTTTCTCTGTCAACGTTTGTTGCTTGTTTCTCATGTGTCTGGATAGTTGTCTGCTGATGTTACACATGGAGCTGCTGTGATGCAAGTCACATTTCAGACTTGATCTGACCATTAAAGTATTATCGTATCGTCGTTATGTCTGAGATAAAGCCTCTCAGTTTTCCCTCCCGTCTGCTTCAGGTCTTCGGGGGCAGAGTCAGCGGTTTGCGTCTTTAAGCTGCAGGACGTCCAGGCGGTGTTTAATGGAAGCTACCGGACCTTCGACACACAAACACACCTGTGGAGCTCCCTGCTGGGAAAACACTCACATCTGGGACAGGTGAGGACGTTACTGTCACACCACGAGTCAAAGCCAGGATCCAAACGAATTAATCAACTAAATGTGGTTCCTTGACAAAAACAAAAACAAAAACACGGCGCCCCTCAGGTTTGAATCTGGGCCTGCTTCTGTTCTTAGTGATTCTGACTGTTTTCATTTAATTGAGTTGGATTGAGTTCTAAGATGTTTGTGGTGGAAATTCCACACTTAACCTGTTGAACCCCATCGACCCGTCCCCGGGCGGAAAAACGCATAATCTGTAGGAAACAGTGTCTGAGCTAACTGATCATTTTTATTTTTTTGCAAAAAAACCACAAAGCTAACGCTGACCCTCTCAATTAGCCACGAGCGAAAAAATGCTAACGGCGTGTGCACAGAAACTCACTCATAACACCCTTATTACTTATCGTAACTGCACATCCAACATATCGAATAGCATCGTGAGAATACACAGAATCGATAGGTATCCATATCATCACTCCATGATAAGAACTCGCGACATTATAAACAAAAACAGACATCACAACATGTGGCCCCAGGTAGCAAACACGGCAATACGGCTTACCTTCGTCGTTGTCTGATCAAAAGTTGTCTTCAGGCATCAAAACGATAAAACGCTGCAGAAGTTATCCATAGGTTAATCCAATGTGTCTGTGTCCTCTTTGAAATGATTTCTGATAATCCATAAGCAATAAACCTGCTTTTCCATTTTCAGATTTCAGAGCGTGAGATAGGTTTCGGTTTACGGCCAACTGCATGCGCAAAGCCCACCTTTTTTTTGTTAACCTGTTGTGTATGTTGAAATCCCCTTCGATTCTATTGGCTCTAATGGTTAAAAAGAGATGTCAATCACCAAAATCGACCAATGAGTTCCAGAGAAACGGCAAAAACGCCCATTTCCACCCAAATCACCTCAGAAGTGTTTTTCTTTTGCAAATGTCACTTGTTTTGCATCAATCTTGATACAGGGTACTTATTATGTTGTACTTTGGATCCTAAAGCTTTTAGTCTACTAACCCATCATCCAAGGGTAGTTTTCACTATAAGTAAAAAGAATTTTTGGACGGACACTATAATTTAAATTTTTTTACTATGTAAAATCTGAATTTACTTTCAAATAAAAAAAATCTATATTGATTCTGACTTTTCTACATCCAACTCACAGGTTTATCATTACTTTGAGAAAAAGATTATTAATTTAAACCTTTTAGAAGTAAAGTTATAGTCATTTGTTTTCGAGCCTGAGACCTGAAAAACAGGCTTTAACAGAATCAATCTATTTCCAGCTGAAAGGTCAGATAACCTGCACCACTGATGTAGCTCAAAGATCTGACCCCGTTCCAGAAAAACAAGCACTTTATACAGGACAAAGACAAAAGGGGGGAGGTCTCAGCTAGAATTTACATTAGAGGCCATTGAAATGTTGGCCAGACGGGCGAAGATGGTGATTACAAACCTAAGATCAATATGATAATTTCCTGACAATGGTCCACCCTTCTGTCTGAGAACATTTAGTAGCTAGGCGTACATTTTCTCACAGAAATTGCATCCGGACACAAACCTCCAGACTCAGGGATAGTTTCATCCACAGGCCATAAGACTGTTAAACACCTGAGCTCTGTGAAGTGCCTGAATAAACATTCATCTGTTAGTCATCTTGCAATCTACTTATAACCTAACCTAATCTACTTATTTATATAAATAGTTGTCACCGCAATAAACCGTATTTAATTTAGTCGTTAATTCATTCATTTCATATTCTGTTCTTGTACATATCATATTCTATTTACATGTATATAGACTTTTTGCACAATTTTTTATTTTGGATTTTCTATTTTTGTATTTTATTATATACGTTGCATTGTTGGAGGAGCTCAGGTCAGAAGAGTTTCATTGCCATTCCTACACTGTAGCTGATGTGCATATGATGATAAAACCTTTGAATTTGAACTTGTGATACATTTCTACGATAATGTTAACGTGTGACCCCCCTCCATGTCCTGCTGACAGTGTGGGCTGGACAGCGCTACAGATTCTGAATTATCTCAAGTGAAGAAGAGTTTCCTGACGAGCGGCAGCGTGAAGTCGGACGGCCTCCGCTCGTTTCTTCAGATCAGCGGTACAGTCGCGTGGCAGTGATGAGGACGAAGGCCTCAACGGCAAACAATACACCGTCCTGTTCCTGCTGACAGGTGAACAGCTGGGGGGACCCTCAGCCCTCCATACCTCCTATGCCTTACTTTAAAGGTCTCCCTTGTATACATACATATGTGCAGTGGCGGTTCTAGACCAATTTGACTGGGGGGGGGGGCCAGGCTGGGGCCGGTTATTACATGAGAGGGGCACAATAAGAGCGGGTTAAAAGAGTATAAAGTAATTGTGCAAAATAAACATGAAATACAGTAATTGGTATTTGTTTTAGTAATTTTAAGTGACAATTTAATTAAAAACATAAATATTATTAGTATTTTCTTTTATAAGGTAATGAACAGTTTAATCTCCACTGTACATCCGGATCTCTGATTTGATTTAGTTCCAAGAAATCGTGATATTGTAACCTTTTTTTTTGGAGTGGGGTCCCTGGTCAGCGTTAAGGGGCGATGGCCTCTGTTGGCCCCCCTTAGAACCACCCCTGGATATGTGTCCCGGTGTGCCGGAAATAAAACCCTCTCTCTTTTCCTCCGTACCCACATCTCTAAAAACGGGGGAACAAATTGTGCGTCTTTTAGTGTGTTTATCTACGCACCATAGATAGATATATAAATATAGATAGATATATACTTTATTCATCCCAATTTGGGAAATTATTTTGTTACAGAAGCATCATCAGTCTGTTCAGACATTACAATTAAAATACTTAAAATAGTGGAATAGAGAATTAACAACTAAAAATAAAATGAAAAATATAATATCAAATATAAACAGTATAGAACTTCTGGATAATTAAAATGTTCTAAAGAAAGTCAAAAATACTGCAGTCAGTAGCAGGAATATATGCTTACAAGACAGGATACTCACCAAGGCAAGTTCCTCGTTGGTGTAACCTACTTGGCAACAAACCTGTCCCTGATTCTGATCAGTTGTTCTATTCTATCTAAATGTTTTGATAATACCGTGTTCGTCCTCTCTGATCCTGCAGAGTCCGGGTTCCTCCACAAAGTGGTTTTGCTGGATGGAGGACACTCGAGGGTGATTGAGGAGATTCAGGTCTTCACTCAGCCTCAGATCGTCAAAAGCATCGTCCTCTCCTCCTCAAAGGTACGCAACACTCATCTGGAGGGATGGAAATATTTAGCTAAACAGTCAAAATTAACTTGATTTTCAGAAATGAGGTTTTAAAGCCCTTTTTTATGGTTTACTATATGTCCGATGATGATGATGGTATTTACCCATGTTCTAATGTGTCTATAGTTGCATTAAGCCATCTGTGGCAGTATAGAGAGGTGCAGGGATGTTGTATTTCTGTGTTGGTCCCTGAAGGCAGCATCTCCTGGTCCAATGGGATTCCTCCATGGGATTTTGGAACAAACAAACGTTTATGATATTGTTGGAGTCGGGAGGCCTGTTAATTTATTCCGGCAATTACTCAGACCTACTAATTGACCTAACAGAAGCTATTGAGTCTAAGTTTGCTGCCAGGCTCGGATCCACCTGGATCAGCAAGGTCTCACCTCTACTAACTCCTGAAGAACCAGGTTCAATTAACTTCTGTTTCAATTCAGACAACGCACTAAATCTGTTTAAGCGATCCATAACTTCAACTGGCCCAGTTCAGTTGTGACATTTAAATTCTAACTTCAACTGGCCCACTTCAGTTGTGACATTTCAATTCTAACCTCAACTGGCCCACTTCAGTTGTGACATTTAAATTCTAACCTCAACTGGCCCACTTCAGTTGTGACATTTAAATTCTAACCTCAACTGGCCCACTTCAGTTGTGACATTTCAATTCTAACCTCAACTGGCCCACTTCAGTTGTGACATTAGTAAAACCTCTTCAACTGCCCACTTCAGTTGTATTAAAACCTCTTCCGGTGGAATTCAGAGGAAAATCCTCATAGATTACCGGGTGTGAAATCAAATACATTAGAATCTCTTCAACTGTCGCTCTTCAGTTGTGACATTTAAATTCTTCCGACAGAATTTAGAGGAATATAGATGAGAGTAACACCTACGTCACTTCCGGGCAAAAATTACCGCCCCGTCACTTTTGGGGGAAAACAACGCTGTCATTTGAATGGCGGTCAATACACATTCTGAAGTTTTTGCCAATCCGATCAAATTATTTTGAAAACCGTGGATTTTTGGATCTTCAAAGAGCTCGATGACGATGGCCAGTCAGGCAAACAATTACATTCGATCATTGGAAATCGACAATCGGTCTTGATATATGGTTAAATTAAAATCAGTAGGCGAGGCTGTAATTTCTCCAGCTGTTACTCTCATGAGCGAGGCGGAACATATAGTTGTATCATGCCAAAAAGCTGCTGTGTCGTTTATTGCACCTCAAACATAAAAAATAATCAAGAGTTCAGTGTTTCTGTACTTCCTCTAAGAAGAAAGGACAGTAACAGAAGAGCTCTGTGGCTTCAGGCTTGCCATTCAAATGACAGCGTTGTTTCCCCCAAAAGTGGGCGGGGCCATAAAGTGACATAGATGTTACTCTCATCTATGAAAATCGATAGCCTACTGCTATATTTAACCATATATCGAGCCTGATCGTCGATTTCTAATGGCTTAATGCAATTGTTTGCCTGTCTGGCCATTGGAATCGGGCTCTTTGAAGATCCAAAAATCTCCGGTTTTCTTACATTTCTGATCGGATTGGCAAACACTTCAGAATGTGTATTGACCGCCGTTCAACTGACAGCGTTGTTTTCCCCCAAAAGTGGGCAGAGCCGTTATTTTTGCCCGGAAGTGACGCATTTGTTACTCTCATCTATCCTCTTAAATGGTCGGTGAAAAAAAAACACATTAAAACTTTCATTCAACAATACACTCAAAACAAGTGAATTTGAGAGAACTTATCAAGGAAGAACCCGACTCTGGAGCTTTCTTTTATTGAATAAACTCAATTTACAAAACCACTTATTATATATATATATATTATTTTACGTTGTATGTCATATTTTATAAGACAAATATAAAAGACTATCCTTTTACATCCTGAGATATCATATCAAAGTGGCCAGAGGTGGGAAGTAGTGGAGTACAAATACTTCGTTACTGTACTTAAGTACATTTTTCTGGTATCAGTAGTTTACTCCACTACTTATTATTTTGACGACTTTTTACTTTTACTTTTTACAATTTGAACCCAAATACCTGTACTTCCTACTTCTTACATTTTGAACACAAATACCTGTACTTTCTACTTCTTACATGTTGAACACAAATACCTGTACTTTCTACTTCTTACATGTTGAACCCAAATACCTGTACTTTCTACTTCTTACATGTTGAACACAAATACCTGTACTTTCTACTTCTTACATGTTGAACACAAATACCTGTACTTTCTACTTCTACATGTTGAACACAAATACCTGTACTTTCTACTTCTTACATGTTGAACCCAAATACCTGTACTTTCTACTTCTTACATGTTGAACCAAATACCTGTACTTTCTACTTCTTACATGTTGAACACAAATACCTGTACTTTCTACTTCTTACATGTTGAACACAAATACCTGTACTTTCTACTTCTTACATGTTGAACCCAAATACCTGTACTTTCTACTTCTCACATGTTGAACCCAAATACCTGTACTTTCTACTTCTTACATGTTGAACACAAATACCTGTACTTTCTACTTCTTACATGTTGAACCCAAATACCTGTACTTTCTACTTCTTACATGTTGAACACAAATACCTGTACTTTCTACTTCTTACATGTTGAACCCAAATACCTGTACTTTCTACTTCTCACATGTTGAACCAAATACCTGTACTTTCTACTTCTCACATGTTGAACCCAAATACCTGTACTTTCTACTTCTTACATGTTGAACACAAATACCTGTACTTTCTACTTCTTACATGTTGAACACAAATACCTGTACTTTCTACTTCTTACATGTTGAACACAAATACCTGTACTTTCTACTTCTCACATTTCCCAAACAGGCTGGTTCCTTTAGTTTGAATGTGTGTTTGGTGGCGTGATCATTATTATTTAGAGTCATTGCGTGCCTATTGATTTGAACACGATCCGTGTATCCATCATTTCTGGTCTTCTCTAAAGAAGAGGGACCAATGAAAACGTTGTCAGTTGCCGTTGTTCAGCATGGAAACATTCATTAGCTAACAATGACATTATTGTTCTATTAATATAAAGGAGGTCAGGTACTCTTTAAAACAGCTGCTAGTTATGGGTACTTTTTACTGAAGTACATTTCAAAGCCCTCTTTACTTTTACATGAGAAAAGAAGTTTAGTCAGTACTTTTTTTTACCAGAGTATCTTTAAACACGAGTATCTGTACTTCTACTTGAGTAAAGGATGTGTCTCTCTTGCCATCTCTGAAAGTGGGTATCTGTTGCAGGGGATGCTGTATGTGGGGACGTCTGAGGGGGTGACGGGGGTCCCGGTGTCTCGCTGCTCTGTCCACAGCAGCTGCAGTCAATGTGTTCTGGCCCGAGACCCTCAGTGTGGCTGGAGCTGGACCGGAAGCGTCTGCACAGCGCCGGACGCCAACCATCCACACATGTACCTTACCTTTATCACTATTAGAGTTGTTTGTTTAGCTATTTAACTGTCACGCTGGAGAGCAGAGCGGGGAAAGTTACCTTAAAGGTCTCCTATTATACTATTTTAGGCATATATTATAGGTCTCATGAACATGTCTATGAAGTGTTTTGCTCAAAATACCAAACAGATCATTCTAGCCTCTTCCCCCTCTATTCACTGTAACTGGTGAAATCTTCTCAACTGTCTTCTAAATTACTGTCTTCTAATTATTTACAGGAGAAAGTAATGAAATAAACTGACGAGTGCTGTGGTGTAATGTTGTGTAGTGTAGTGTAATGTTGTGTAGTGTAGTGTAGTGTTGTGTAGTGTGTAATGTGTTCCTGGTAGTGACTGACAGGCTGTTTCCTCCTCAGGGCTCAGGACCTGGAGGACGGAAACGTGAAAGTACAATGTCAAGGAGAAACTAAGGCCATCCGGGACACAGGTAACTTTTAGCAGCTAACAGCTAGCATCTCACAGCTAACAGATAACAGCTACCACTTAGATAAAGGTGGGGTAGGTAAGTTTGAGAAACCGGCTCGAGATACACTTGTTGTTATATTCCATGGAATGCTCTTAACATCCAGATAGCAATGAATATCTGAAGTGCTTTGACAAAGAAATACATAAAGAAATGTCATCTGTGGAAGCTGTAGTACTGTAAAAAGCACGACCAATCATCTGAGCCGGCCCGGCTAAAATGACTGGATGGCCTACCTGCCTGTCAGCCTTCCATCTGTGCACAAACTTATCTCGTGCCCTCATTGGTCATGTGCGCGTTCGTGTGTGTTGGAGGAGGGGCTCTGTGAGGAAGTGGCAGATTTTCTCCGGTTGTGTATTTTCAAATTCTAGCGCACTCGAGCTGGTTTCTCCAAAATGACCTACCCCACCTTTGGATAAGGACTGTTGTTTATGTTTTTTGTTTTCTTTGTAGGCTACTGTTTCTGTTCTGATTTTATGTAAAGCGTCTTTGCGCATTAGGAAAAGCGCTATACAAATCCAATGTATTATTATTATTTATCAGCTAACAGTCGACACTTAACAGCTAACAGATAACAGCTAGCAGCTAGCTGTAGGGTCCCGGATCAAGTCCCCGAACAGACCTAAAAATGGAGTGTGGAATGCTACTTGGAGAGGTCCCAGTTCACCTCCTGCCCTGCCGTGGTGCCCTTGAGCAAGGCACCGGACACCCCCTACCCCCATTGCTCCCCAAGCGCTGTGCAATAGCTGCCCATTGCTCCTGGTACTAGACTCCTGGCACTAGGATGGGTTAAAAGCAGAGAACAAATGTCACTGTGTGTGCTGTGTGCTCTGCAAGTGTGACCATTACAGAGGTTTTCATCCCTCCCAATATTATTATTATAACACTTAACAGCTAACACTTAACAGCTAACAGCTAACATTTAACAGCTAACAGCTAACATTTAACAGCTAACAGCTAACATTTAAAGGTAGGGTAGGTAAGAATGGAGAAACCAGCTTGAGTGCGCTAACAGCTAACAGCTAACAGCTAACAATTAACAGCTAACAGCTAACGTGACCCAGGGACACAGGTGTATTTACTGACATATTTTATGTGGTAGAACAAGCGTTAAAATCTCTCCAGGTTGTGTTAACCACAGGCCTGATTTCAGGATAACAACCAGAAACACATTGGGGAAACCATTGACCTCCAGACCAGGTGACGGGAAGTGAATGGATTAGGACTCTTCCCTTTAGCTCACTTTTGGGCAGCGCTTTTCGCTAGCATCCCGGCTAAAGCTAGCTCTCCCTTTTTGTTCATTCTGATGTTCTTTCTCCACTTCAGAGGTCTTTGCTCCTGTGAACGAGGTGGTGATTCTTCCCTGTGTGAAGCCGTCTCAGCCGTCCTCTCTGACCTGGACGTCCTCTTGCTTCACAAACCTCCCGCAGAGTCACTTCCTGCGATCAGCTGACGGCGCGTTGAGCTTCATCGCCACCGCCCACACCTTCGGGAAGTATCGCTGCGAGGCGAGGGAGGCCGGGTGAGTTACGCCCTGTGATATATAGAAGAGAAGCAGACCTATTTAAAGGTCTCCTATAATGCAAAATGCACCTTTTCTCACCTTGTGGTAAACCTGAGAGGGAAAAAGAGTTTGAGCTGTTTCAGAAACATGATATTAATTACGACAGCATTTAGCTGAGTTTCTGCTGCGAGAATTCTCCTGATGAGACCTACTCTCTTTTTAGGGTTAACCCTAACCGTTTTTAAAGCTACAGACCCAGAATCATTACTTTAGTAACAGCTGAAATAGAGGGGATGAGGCTAGAATGACCTATTTGGTATTTTGAGCAAAACACTTCATAGACATGTTTTTTATATATCTGAGACCCATAATATACGCTTAAAAAAAGTATAATAGGAGACCTTTAAATAAGGAGAAGCTATACGATGAACCACTTGCATCCTCTTCATTCTTTGTAAACGTCCCACAGGGTCAGCGAGGTCGTCGCCAGCTTTAACGTCGGGCGGGTTTTGTCTCTGCGAGCTTTCAGCCCCGTCCAGAAGAACGAGGAAGACCAGGTGACGAAGAACGAGGAAGACCAGGTGACGAAGAACGAGGAAGACCAGGTGACGACGAACGAGGAAGACCAGGTGACGAAGAACGAGGAAGACCAGGTGACGAAGAACGAGGAAGACGAGCCGTTCGAGGACATCTTCTCCGAGGACGCGTTCACACTGAATCCTGAAGAGCCTCACACCCCCTGGTAACCCCCCCACAATACAGACTGATGTTCTTCATTAGGATCTAGCACACACAGGCAAGCATACATGAAACTAAACATATCTAATGCATCCGGTGCTGCCATCAGACATTAATGAGTCCTGATGCTGTTTATACAACATATCGTTTAAATGAAAACCCAGATCTTGGTTAACCTTTTAATTTAACTCCAACTCATTATTTATCTTTTTTTGTATTATTTATTGTCAATAAACCTCGTTTACACCTAAAACAGATTCTCTGATAGATAAATGTGATGGATGATCTCAGACGGGTTAATGTCGACACGTAGTCAGGGCTCTGTTTGAAACCTTTCCAATGTTTACAGCACTTTATTACACCAGAGGCTGTTCATCTAAACCAGGAGCATTATAGTTTCACTCAAAGGGCCGGTTGTAACTTTAAGACTGTATAAATATATAATATATATAAAATAATGTATTATATAACATTAATGCCTCTGCATTGGATTATTATCGGATAGGGTAATAACTTCATGAATAACTACGTCTGAAAGTCAAATAATTGAAAGCAAATATTCAACAATTACACCAATTGTATTGTATATTATATTCGTTGCGAGCTCTTGCTGTTCCACATTAACTGAGGCCTTGAGTCTGACACGCTGATCTGAATAAAACACATCATTCAGGAACAACAGGAAGGTTTTAAGCAAACTTGTGAACGTTTTGAATATTATGTACGAATTTGCATCTAGCGCGTCTTTGCTTTGACTTATATATGTATGACCCAATATGTATATATGTTCATTTTAATTTATTTCTTATTTTAAAGTTACTAAACTGTATATAATTGTATTTTTATCTTTAATTCTATGAATCTGTGTGAATCTGTGCGTGGTTCATTCTTACCTGTTGCTGTTAAAATAATGAATTTCCCCACAGGGAGCAGAGAGGGTACAAGTACACACATCCTTTACTCAGGTAGAAGTACACACATCCTTTACTCAGGTAGAAGTACACACATCCTTTACTCAGGTAGAAGTACACACATCCTTTACTCAGGTACAAGTACACACATCCTTTACTCAGGTAGAAGTACACACATCCTTTACTCAGGTACAAGTACACACATCCTTTACTCAGGTAGAAGTACACACATCCTTTACTCAGGTAGAAGTACACACATCCTTTACTCAGGTAGAAGTACACACATCCTTTACGCAGGTAGAAGTACACACATCCTTTACTCAAGGAGAAGTACACACATCCTTTACTCAGGTAGAAGTACACACATCCTTTACTCAGGTAGAAGTACACACATCCTTTACTCAAGTAGAAGTACACACATCCTTTACTCAGGTAGAAGTACACACATCCTTTACTCAGGTAGAAGTACACACATCCTTTACTCAGGTATAAGTACACACATCCTTTACTCAGGTAGAAGTACACACATCCTTTACTCAGGTAGAAGTACACACATCCTTTACTCAGGTAGAAGTACACACATCCTTTACTCAGGTAGAAGTACACACATCCTTTACTCAGGTACAAGTACACACATCCTTTACTCAGGTAGAAGTACACACATCCTTTACTCAGGTACAAGTACACACATCCTTTACTCAGGTACAAGTACACACATCCTTTACTCAGGTAGAAGTACACACATCCTTTACTCAGGTAGAAGTACACACATCCTTTACTCAAGTAGAAGTACACACATCATTTACTCAGGTAGAAGTACACACATCCTTTACTCAGGTAGAAGTACACACATCCTGTACTCAGGTAGAAGTACACACATCCTTTACTCAGGTAGAAGTACACACATCCTTTACTCAGGTAGAAGTACACACATCCTTTACTCAAGTAGAAGTACACACATCCTTTACTCAGGTAGAAGTACACACATCCTTTACTCAAGTAGAAGTACACACATCCTTTACTCAAGTAGAAGTACACACATCCTGTACTCAAGTAGAAGTACACACATCCTTTACTCAGGTAGAAGTACACACATCCTTTACTCAGGTAGAAGTACACACATCCTTTACTCAGGTAGAAGTACACACATCCTTTACTCAGGTATAAGTACACACATCCTTTACTCAGGTAGAAGTACACACATCCTTTACTCAGGTAGAAGTACACACATCCTTTACTCAGGTAGAAGTACACACATCCTTTACTCAGGTAGAAGTACACACATCCTTTACTCAGGTAGAAGTACACACATCCTTTACTCAGGTACAAGTACACACATCCTTTACTCAGGTAGAAGTACACACATCCTTTACTCAGGTAGAAGTACACACATCCTTTACTCAGGTAGAAGTACACACATCCTTTACGCAGGTAGAAGTACACACATCCTTTACTCAGGTAGAAGTACACACATCCTTTACTCAAGTAGAAGTACACACATCCTTTACTCAGGTAGAAGTACACACATCCTTTACTCAGGTAGAAGTACACACATCCTTTACTCAGGTAGAAGTACACACATCCTTTACTCAAGTAGAAGTACACACATCCTTTACTCAGGTAGAAGTACACACATCCTTTACTCAGGTAGAAGTACACACATCCTTTACTCAGGTAGAAGTACACACATCCTTTACTCAGTAGAAGTACACACATCCTTTACTCAGGTAGAAGTACACACATCCTTTACTCAAGTAGAAGTACACACATCCTGTACTCAGGTAGAAGTACACACATCCTTTACTCAGGTAGAAGTACACACATCCTTTACTCAGGTAGAAGTACACACATCCTTTACTCAGGTAGAAGTACACACATCCTTTACTCAAGTAGAAGTACACACATCCTGTACTCAAGTAGAAGTACACACATCCTTTACTCAAGTATAAGTACACACCCTTTACTCAAGTAGAAGTACACACATCCTGTACTCAAGTAGAAGTACACACCCTTTACTCAAGTAGAAGTACACACATCCTTTACTCAAGTAGAAGTACAGATACTCGTGTTTAAAAATACTCTGGTGAAAGTAGAAGTACTGACTAAACTTCTTTACTCAAGTCAAAGTAAAGAGGCTTTGAAATGTACTTCAGTAAAAAGTACCCATAACTAGCAGCTGTTTTAAAGAGTACCTGACCTCCCTTTATAAATAGAACAATAATGTCATTGTTAGCTAATGAATGTTTCCATGCTGAACAACGGCAACATGACAACGTTTTCATTGGTCCCTCTTCTTTAGAGAAGACCAGGAAATGATGGATACACGGATCGTGTTCAAATCAATAGGCACGCAATGACTCTAAATAATAATGATCACGCCACCAAACACACATTCAAACTAAAGGAACCAGCCTGTTTGGGAAATGTGAGAAGTAGAAAGTACAGGTATTTGTGTTCAACATGTAAGAAGTAGAAAGTACAGGTATTTGTGTTCAACATGTAAGAAGTAGAAAGTACAGGTATTTGTTCAACATGTAAGAAGTAGAAAGTACAGGTATTTGTGTTCAACATGTAAGAAGTAGAAAGTACAGGTATTTGGTTCAACATGTAAGAAGTAGAAAGTACAGGTATTTGGTTCAACATGTAAGAAGTAGAAAGTACAGGTATTTGGGTTCAACATGTAAGAAGTAGAAAGTACAGGTATTTGGGTTCAACATGTAAGAAGTAGAAAGTACAGGTATTTGTGTTCAACATGTGAAAGTAGAAAGTACAGGTATTTGTGTTCAACATGTAAGAAGTAGAAAGTACAGGTATTTGGTTCAACATGTAAGAAGTAGAAAGTACAGGTATTTGGTTCAACATGTAAGAAGTAGAAAGTACAGGTATTTGGGTTCAACATGTAAGAAGTAGAAAGTACAGGTATTTGGGTTCAACATGTAAGAAGTAGAAAGTACAGGTATTTGTGTTCAACATGTAAGAAGTAGAAAGTACAGGTATTTGTGTTCAACATGTAAGAAGTAGAAAGTACAGGTATTTGTGTTCAACATGTAAGAAGTAGAAAGTACAGGTATTTGGTTCAACATGTAAGAAGTAGAAAGTACAGGTATTTGGGTTCAACATGTAAGAAGTAGAAAGTACAGGTATTTGTGTTCAACATGTAAGAAGTAGAAAGTACAGGTATTTGTGTTCAACATGTAAGAAGTAGAAAGTACAGGTATTTGTGTCAACATGTAAGAAGTAGAAAGTACAGGTATTTGTGTTCAACATGTAAGAAGTAGAAAGTACAGGTATTTGTGTTCAAATGTAAGAAGTAGAAAGTACAGGTATTTGGGTTCAACATGTAAGAAGTAGAAAGTACAGGTATTTGTGTTCAACATGTAAGAAGTAGAAAGTACAGGTATTTGTGTTCAACATGTAAGAAGTAGAAAGTACAGGTATTTGGTTCAACATGTAAGAAGTAGAAAGTACAGGTATTTGGGTTCAACATGTAAGAAGTAGAAAGTACAGGTATTTGTGTTCAACATAAGAAGTAGAAAGTACAGGTATTTGGGTTCAACATGTAAGAAGTAGAAAGTACAGGTATTTGGGTTCAACATGTAAGAAGTAGAAAGTACAGGTATTTGGGTTCAACATGTAAGAAGTAGAAAGTACAGGTATTTGGGTTCAACATGTAAGAAGTAGAAAGTACAGGTATTTGGGTTCAACATGTAAGAAGTCAAAGTAAAAAGTGGTCAGAAAAATAAGTAGTGGAGTAAAGTACTGATACCAGAAAAATGTACTTAAGTACAGTAACTAAGTATTTGTACTCCAATACTTCCCTCCTCTGACGGGGATTAATAAAGGTTCATCTTACCTTACCTTACCTTACCTTACCTTACCTTACCTTACCTTACCTTACCTTACCTTACCTTACCTTACCTTACCTTACCTTACCTTTTATCTTACCTTACCTTACCTTACCTTACCTTACCTTACCTTACCTTACCTTAGCTTACCTTAGCTTACCTTATCTTACCTTACCTTACCTTACCTTACCTTACCTTAGCTTAGCTTACCTTACTTCACCTTACTATCAATCAATCTATCAATTAATCAATCTATGTGTATTTATATAGCCCAATATCACAAATGTTACATTAGTCTCAGTGGACTTCACAGTTTGTTCAGAATATCAGTGACAATACGACCCCCTCTGTCCTCAGACCCTCTGTCCTTAGACCCTCTGTCCTTAGACCCTCTGTCCTTAGACCCTCTGTCCTCAGACCCCCTTAGACCCTCTGTCCTTAGACCCTCTGTCCTTAGACCCTCTGTCCTCAGACCCCTGTCCTCAGACCCTCTGTCCTCAGACCCTCTGTCCTCAGACCCTCTGTCCTTAGACCCTCTGTCCTCAGACCCTCTGTCCTCAGACCCTCTGTCCTCAGACCCTCTGTCCTCAGACCCTCTGTCCTCAGAGCCTCTGTCCTCAGAGCCTCTGTCCTTAGACCCTCTGTCCTTAGACCCTCTGTCCTCAGACCCTCTGTCTTCAGACCCTCTGTCCTTAGACCCTCTGTCCTTAGACCCTCTGTCCTCAGACCCTCTGTCCTTAGACCCTCTGTCCTTAGACCCTCTGTCCTCAGACCCTCTGTCCTCAGACCCTCTGTCCTCAGACCCTCTGTCCTTAGACCCTCTGTCCTCAGACCCTCTGTCCTTAGACCCCTCTGTCCTTAGACCCTCTGTCCTTAGACCCTCTGTCCTCAGACCCTCTGTCCTTAGACCCCTCTGTCCTTAGACCCTCTGTCCTTAGACCCTCTGTCCTCAGACCCTCTGTCCTTAGACCCTCTGTCCTTAGACCCTCACATCGTACAAGGAAACACTTCCAGAGAAACCCCACAGTTTAAAGGAACATGGGAGAAACCTCAGGGAGAGCAACAGAGGAGGGATCCCTCTCCCAGGACGGACAGACGTGCAATAGATGCCGTGTGTCAATCAGAGAGATAATACATTTACAGCGTAGGTAGACCACATGTTTGGAAATGCATGTTTCTATAATAACAAGATGAATCCACGAGGATGTCAACAATCCTGTGGGAGCCATCAGGGAAGTAGTATGATGAGAGTCAGGCAGGACCACAGAGACAGGTTCAGCCACGACTCGAAGTCCAGGACTCAGATCAGGACTCAGGACTCAGGACTCAGATCAGGACTCAGGACTCAGGACTCAGGATCAGCCACGACTCAAAGTCCAGGACTCAGATCAGGACTCAGGACTCAAATCAGGACTCAGGACTCAGGACTCAGGATCAGCCACGACTCAGGATCCCGGCGTAGATAGACACCAACAAGGAATGTGGGGGAAGCTGGGTTATTGGGAACATGAGAGTACACAGGTACAGACAGAGAGAAGGAAGAAGTAAGGTGTCCCCAGACAGTCTAAGCCTATAGCAGCTAAACTAGGGGCTGAATCTAATCAGCCCTAACTATAAGCTTTATCAAAAAGGAAGGTCTTAAGCGCACTCTTAAAAACGGATAGGGTGTCTGCCGCCCGAACACAAACTGGAAGCTGATTCCACAAAAGTGGAGCTTGATAAGAAAAGGCTCTGGCTCCCATTGTACTTTTAAAAAAAAGTACAAAAAAAAGTTTAAAAAAAAGTACAAAAAAAACTACCTTATCTTACCTTACTACCTTTCCTTATCTTATCTTACCTTACTACCTTACTACCTTATCTTATCTTACCTTACCTTACCTTACCTTAGCTTACCTTACCTTACCTTATCTCATCATGTAAACACGAGGTCTGAAAACAGGATCTGGTCTGCTGTGAACGCAGGAATTCTGATTGTGATTCTCCTGCAGGAAGGCCGAACACGTCAGCGATTCTAAAGACGAGACCCTGGATGTGTTCTTCTCTCCGGCCTGAGGGAGGACATTCAGTCCAGGAGTGATGACGAGGAGGCAGCCCCCCGCCCCGCCCTGCTGGTGGTCTCCCTGCTGCTGGCGCTCTGCGTGGGTCTGATGATCCTCGGAGGCCTCCTGCTGTGGCGCCGAGACGCTCGGATCAAAATCAGCCGGCTGCTGAGCCCCGAGGAGGGCGGGGCCAGCAATGCAGCCATGGAGAGAGTCGCCTCACTGAGCCGGACGGGGGACGAGCCGAGCGGGGGCAGTAACAGCTCTGTGCTCATTAAAGGTCTCCTACCATGCTAAATGCAGTTTCTGATGTATTTTCTATATAAATATGTGTCCCCCGTGTGTCCCCCGTGTGTCCCCGGTGTGTCCCCCGTGTGTCCCCGGTGTGTCCCGTGTGTCCCCCGTGTGTCCCCGGTTTGTCCCCGGTGTCCCCGGTGTGTCCCCCGTGTCCCCCCGGTGTCCCCCGTGTGTCCCCGGTGTCCCCCCGGTGTCCCCGGTGTGTCCCCCGTGTGTCCCCCGTGTGTCCCCGGTGTGTCAGCAGACTCACAAAGGGTCAGGAAATAAACCCCTCTCTCTTTCCTCCGTACCCACATCTCTAAAAACGGGGGAACAACGGAGCTGATCCAGATTACTAAAATGTGGGCGGGCTTTACACTCACGGGCCAATCAGAAGCGTTGCCATCAGAAACAATGAGACGTGTTCTGGAAGTAATATGGTCTGTGTTTACATTAGCATGCTAACACTCAGAGCTAACCTGTACTGGAGAGAGCATGTGTGAAGAAGCAGAGGGGGATGAGGAATTTCTAAAATTCAAGATCAATTTTTTTACATATCAGAGACGCACAATATATGCCTAAAAATAGCACGATCGGAGACCGTTAAGAGAAGGGCTAATGTGCAGCGAGGCGGTCATTATGGGGAAAAGAACACCTTTTGAAAAGGGCCCTCAAGTTTATTTGTTGTTTTGTTTGTCTGACTGTTTGTTGTTCTACTCCTGTTGTTCTGAAGTGACCTTGGGTCCCCTGAAAGGCGCTATATAAACTAAAGTTATATTATTATTCAGGCTGATCAAGATCCCGCTTATTACACGGCCAGATACTAAACAAACTAACGACTGCACTCCCAATATTAATTGAAGTTATTTTATTAACTCAAAAATGATCGTATTTATTTCGCTAAGAATTAGTAGAGCAAAACGATGCATAATTGCACGTGATTATAGAACATTATTAATAATAATCATATATGTTACATTACATTACATTACATGTTACTTGTTACATACTCAATACAGCAATTTGGGGTGAAGTGTCTCAGGGACACAACGACATGCTGACTGCAGTGGGGTTTGAACCTGTGACCACCTGGAACACCAACGCTCAACCCACTGCACCACACGCCTCCTTATATAGCAGAGAGTGTGTAATGATGGTATTTATATTGCACAGAGTGGTGCTGTGGATACAAAGTCAATATCCCTCCCTTTTTATTATACTATATTACTAATATTTCTTTATCCACAAATATCGCTGAGTAATTCTTTATTATTAAAATATACCAACACTTTCCATGTGATACAGATCAAATATATCTCCCTGTCATACCGATATTTAAATATTTATAAAATCAATATTTCAATAACACTGTATATAACCCAATCGCTGGATTGGGTGGCTGTGGCGCAGTGGATTGAGCGTTGGTGTTGGGATCAGGGGAGCACAGGTTCAAACCCCACTGCAGTCAGCATGTCGTTGTGTCCCTGAGACACTTCACCCCAAAGTGCTCCTGTGGGATTGCCCACAGGATTGAGTAAGTAAGTCGCTTTGGATAAAAGCGTCTAGCAAGTGACATGTAATGTAATGTACATTTCAATATCTTTGAAATACCGTAGTTTTAACATCAATCTGATCTTTAAATATCGGGCAAAAAAATGTACATTGCAATATGAACAAAAACTGGATATTTACCTTAAAGGGGACCTATCATGCAAAATGCACTTTTTGATGTCTTTTATACATAACCATGTGTCCACGGTGCGTCGGGGAACTCACGCAGCGTCAGAAATAAAACCCTTTCTCTTTTCCTCCGTACCCACGTCTTTTAAAAATGGGGGTACAACGAGCGGATACAGATTTGCTGACGATATGACGTAATTTCGGATGGTGGACCCACAGAAAGTTGCTATCAGAAACAATGCCTGACGTGTTTTGGACTTAATCTCGTCTTGTTTACATTAGCAAGCCTCGCTAACACTCAGAGCTAACCTGTACTGTGTAGAGCACATGTGTTTAAAAAGCAGGAAATAAAAAAAGAACTCACCTTGTGATAAACCTGCAAGAGAAAAAGCATTTGAGCTCCATACTGTCTCAGAAATAATCCTTGATGTGGTTTAGAACAGGATGGCATTATATCACAGCAGAATTTAACTTTATCTCCGGTAGAATTCTGATCAGGCATTAGCTCCGCCTCCTCTTGTTTTTTTTCAAGCTAAGGACCCAGAATCCGCGTTTCTCGAACAGCTGGAATAGAGGGGTTTGAGAAGTATGAGGCGTGGCTACAACGGGGGATCTGTTTGGGATTTTAAGCAAAAAACTTCACAGACATGTTTTGTATAGGTCTGGCCCGACAATATATGTTTCAAATATAGCATGATAGGTCCACTTTAGATTTTCTAGGTTTCATTTTCTTAAGTTAAACGCATGAATAAAGGGGAAAGTGAAGGAAAGAAGACATCTTTAGGTGAAGAGACGTCATATATTTAGTGTTAATACTGATGTTTAAATGCATCTTGAATCCCTCCACTGTCTTTATTGGGGATGTTTTATATTAATATACCTGTTGATGTTCTGTGTATTGGATCAGGGGTCGAGCTGAATATTAAATCCTGTCTCTCATGTTTTAATGTTCTGAACACAGTGAATATATGAGTGTAGATTTAAACAGAATGAACCCTGCTATGAATGGAAGAAAGACGTGAAAATGTTTATATTTTTTTATAATTTAATAAGAAGATCTTATTATAGTTTCAGTTAATTGTCTTTAAAACCACTTCCTCCTCCGTCTCAAATTAAAAATGTAAAAAATCACTGTTTTGTTTTCATTATTTCTCTTTGTCCCGCCACTTGTGTTATTCTCGCTGTGTGTGTTTTACTGATGTTTGAAACATCTGCAGTTTTTAAACGTTGACGTGTTTTTATCTCCTCTCTTTCTTGTACACTTAAAAATGTTTATTTCACCATCACATTATTAAAAAAAAATGCAGGTTTGAGGATCTTTGAAGTAGAAAGGTTGTTTTATATCTGTGATTATATAATTAAAAACACTCTGTAGAATATTTGTGTTGTTATAATTCCAGACTCGTTCTCAGGTCAGGAGGTGACTGTCTCTTTAAGGAAAATCATTCTGTGGAAATGATGCTGTCTGTATGCTGCCTTCACGGCAGTCAATCACTTTGTTGTTATTAGCATCTGGTTAGCTAGCTATGCTAACGAATATAAGAAGCGTTTTCTCCAACCAGTGAGGTAAAGGCACATCTTTATATGATCATTATAGTTATACAAAAATAAGAGAATAAAGTAAACAGGTATAACATACTATATGACAGCAAAAAAAATTGTTATTAATAAACAAGAATACAGTTTGAAAGGAGAGTGATTTGTAAAATATCCATAAACAAAAATAAAATCTGCTTCCAGTTCAGTTTCATATGGGTGTTGAGAGATGTATCTATAGAGCTCCTCATGTTGCTCTCAAAGTGCACCAGATTGATGCATTTAACTTCAAGGTTAGGTCCCCCCCTAGAGGAGGTGAGGTCCCCCCAAGAGATGGTGAGGTCACCCCTAGAGGAGGTGAGGTCCCCCCCTAGAGGAGGTGAGGTCCCCCCTAGAGGAGGTGAGGTCCCCCCTAGAGGAGGTGAGGTCCCCCCTAGAGGAGGTGAGGTCCCCCCCTAGAGGAGGTTAGGTCCCCCCTAGAGGAGGTGAGGTCCCCCCTAGAGGAGGTGAGGTCCCCACTAGAGGAGGTGAGGTCCCCCCTAGAGGAGGTGAGGTCACCCCTAGAGGAGGTGAGGTCCCCCCCCCACTTAAATCATGTTCACATGCATAGGAAACTAAATTGCACACATCTTGTGTCCATATCTTTCTGTTGTGGTGGTCATGCCACACCGTGCACGTGCATGCGCAAGTCATGGTGAGATATCTGGATTCAGAGGTTGCTTTTTCTTTGCACAGCATGAAAGAAAGGTATCCTGAGTCCTGATTTGAGTCCTGAGTCCTGATCTGAGTCCTGAGTCCTGATCTGAGTCCTGAGTCCCGAGTCCTGATTTGAGTCCTGGACTTCGAGTCGTGGCTGAACCTGTCTCTGTGGTCCTGCCTGACTCTCATCATACTACTTCCCTGATGGCTCCTACAGGATTGTTGACATCCTCGTGGATTCATCTTCTTATTATAGAAACATGCATTTCCAAACATTTGGTCTACCTACGCTGTAAATGTATTATCTCTTTGATTGACACACGGCATCTATTGCACGTCTGTCCGTCCTGGGAGAGGGATCCCTCCTCTGTTGCTCTCCCTGAGGTTTCTCCCATGTTCCTTTAAACTGTGGGGTTTCTCTGGAAGTGTTTCCTTGTACGATGTGAGGGTCTAAGGACAGAGGGTCTAAGGACAGAGGGTCTAAGGACAGAGGGTGTAAGGACAGAGGGTCTAAGGACAGAGGGTCTAAGGACAGAGGGTCTGAGGACAGAGGGTCTAAGGACAGAGGGTCTAAGGACAGAGGGTCTGAGGACAGAGGGTCTAAGGACAGAGGGTCTGAGGACAGAGGGTCTAAGGACAGAGGGTCTAAGGACAGAGGGTCTGAGGACAGAGGGTCTAAGGACAGAGGGTCTAAGGACAGATGGTCTGAGGACAGAGGGTCTAAGGACAGAGGGTCTAAGGACAGAGGGGGTCGTATTGTCACTGATATTCTGTACAAACTGTGAAGTCCACTGAGACTAATGTAACATTTGTGATATTGGGCTATATAAATAAACATTGATTGATTATCAGAAACATTTTAATACATTTTATTTCATTTTTAGTTTATACATACTGTAATTGTATTTTCTCTGATCTATATGTTTTGATTTGACATGATCCTAAGTTGTGATCCTGTGTGTCATTGTGTTGGCTGGAGGTCTTAACTTGTTTATAGAGTTCGCTAAACCAATATCCTGAACAAACCTAGAATTAGAGTTAACCTTTATTGTGCATTTTGAGTTTGGGGTACCTTAGAGATTTAGATACTTTAAATACTAAACTCATTATTGATATAATAGATCAACTACCACCATGAACCTGTTCAGCTGGTCATGAAACAAAGGAGGAGCTGCAGACAGGGAGGACGGTTGAAAATAGGAAGTCAGACTGCCAGATGCCATTTTACACTTCGACAGAGCAGGAGGACAACAAGGTGAGTGTTAACACCAGGATCTGCTTTTTAACACACTATTTACTCTGTTATACTGGATGTGAGAACATAATGTGTTCATAAATATATATTTCCTAGAGTCCAATGAGACCTCTTCAAATGGTGTGAACTTTGTTTATTTCTTGGTTTTTGAGCCTTCAGAGTTGCATAACATGTGACAGGAGAGCGGCCTGTCTGAAGTCTGACTCATTTAATGTGTTTTAACCAAGTTTATAATTTCATGATTGAATCAGGTGTGTATTATATTGTGTGTGTGTGTCTCCAGTGTTACTGGTTTATCTCTCAGACTGGAGAAGATGAGTGATTTAAAAGATGAGGAAGAGGACACATCTCCAGTCTCCAGCTGTCTGTCTCTGAAGAGTGAGCGGTCTAAAGAGGAACCTCCAGACTTCAGTAATGAACCTGGACCCTCAGACACAAAGTAAGAGTTTCTACTGTAACCTGACCTGAAGAGGATTCAGATTGTATATAACCTGATCATTTAAACTGTTCTTTAATATCATGTGTAGGGCTGCCCACGACTAAAGATTATTGTAGTCGCTCCAATAGTTGTCATTTCAGGCGATTAGTTGACTAATCTTCGCAGATACCTGTTTAAACCAGAGACTGTCTGTGGAACTAACAATTAAGGCTGCCCCCAAATAGTCGATTAATCATTAGGGTAACACTTTACAATAAGGTACACAAAATGTGCTTAGTTACTGCTTAGTTACTGAGGAACTACTAGATAGTTAATGGTTAGTTAATGAGTAGTTCCTCAGGGACTGCGATTGAGGAACTGATGGTTAGTTACTGGTAAACAGACTGGGGGGTACTGTATTAATGAATCATTCGTTAATGGTTACTTAATGAGGAGTTCCTGAGTAACTAATGGTTAGTTACTGGTAAACAGACGGGGGTACTGTATTAATGAATCATTCGTTAATGGTTACTTAATGAGGAGTTCCTGAGTTAACTAATGGTTAGTTACTGGTAAACAGACTGGGGGTACTGTATTAATGAATCATTCGTTAATGGTTACTTAATGAGGAGTTCCTGAGTTAACTAATGGTTAGTTACTGGTAAACAGACTGGGGGGTACTGTATTAATGAATCATTCGTTAATGGTTACTTAATGAGGAGTTCCTGAGTTGAACTAATGGTTAGTTACTGGTAAACAGACTGGGGGGTACTGTATTAATGAATCATTCGTTAATGGTTACTTAATGAGGAGTTCCTGAGTTAACTAATGGTTAGTTACTGGTAAACAGACTGGGGGTACTGTATTAATGAATCATTCGTTAATGGTTACTTAATGAGAGTTCCTGAGTTAACTAATGGTTAGTTACTGGTAAACAGACTGGGGGTACTGTATTAACGAATCATTCGTTAATGGTTATTAATGAGTAGTTCCTGAGTTAACTAATGGTTAGTTACTGGTAAACAGACTGGGGGTACTGTATTAATGAATCATTCGTTAATGGTTAGTTAATGAGGAGTTCCTGAGTTAACTAATGGTTAGTTACTGGTAAACAGACTGGGGGTACTGTATTAATGAATCATTCGTTAATGGTTTTAATGAGGAGTTCCTGAGTTAACTAATGGTTAGTTACTGGTAAACAGACTGGGGGGTACTGTATTAATGAATCATTCGTTAATGGTTACTTAATGAGGAGTTCCTGAGTTAACTAATGGTTAGTTACTGGTAAACAGACTGGGGGTACTGTATTAATGAATCATTCGTTAATGGTTACTTAATGAGGAGTTCCTGAGTTAACTAATGGTTAGTTACTGGTAAACAGACTGGGGGTACTGTATTAACGAATCATTCGTTAATGGTTACTTAATGAGGAGTCTGAGTTAACTAATGGTTAGTTACTGGTAAACAGACTGGGGGTACTGTATTAATGAATCATTCGTTAATGGTTAGTTAATGAGGAGTTCCTGAGTGAACTAATGGTTAGTTACTGGTAAACAGACTGGGGGTACTGTATTAATGAATCATTAGTTAATGGTTAGTTAATGAGGAGTTCCTGAGTTAACTAATGGTTAGTTACTGGTAAACAGACTGGGGGTACTGTATTAATGAATCATTAGTTAATGGTTAGTTAATGAGGAGTTCCTGAGTTAACTAATGGTTAGTTACTGGTAAACAGACTGGGGGTACTGTATTAATGAATCATTCGTTAATGGTTAGTTAATGAGTAGTTCCTCAGTGAACTAATGGTTAGTTACTGGTAAACAGACTGGGGGTACTGTATTAATGAATCATTAGTTAATGGTTACTTAATGAGGAGTTCCTGAGTTAACTAATGGTTAGTTACTGGTAAACAGACTGGGGGTACTGTATTAATGAATCATTCGTTAATGGTTACTTAATGAGGAGTTCCTGAGTTAACTAATGGTTAGTTACTGGTAAACAGACTGGGGGTACTGTATTAATGAATCATTCGTTAATGGTTACTTAATGAGGAGTTCCTGAGTTAACTAATGGTTAGTTACTGGTAAACAGACTGGGGGGTACTGTATTGATGAATCATTCGTTAATGGTTACTTAATGAGGAGTTCCTGAGTTAACTAATGGTTAGTTACTGGTAAACAGACTGGGGGGTACTGTATTAATGAATCATTCGTTAATGGTTAGTTAATGAGGAGTTCCTGAGTGAACTAATGGTTAGTTACTGGTAAACAGACTGGGGGTACTGTATTAATGAATCATTCGTTAATGGTTACTTAATGAGGAGTTCCTGAGTTAACTAATGGTTAGTTACTGGTAAACAGACTGGGGGGTACTGTATTGATGAATCATTCGTTAATGGATACTTAATGAGGAGTTCCTGAGTTAACTAATGGTTAGTTACTGGTAAACAGACTGGGGGGTACTGTATTAACGAATCATTCGTTAATGGTTACTTAATGAGGAGTTCCTGAGTTAACAATGGTTAGTTACTGGTAAACAGACTGGGGTAGGTTACTGTATTAATGAATCATTCGTTAATGGTTAGTTAATGAGGAGTTCCTGAGTTAACTAATGGTTAGTTACTGGTAAACAGACTGGGGGTACTGTATTAACGAATCATTCGTTAATGGTTACTTAATGAGGAGTTCCTGAGTTAACTAATGGTTAGTTACTGGTAAACAGACTGGGGGGTACTGTATTGAATCATTCGTTAATGGTTACTTAATGAGGAGTTCCTGAGTTAACTAATGGTTAGTTACTGGTAAACAGACTGGGGGTACTGTATTAATGAATCATTCGTTAATGGTTACTTAATGAGTAGTTCCTGAGTTAACTAATGGTTAGTTACTGGTAAACAGACTGGGGGTACTGTATTAACGAATCATTCGTTAATGGTTACTTAATGAGGAGTTCCTGAGTTAACTAATGGTTAGTTACTGGTAAACAGACTGGGGGTACTGTATTAACGAATCATTCGTTAATGGTTACTTAATGAGGAGTTCCTGAGTTAACTAATGGTTAGTTACTGGTAAACAGACTGGGGGTACTGTATTAACGAATCATTCGTTAATGGTTAGTAATGAGGAGTTCCTGAGTTAACTAATGGTTAGTTACTGGTAAACAGACTGGGGGTACTGTATTAATGAATCATTCGTTAATGGTTAGTTAATGAGGAGTTCCTGAGTTAACTAATGGTTAGTTACTGGTAAACAGACTGGGGGTACTGTATTAATGAATCATTCGTTAATGGTTAGTTAATGAGGAGTTCCTGAGTTAACTAATGGTTAGTTACTGGTAAACAGACTGGGGGTACTGTATTAATGAATCATTAGTTAATGGTTAATGAGGAGTTCCTGAGTTAACTAATGGTTAGTTACTGGTAAACAGACTGGGGTACTGTATTAACGAATCATTCGTTAATGGTTACTTAATGAGGAGTTCCTGAGTTAACTAATGGTTAGTTACTGGTAAACAGACTGGGGGTACTGTATTAATGAATCATTCGTTAATGGTTACTTAATGAGGAGTTCCTGAGTTAACTAATGGTTAGTTACTGGTAAACAGACTGGGGGGTACTGTATTAATGAATCATTCGTTAATGGTTACTTAATGAGGTTCCTGAGTGAACTAATGGTTAGTTACTGGTAAACAGACTGGGGGGTACTGTATTAATGAATCATTCGTTAATGGTTACTTAATGAGGAGTTCCTGAGTTAACTAATGGTTAGTTACTGGTAAACAGACTGGGGGGTACTGTATTAATGAATCATTCGTTAATGGTTACTTAATGAGGAGTTCCTGAGTTAACTAATGGTTAGTTACTGGTAAACAGACTGGGGGTACTGTATTAATGAATCATTCGTTAATGGTTACTTAATGAGAGTTCCTGAGTTAACTAATGGTTAGTTACTGGTAAACAGACTGGGGGTACTGTATTGATGAATCATTCGTTAATGGTTACTTAATGAGGAGTTCCTGAGTTAACTAATGGTTAGTTACTGGTAAACAGACTGGGGGTACTGTATTAATGAATCATTCGTTAATGGTTACTTAATGAGGAGTTCCTGAGTTAACTAATGGTTAGTTACTGGTAAACAGACTGGGGGTACTGTATTAATGAATCATTCGTTAATGGTTACTTAATGAGTAGTTCCTGAGTTAACTAATGGTTAGTTACTGGTAAACAGACTGGGGTACTGTATTAATGAATCATTAGTTAATGGTTAGTTAATGAGTAGTTCCTGAGTTAACTAATGGTTAGTTACTGGTAAACAGACTGGGGGTACTGTATTGATGAATCATTCGTTAATGGTTACTTAATGAGAGTTCCTGAGTTAACTAATGGTTAGTTACTGGTAAACAGACTGGGGGTACTGTATTGATGAATCATTCGTTAATGGTTACTTAATGAGGAGTTCCTGAGTTAACTAATGGTTAGTTACTGGTAAACAGACTGGGGGTACTGTATTGATGAATCATTCGTTAATGGTTACTTAATGAGGAGTTCCTGAGTTAACTAATGGTTAGTTACTGGTAAACAGACTGGGGGGTACTGTATTGATGAATCATTCGTTAATGGTTACTTAATGAGGAGTTCCTGAGTTTACTAATGGTTAGTTACTGGTAAACAGACTGGGGGTACTGTATTGATGAATCATTCGTTAATGGTTACTTAATGAGGAGTTCCTGAGTTTACTAATGGTTAGTTACTGGTAAACAGACTGGGGGTACTGTATTGATGAATCATTCGTTAATGGTTAGTTAATGAGGAGTTCCTGAGTTAACTAATGGTTAGTTACTGGTAAACAGACTGGGGGTACTGTATTAATGAATCATTCGTTAATGGTTACTTAATGAGTAGTTCCTGAGTTAACTAATGGTTAGTTACTGGTAAACAGACTGGGGGTACTGTATTAATGAATCATTCGTTAATGGTTAGTTAATGAGTAGTCTCGTGAACTAATGGTTAGTTACTGGTAAACAGACTGGGGGTACTGTATTGATGAATCATTCGTTAATGGTTACTTAATGAGGAGTTCCTGAGTTAACTAATGGTTAGTTACTGGTAAACAGACTGGGGGTACTGTATTGATGAATCATTCGTTAATGGTTACTTAATGAGGAGTTCCTGAGTTAACTAATGGTTAGTTACTGGTAAACAGACTGGGGGTACTGTATTAATGAATCATTAGTTAATGGTTAGTTAATGAGAGTTCCTCAGTGAACTAATGGTTAGTTACTGGTAAACAGACTGGGGGTACTGTATTAATGAATCATTCGTTAATGGTTACTTAATGAGGAGTTCCTGAGTTAACTAATGGTTAGTTACTGGTAAACAGACTGGGGGTACTGTATTGATGAATCATTCGTTAATGGTTACTTAATGAGGAGTTCCTGAGTTAACTAATGGTTAGTTACTGGTAAACAGACTGGGGGGTACTGTATTAACGAATCATTCGTTAATGGTTACTTAATGAGGAGTTCCTGAGTTAACTAATGGTAGTTACTGGTAAACAGACTGGGGGTACTGTATTGATGAATCATTCGTTAATGGTTACTTAATGAGGAGTTCCTGAGTTTACTAATGGTTAGTTACTGGTAAACAGACTGGGGGGTACTGTATTAATGAATCATTCGTTAATGGTTACTTAATGAGGAGTTCCTGAGTTAACTAATGGTTAGTTACTGGTAAACAGACTGGGGGGTACTGTATTAATGAATCATTCGTTAATGGTTACTTAATGAGGAGTTCCTGAGTGAACTAATGGTTAGTTACTGGTAAACAGACTGGGGGTACTGTATTGAATGAATCATTCGTTAATGGTTAGTTAATGAGGAGTTCCTGAGTTAACTAATGGTTAGTTACTGGTAAACAGACTGGGGGTACTGTATTAATGAATCATTCGTTAATGGTTACTTAATGAGGAGTTCCTGAGTTAACTAATGGTTAGTTACTGGTAAACAGACTGGGGGGTACTGTATTAATGAATCATTCGTTAATGGTTACTTAATGAGGAGTTCCTGAGTGAACTAATGGTTAGTTACTGGTAAACAGACTGGGGGTACTGTATTGATGAATCATTCGTTAATGGTTAGTTAATGAGGAGTTCCTGAGTTAACTAATGGTTAGTTACTGGTAAACAGACTGGGGGGTACTGTATTAATGAATCATTCGTTAATGGTTACTTAATGAGGAGTTCCTGAGTTAACTAATGGTTAGTTACTGGTAAACAGACTGGGGGGTACTGTATTAATGAATCATTCGTTAATGGTTACTTAATGAGGAGTTCCTGAGTTAACTAATGGTTAGTTACTGGTGAAACAGACTGGGGGGTACGGTATTAATGAATCATTCGTTAATGGTTACTTAATGAGGAGTTCCTGAGTTAACTAATGGTTAGTTACTGGTAAACAGACTGGGGGTACTGTATTAATGAATCATTCGTTAATGGTTACTTAATGAGGAGTTCCTGAGTTAACTAATGGTTAGTTACTGGTAAACAGACTGGGGGGTACTGTGTATTAATGAATCATCGTTAATGGTTACTTAATGAGGAGTTCCTGGGAGACTTTGATTGAAGCAATGGTCCGCTGCAGCAGGGCACTTTTAAACCTGCCATCTTCGGCTGGCTTGGGTCCCACACTGGATCAACTGGTGGAGGTGGATCCGACTCACGTTTTACTGCTTAAGTCATCATTATTTACCTTACCATTACTTAGGCCGTTTGGGTACGGTAAACTCAAGGAACGCAAACAAAAACAGTAGTTACCCATTACCTAATGATTACCTTACCGTTACTAAAACAGTAGTTACCCATTACCTAATGATTACCTTACCTTACTAAAACAGTAGTTACCCATTACCTAATGATTACCTTACCGTTACTAAAACAGTAGTTACCCATTACCTAATGATTACCTTACCGTTACTAAAACAGTAGTTACCCATTACCTAATGCTTACTTTACATTCCTTAAGCAGTATGTGTCCCCTCAAGTAAAGTAATGCATCAAAAACAGTAGTTACCCATTACCTAATGATTACTTTACCATTACTAAAACAGTAGTTACCCATTAACTAATGATTACCTCACCATTATTTAAGCAGTTTAACAAACAAACAAACCCTGTGCACTCAAGTTTACATTTTTATTTAACAACAATCCAAAGGACACTAATAACAAAAAGGAGGTTGCTTTCAGAACTTGTGAAAGTGGCGTATGTCATGCAGCAATCTGCCTAAGGGACCATCTTTGTGTTTATTTGCCAGCCAATGTGTCCACTCGATCAAAGCAAGATGACTCTTCAGAGTCTTCACTGTGCGGTTTCCTCGCAGTCTCCAGACCTGTGACTTGTAAGTTGACCAAGCCCGCTCAATGTTTTGGGTGTGGGCTCCTGTGTCTGGGTTCACAAATGAACGGCTGTGGTTCACAGAGAAATGGACAAAGCCACTTTCTGCGATTGCAGTGATGTATGCCCTCCACATGTCCGTTATCACCGTGGTCCCTTGGCGAACGTATTTTGTGACCAGAGGAATTAAGTGGCGCCTTGATCTTTGTTTCACCAGCCTCAGGATAGGTCTTCTCCTTGTTCCTCTGATAGCCAAAGACCCATTTTTCTCCTCCTCCACGTAGGACCGAATCTTCCCCTACCATACTGTAATAAAGCAGTGAAAAAGGACAACACAATTATATAAAAATAAACATCAGGAATTTCAATTGATAAACAAAGTCAAATGTGTTTGTTATTTGCGTTCTTTTACAATTTAAAAATATTCACTTCCTTTCTCAAAAAAGAAGAGAAAAATATTAAAATGTAGTGGTACAAACAGAAAAAGTTTGCTTATTTTGCTGCAAGAAACATGAAAAGGTGAGATAGATATTGGAATTAGATGATATATAAATAGATTATGCACTTTTAAAATGTTAGTAATAAAAAGTAAGAATAAGGATTTATTTCCTTATTGATTAATGATCTGATTGGATGAGATACTTCTTAGCTTCTAAATTCTTTTTTTCTGTTATTTGACTGTGTATACACTGTGGAGCTGGCTCTCTCTAATGTATACTCTGTCTTGGAAGCCTAAGCACGCCAGTCATAAGGGTGTGAATGACACAATTATAAAATGACATTACTTTGCTCAGTCATTTTTAATCTCTGACCTTAAAAGATATGTTGTTATTTCACCTTGAAAAACAAAGTTTTTAGTTTTAGTGAGGCCAAAGGCTAAGGCTCTGTAGTTTATACACACCTTCCTTTTGTGGTAGAAGTTGCTTTCGTCCAGCATGACAAATTCATTTGGTCCTCCAAGTCTCTGCTTTCCCCTCCTTTCTCTCCTCCTGATTGCACTCTTGCAGACCTTCCTCAACTTCTGGCTCATCTTTGACAGCGTGCGACTGCTTCCTGCCACGCCATCCTGCAGCATGTCAATTTGCCTTAGCTGCAGTCCCTGGAAAATCTGTTAAAGATCGATATAAAATGACTAAATATGAACAAAAACATATGAAGACGAACGCATTCAGCACCAGTGGCTAATGTATATTATATAATTCACATTAGACATTTGTTATTACTCAAAATGAAACAGAATATTTTAATGTTGCTAATTAATTTTATCTATCAAGTTTCCCTATATCAGAGCATCTACGCATGTATTTTTAAGCTATTAGAATAATCACACATTGAAACATTCTGAACCCATTTTTTTGTTGAGGAACATTTTGAATGCAGGAATTTTACTGTAACAGAGCATTCCTACACTCTGGTACTTCTACTTTTACTCAAGTACAAGACCTGAGTACTTCTACTTTTACTCAAGTACAATCTGAGTACTTCTACTTTAACTCAAGTTCAATATCTGAGGACTTCTACTTTTACTCAAGTACAAGATCTGAGTACTTCTACTTTTACTCAAGTACAAGATCTGAGTACTTCTACTTTTACTCAAGTACAAGATCTGAGTACTTCTACTTTTACTCAAGTACAATATCTGAGTACTTCTACTTTGAATCAAGTACAAGATCTGAGTACTTCTACTTTTACTCAAGAACAAGATCTGAGTACTTCTACTTTTACTCAAGTACAAGATCTGAGTACTTCTACTTTTACTCTAGTACAAGATCTGAGTACTTCTACTTTAACTCAAGTTCAATATCTGAGTACTTCTACTTTTACTCAAGTACAAGATCTGAGTACTTCTACTTTTACTCAAGTACAAGATCTGAGTACTTCTACTTTACTCAAGTACAAGATCTGAGTACTTCTACTTTTACTCAAGTACAAGATCTGAGTACTTCTACTTTTACTCAAGTACAATATCTGAGTACTTCTACTTTTAATCAAGTACAAGATCTGAGTACTTCTACTTTTAATCAAGTACAAGATCTATACCAGGGGTCACCAACCTTTTTAGGGTGAGGGCTACTTTTAAAAAATAAAACAAGTCGGGGGCTACTTTTACTCCTCTTTTTCTTTCTTTTTTGCAGTGTATATATTTAGCACATTTTAACATTATGATATGCTGACCTTTAACCTTTGTGTGCTGTTTGGGTCTGTGGGACCCGTTTGCAGTGTTTACTAAAAGAGCATGCATGCAGTTTAATTATTTTAACCTGCTTTATTTGGGGGTGGACGGGCCTCACCTCCTCTAGGGGGGTCCCACCTCCTCTAGGGGGTCCTCACCTCCTCTAGGGGTCCTCACCTCCTCTAGGGGGGTCGGGGGGCCTGTACCCCCGTGAAGATTATTTTTAAATGTTGAAGTGAAATGCATCAATCTGGTGCACTTTGAGCACAGCATGAATTGATGGAAACAGCTCTCACACTCAGATGAAAGAGAGCTGTAAACTTTTCAATAATCCAAACATCTTTAGAATATGATCACAACCAATAACAAATCATTTAAACTGGTTTATTCTTATTTATGTTACATAGTTAGCATTCTTTCTTTTTATGTTGCTTATTTACTGATCACTCCCCTTTAAAACTGTTTTTTTGTTTTTTTTTACTGTCCTATAGTACACTCCTCTCCCTCTCATCCTCTCTCCCTCCCTAGCTCTCTCGCTCTCTCTCTCTCTCTCTCTCGCTCGCTCACAGAGACTGTGTGCTCCTCCGTGGCGATGACGGCTTGCGTTAAAAAAAAAAAAAAACATATTTTTAAAGTGGGGGGACACAAACGGGATTTCGAAAAGAGCGGGGACATGTCCCCTCTGTCCCAGGTGGAAACTACGCCATGCATGTGTGTGCGTCAAGGCAATAAATATATATGCAAGTTGCAGCACACAGAGTAAAGCTCTGCCCCTCTGTGCTGTATAGGCTGCATGATAGGCTGCTCAATGGGGCTGATGTGCTGTATAGGCTGCATGATAGGCTGCTCAATGGGGCTGATGTGCTGTACAGATTCTGCCAGAAGGGAGATCAGCGGGGAGGTGCCTTTTCTTCAGACTGCAACGCTGGTTCCGCAAATCAAGCAAGAACGTGATTGGTAGATATTCATTGTGGGGGTGGGGGGAGGAGGGGTGTTAGATAGATATAGAGTTGTAGTAAGTAGATAGAGTTCGCTATGATTTAGGTTTCGTGTATGCATAGGGTAGATTCTTTTATTTACATTTCCTTTTTTGTTTTGTGTATTTTATACATTTTGGATTTTGCTTGGCGAGCTATTTTAGAACATGCCCCGCGGGCACCGTGTTGGCTACCCCTGATCTATACTTATACCACCTCTGTTTATAGCCTATGAAAAAATTAGAAAACGAGGCTAAAGCTAATGTTAGCAGATAGTGACAATGTATGCTAGTTAGCTAGCTCAACGATTCCTTAAATAATATTGCAACAGAAACATTTTTTTGTTCACATCACGCTCTGCTGCTCCAACAGGGAGCTCTGCTCTGAACACCCGAACGGTAAGGCGATATGGGTACCGTTCTTATTGTGCATCCATGGGTAAAGGTAAAACCTTTATATATACAGTCTATGGGTAAAACGCATGTAGTACTGAACACGTAACATGAACGTGCCGGGCGGCGCGGTCCCGTGGGTTAGATGCGCGTTCATAATGCAGAGGGAATAACTCTCAGAATATTGTCATCAGAGTCCGGCGCAGTTTGTTTGTAGCCTTTATTTAACCAGCTGAAAAAATCCCATTGAGATCAAACTATCTCTTTTTTCAAGGGATACCTGTAGTTCTGGGGGCTAGTGTGAAAGCGACGCCAATGTGCCCCGCCACACCCCAAGCCGCCTGCGTTGTGAATTGCCAAATAACTAGCATTTAGTCCGCTAGCTCAATGCTAACATATAATGGATAACGGAATTGACGCGCTAACTGAAATTAGCATTTAGATATCGGCAATGTTAAACAACAGTCAACATGCTTAAAATAAACGTAATACTTACAGGCATTCATTTGCTGTGCTCTGAGGAAATGACTGATATTATTGATGAATTAATATTACCTGTAATGTATTTCATCCAGCTGAACAAGGATAATAATTTGCTCCTCTCAAACAGGGACAAACACCTCACTGACTTCTTCGTCGTTTTCCCTCGTTTTTTATGTCGGCACTTCCTACAAAACCAATCGTAAATTCCTAGTCCTTTTTTCCTGAAAAAGAACTATCTTTGTAACATGACATATCAGTAAACGAGGAAGTCATCGTTAAAACCCGTGCTAAAAATGTAAGAAACTTACACTGCAGTCCGTCGACGTTTGAGTGTTTCTTCCAGTTTTCCTCCTCTTTTTGCAGAGTTTGCATTTGAATTTTTCCTTGAAGCAATTCCATTTTCATTAAAAGTCTGTTTGTGGTCTGTACGGGTGCGTTACGGGGCGTTACGGCTGCGCCGCGGTGGCTCACGGCGATCGCGGCCACTCTAGTCAAGGGTGCTATTCCACCACACGCCGGCGCGTTTACGGCTCAGACGCGTCCAGAAGCGTCTCGGCGCAGGGCTCCTCTAAAATTAGGATGAATCCTATTTTTGACGCGGCGCAGCCGTAACGTAAGGTCGGGCAGGCAGGAAGTGGAACGTTCAGAGCTATATATACACACACACAAACTAATTTTGCAGACCCTATCCCTCCGTAGTCTTTCAAGTAGGAGGAGAAATGCCAGCGTTCTCCTCCGGTTTACAGGCACTGTGTAAATTATATATATAGAATAATTATGATGATGAATGCATTTTTTTACCACTAAAATACAGCAACACATCTTTGATTCATGTCGTTTATAACTGGAATATTACAATTATTATTAACTGTAATATCATCTTCCTTGTTAAATTGACAAAGCACAGCTTCTGTATCTTCACTGATATACAATTAAAATATTAAAACCGTAATAAAGTGTTAATGCGCTGCAAATCGGGATCCGGCTGGAGCACTACGCAAGACACGCCCCTTCATAGCATTCACGTGCTACGATTGGCCATGAGCCTGTCACGTGCATCTCGGCTGAAAATGGACATGAGGAGAAGCAAACGAAAGAAGATGGGGTCCCGCAAGCGTTTGTTGTCAGAATGTAAGTATGAATTGAAATTTCTTTTTTATTTGAAAAATTAGTAACACTGCTTCGCGAAATCATCTCAATTGACACATGTATTACACTTTTTGTTCTGTGCTATCTGATTTGAGGTTGCTAGCTAAACCACGAGGACCCACCGTGACACAGTTGTTAATAATAATAATAATAATACATTACATTTATAAAGCCCCTTCCTGGAGCTCAAAGCGCTTACATGACATTTAAATGTTCTGTAAAGTTCCTTATACAGCTTTAGACTTGTTTTTATCTCATAAAGTCCTTAAGTGACACACCCTGAACAGTCTGGTGGGTCATGTGCCGGGCTAACACATGTGACAGAACTAGCTACATTTCAGAGGCTTGTTTTTGGTTGCTAAAGGTACAAATCAAGCCATTTAAGAATTAAATGCTTACATAACATGTCCTTTGTTACATTTAACCTGTTAACATTTCTTGATCAAATTGATATGAAACAAATTAGATAAAAATCGCTGTGACACTGATGTCACATCGGACATTAACCTTAAACTTTCACAGTAAATCTGGAGTAACACATATGTCACAATTAGAAATATGATTATGATCTGCTCAGTTAATTTAGCTGATCCAATTATATTTAGTTAATATATTCTTTATTCTTCAATTCAAAGAATGTTCAAACTAATTTAAATAAAAAAATCCTCCTCATTCGTTAAGTTATAAATAAGAGTTACTTTACCATTAAAGTTCAATGTGACATTGTCAAAATGTGGTCTATTTAGTCTAAATTATGTTCCCCTTAATTTCCCCAAAAGTAGAAATGGGTCTGGGTTCTTATGGGTTAAATTAGTTAAATTGTTAAATAAGTAAATGACATTAGGGCGCTAGAAACGAGAGTATTTTATTTTAACACAGCATTGTTTTTTGCGTTCAAAATTAAAACAGGCTAACCTTTTAACGCTGATTTGGGTGACTTGTGTAATTCGTGGAGAACCGAAGAGTTTTCGTTTTGGGTGGGTCCGACTCACAGACTGACGGACAACGGAACGCCGCTCCAGCACTTCAAATATTGCAGTACCCATAAGGATGCCTTATACATGCCGCAGTTTTTGCGTGGCTGTGTCTTTAGTTGTAAGCCCATTGGCGATCTGTTGTTATTAGCATCTGGTTAGCTAGCTAGCTATAAAGAGCTTTTTCTACAACCAGGTGGAAGAGAGCTCTCTCCTGACAGACTGAGAGGCTCAAATAACCTCAGCTCAGTGAGGTTAAGGCACACCTTGATATGATCATTATAGTTATATAAAAAAAAGAGACTAAATGAAAAACAGGTATAAAATACTTTGACAGTAACAAAAACGTTTTTTTAAATAACAAGAATACAGTTTAAAAGGGAGTGATTTGTAAAATATCCATAAAGAAAAAGAGAAATCTGCTTACAGGTCTGTTTCATATGGGTGTTGGGAGATGTATCTATAGATCTCTTCATTTTGCTCTCAAAGTGCACCAGATTGATGCATTTAACTTCAACATTTAAAAACAATTTGCACACATCTTGTGTCCATATCTTTCTGTTTTGGTGGTCATGCCACAACGTGATGCATGCATGCGACGAGTCATGGTAAAATATCTGGATTAAGAGGTTGCTTTTTCTTTGCACAGCATGAAAGAAAGGCGAAATGAATGGGCTGTGATTTTAGTATTTTTAAGCAGAAATTGAGTTCAATAATTTGTACGGCCCTTGGAGAAAGTTGTAAAAATTGAAATGGCCCTTGAGAGAAAAAAGTTCCCCACCCCTGATCTAAATAATAATAAAAACCCTTGATTTGTAACTTAACATCTCTGTCTCCTATTGATCAGAGTATATTATAAAGAATAGCCAGTTAATTGAAGCATTATAGGCAGGCCTTTGTCAGATGGTATATTACGCTGTTTTTTCTGTTTCGAATAGTTCTCTCTTTTTTCACCATACGTGTGTTTGCATCCCTGAATATAAGTAGGCCTATAATGTTAAACAGAACATGCTGTGATGTCGCTCTGTTCAGAGTGACACCAGTGTTTCCAAACAACTCCATCTCTGTTGGTCTCTGCACGCTTACATTAACCTGCAGTGTCAGGAGAGCAGCTTCTCCAAACTGTTCCATTTAAAGGCTGCTGAGACATGAGGATGCCAGGCTAAAACTTGGCAATATTGATGCGTTATAAATTAGAAACGGAACAATCTCGATATAGCGTTAAATCCACATTGTGGATCGTCTTATCAGTTATCTCTATTAAACATGATTGGATAAAAGTAGAGCTGATTGCCCAAACCTAACTTCTGTATATAAAGGTACACACCCCAAACACAATAACTAACATTTAAACATTACTTTGAGCAAAGCTACACGACTAGTAATACCTTTACACTACACCAATTCATTACACAATTTTGTATGTAAGGATTACACTACCACTATATAACACTAGTACAAGAATTTATCAATACTAATAAACCCATATCCAAACTGATGTCTGCACTACAGACATCATTAGGATAGGCAACAACAAAGTACTGTTGTTAAATAGTTAAATATTTGTCTTTCTTTCTGTTTCAGTCCTGACCCCAGAAGACGCCATAACCCGCTGCAAGCGTGTTCTTGAGGCGGTGAACAAGGGCAACAATAAAACGGCGGCTTACAGAGCGGTAGGAGTGGACCGCAAAACCATTGCCGACACTGCAGGAATTGCAGAACTGCATGCCGTGAACCCGGGCATCTTCCAAGATATCCGGGGAACACTGAAGAAGGGGGAGACCCTTCTCCGTTTCTCTGAGATGTGTAAGTCTGCCATAAAGGACCAACATTTAGAGGGAAGGTCCAGGACTTAAAGACAAATGGAGGACTATTATCCATTAATCCAAAGGGGAAGTGAGGAAGGAATGGATGTTTTTTTGCTTTGCACTTGTTTTTAGTTTTTTTTAATAAAAAGTCGTTTTTATTTACATTTTTTTTTTTTTTATGTTCATCCTTGTTTCAATAAAAATGTAAAACTTCAGTGGCTGTAGATCCGTCATTGTCATCAACAGTGTTTGTTTGTTTGTTTTGTTTGTTTGTTAAACTGCTTAACTAATGGTAAGATAATGGTGAGGTAATCATTAGGTAATGGGTAACTACTGTTTTTGATGCATTACTTTACTTGAGGGGACACATACTGCTTAATGAATGGTAAAGTAAGCATTAGGTAATGGGTAACTACTGTTTTAGTAACGGTAAGGTAATCATTAGGTAATGGGTAACTACTGTTTTAGTAACGGTAAGGTAATCATTAGGTAATGGGTAACTACTGTTTTAGTAACAGTAAGGTAATCATTAGGTAATGGGTAACTACTGTTTTAGTAACGGTAAGGTAAGCATTAGGTAATGGGTAACTACTGTTTTTGTTTGCGTTCCTTGAGTTTACCGTACCCAAACGGCCTAAGTAATGGTAGGGTAAATAATGATGACTTAAGCAGTAAACGTGAGTCGGATCCACCTCCACCAGTTGATCCAGTGTGGGACCCAAGCCAGCTGAAGATGGCAGGTTTAAAAGTGCCCTGCTGCAGCGGACCATTGCTTCAATCAAAGTCTCCCAGGAACTCCTCATTAAGTAACCAATAACGAATGATTCATTAATACAGAACCCCCCAGTCTGTTTACCAGTAACTAACCATTAGTTAACTCAGGAACTCCTCATTAAGTAACCATTAACGAATGATTCATTAATACAGAACCCCCCAGTCTGTTTACCAGTAACTAACCATTAGTTCACTCAGGAACTCCTCATTAAGTAACCATTAACGAATGATTCATTAATACAGAACCCCCCAGTCTGTTTACCAGTAACTAACCATTAGTTCACTCAGGAACTCCTCATTAAGTAACCATTAACGAATGATTCATTAATACAGTACCCCCAGTCTGTTTACCAGTAACTAACCATTAGTTAACTCAGGAACTCCTCATTAAGTAACCATTAACGAATGATTCATTAATACAGAACCCCCCAGTCTGTTTACCAGTAACTAACCATTAGTTAACTCAGGAACTCCTCATTAACTAACCATTAACGAATGATTCATTAATACAGTACCCCCAGTCTGTTTACCAGTAACTAACCATTAGTTAACTCAGGAACTCCTCATTAACTAACCATTAACGAATGATTCATTAATACAGTAGCCTACCCCCAGTCTGTTTACCAGTAACTAACCATTAGTTAACTCAGGAACTCCTCATTAAGTAACCATTAACGAATGATTCATTAATACAGAACCCCCCAGTCTGTTTACCAGTAACTAACCATTAGTTAACTCAGGAACTCCTCATTAAGTAACCATTAACGAATGATTCATTAATACAGTAGCCTACCCCCAGTCTGTTTACCAGTAACTAACCATTAGTTCACTGAGGAACTACTCATTAACTAACCATTAACGAATGATTCGTTAATACCGTACCCCCAGTCTGTTTACCAGTAACTAACCATTAGTTAACTCAGGAACTCCTCATTAACTAACCATTAACGAATGATTCATTAATACAGTAGCCTACCCCAGTCTGTTTACCAGTAACTAACTAACCATCCATCGCAGTCACTGAGGAACTACTCATTAAGTAACCATTAACGAATGATTCGTTAATGCAGTACCCCCCAGTCTGTTTACCAGTAACTAACCATCAGTTCCTAAATCGCAGTCCCTGAGGAACTACTCATTAACTAACCATTAACTATCTAGTAGTTCCTCAGTAACTAAGCAGTAACTAAGCACATTTTGTGTACCTTATTGTAAAGTGTTACCATCACTAGTCGACTAACTAAGTCTTAATTGAAAGAATCTTCATTGGTCAATTAGTTAAAAAAAAAAATTATATAAAAAGAAAAACGAAGCTCCATTCGAGTCAGCTGGAAACCCTCAGACTTCATTCAGAGCAGAGCCTGGTCATTAAGTTAATTTGGTCGGGAGGGAATCTAAAGTGTGGATCTTTCTGGGACGAGTCCCACAAGGTGACATGCAGACTACGACGGCAACAAGTCTCCTCTATTTCCACGCCATCACAGCGCAGCTTCCTGAATGCCGGCTTCATAACAACACACAGAGCTTACTTATCCCGCAACGTGAGTTACTTTCTCAGACTCTGAGGAAAACAGCTGCAGAGAGTCAGGCAGCAAGTATCAACATATATAGACCTATAATATATAATATGGGTGGGGGAAATAATCGATACAGCATAGTATCGCGATACTTTGCGTGGCGATATTGTATCGATACACGGATGCCAAGTATCGATATTTTATTATATAAACTTTTTTTAATTAAAAAAATAATAATATTTGTATAAAAACTGTAGCATATCCATCCGAAAGATGGTTGTACAGATGGAGCAGCTTATTTCAGACTCCAGCTTACTGCTTCCTGCCTACTACCTGCCAGCTACCTGCCTAAGACCTGCCAAAGACCAGTATCTGGGAATGTTAAGCCCTCCCACTATTTTCCAAGGGCGTTGCCAGATTTTCAATTTCAGGATTTAACCAGGAGATGGCGCTTCCTTCACAAAAACAGGAAGACAACTTTCATGGACTTTCAGTTTTGTTCAGAAGAGCATTTGAACACATCAATATTTTAGATCAAATAAAGTATATCTACACTGTAAAAATATTCACCGTGAATTCACAATAAATACTTGGCCAAATTTTGCATGACTTTCACAGCAATTTACTGTGAATGTCTTCACAGTAATGTATTGTAATTTCACATCCATGATATTACAATGCATTGTTGTAAAGGTACAACTGTATACTGTAACTTCACAGCTTCAATGACTAAGGAATGACTGTGATATTACAGTATGTTACTGGGGAATTACATCATTTTGTTGTACATGCATTACAACAAGGGCCTGTACTTTTACATTTCTATTGTGAAAGCAATGCAGGAGTTGCCAGTAATTTACTGTGAATTTACAATGTGTACTGTGAAAGTAATGCAGATGAGTAGCCAGCAATTTACTGTCAATTTACAATGATAGACGCGCATAACTGTAGTCCCCAGCTCCGGTACTTCCTGGAGGAAGCTCATACAATGGTTTCCTGTCAAATACCATTGGATGACGTGACTAATCACGTCATCCATACAGCAAGCAAAAATGCACAAAAAGCATCTCACCCGTGAGTCCAGTTGGGTCAAATCAAATAGGCTACACTGTAAAAAAGAAAACTGCCAAACAAAAACCCTTAAATTAAAGTAAAATACTTTCACTGAAATAAAGTGCTAAAGCAATTCATAAACAGGAATTGTCCTTAAAGATTTTACAGGAAAACACTGTAGTGTTACAGATGTTTCCTCTCTTTTCAAAATCCATTGTCTTAAAATGTTACATTCAAATACCTTAAATAAAGTTCTGATGAGAAAAACTGTTTTTTACATTTTTTTTATTAGATTTTTATGATCAAACACAAAAGTAAATACAGAACCTAAAGTTCTACAGGTAGAATACTGTTATTTTACAGCTTTTTTCTAACATTTTCCAATCAAAGACGTTCAATAAAAAGACAGCACAAAATGTTCTGCAGGTAACAATTACTATAAAAATGTTAAAACTTAAAATATAAAAATATTTGTAGAATTATACAACCATTAATGAATACAGCATTTCATATTTAAACATCTACTTATAAACAGTATAAACAAAAAGTAAGTTTAATTTTTTAAGATTACTTTGAAACATTCTCAACTGAAAATAACAGAAATTACAAAATGGCGACATATGTTCACATTGTCCATTTGAAGGAGCAGTGTGCAGGATTTAGTACGTCTAACAATGGTAGGTTCCAACCAATGGATAACTTGTTCACTCACCCTCCTATCCCAAGTTTGTAGGAGAATGTATATTGGCTGCAAAAAACTTGAGGCCCAATCATGTTTCCTCTGTCCATTCTGCGCTACTGTAGATGTGGCAGTGCAACCTAGAGGACAAAAAGACAACAATTAGTAAACCATAATGATGAATGTTATTATCAGCAGCTGCCAATAGATCCCCCATCTTGTATGATGGACCTTTGAAGCAGGGTTGGAAACTTAAACACACTTATTGATTGTAAAACAGTTCTTGATAGCATCCCAAGGGAATTGATCAAATGCTAAACCCCTTCCAGAAAAAACACTTTCTAATACCTTAGAAACTACAACTAGGCGCTGGCACGAATGCAATGCTTCCTACAAGTTTAAAGCTGTGTGGATGTGGCTCTATGAAGAGTTGTTCATATTTTTCTCATTCATTTCATAAGTTTAGAAGGGGGGAACATAGTCTAACAACAGTTAGCTTTTGTTAATGTTACCTCGAGGCAAACTTGTGAGACTTGTTTCTGAAATCCCTTTCTCTTAAAGTGAATACATTAAACAATGGAGCTTACCCTAAAACTAACCACTGGATTGCTTGTCTAACATGACCTAGTCCATAAATGAGGTAAGGGTGGGAACAATCAAACGCACTCTCGCAGGCACTGCGTGTTAGCGAAGTACAACTGGGATTTCGAAGAGAAGATATGCTTGGTCAATTCTTAATAAAAAAGCAAAAGTAACAAATTGAGCACTTGAGTTTTCATTAGCAGCGCTTAGCTACAGCTGCGGAGCTTCGGTCAATACCGCTAACAGTCTATTTCCTTAAAATGGTACATATCGCTGAATCTATATTTTCATCTTCAGTTGATGAAATCTGCATAATGTCCCTGTACAATAAGATTCGAGCATTTTGTAATCCAGTGAGGAAATTCAAGACCAGTAAATATTGATTGATTAAACACACTAAATAAATTGTAGGGTTTTCTTCAAACTCAGACTCTCTGCTGCGGCTGTACCTCAAAAGACAAAACAATTGTCTGATGATCTTTGTTGAAAAAGGTCTGATTATCCTGTACATGTACAATGTGGGGTATTTTTAAATACTTTACTAAACCACATTGAATATTATGTTAGACACAAGTTATTACTCACATATCAAAGTCTTTTCATCTGCAAGATGGAAGAATAGCTGGGTGCTGCCTGGAGAGACTGATGAGAGGACACCGGCTGGCTCAGCAGCTTTCCACACAGCCATCACATCTTCTCTTCATAGTCTTTACTGTCCACTGGTGCTCTGTCAAAAGAGTGAACATCACAGCTGTCATGTTAACCCTTTGTTACACAACATACAACCAACATGCGTCAAAAGTTTTAATTGTAAATATCTTTGCAATAAATTACTTTAATCATTCAGGATTCCAGGTATTCCTCAATTAACCTGTTTTGGATCAACACCAATTTTAATTTTTCCTTTCAACAAATCATGTTTGTATCACTACACTTCTAAGGCACAACATGGGTAAAAATTATCCGTATTATTTTGCTATATTATTTCATGCATGGCTGAGTGTTTCTTTACTATACATTGTCAAATCTATTCCTTTAGTCATTAATATTCAAAGTATTAATTAAATGCCTTGTTTTTGATTACCACAAATCATTATTTTCATTCTCCCATTCTTAAATGATGAACTAAAATAGTTTAGGCCAAGTGTGATAAAAATGCAAAAAAAAAATACATAGGCCTACTATAATTTTAGCAGTGATTTGGACTAAGCATGTATGATGTAGTAATACAAAAACTATTTTAGTTCACAGTGTGACATTAGCTAGTCATGTTAGCTTGTAATATATAGAGCAGAGCTAACTAGCAAGTTAGCTAAACGTTAGCGGTTAGCCGTTTATGCTATGCTAGCTGTAACTAGAACATAACTATAACTATAACTGAAGATTAACTAACTGGATACCACTGTAAGAAAGCTGTGAAACTTTACAATAAACTTGGCGACAACACTGTGACACCCCGCTGCATGTTTATGTGTAATTCTCCCGTGTTGGAGATGAGAGGGTGGCGCAGCAGCACTGCAATAAGCTGTAAGCTAACGTTAGCTGCCACCTGTTAAGCCCGGTTTCCCGGGCGCAACATCTTGCAAGAAACAGCATCTCAGGGCTTCTTAACATTTAACAACCTATTAATGATAACGGAAAGAAACTCAGCTAACTAGAAGAAGAAACGTAACCTTAACCTGTTACGCACGGCCCCCCCGGTACCGGGCGGATAAACGCGTCATTTGCAGGAAACAACGTCTAAGGAATCTTAATATTTAATAAACTATGAATGTTTTATATCCATGTAACGGGAAGAAACTCAGCTAACTGATCTTTTTAATTTTTTTTTCCAAAAAAAACCCACAATGCTAGCACTCAGCCTCTGAATTAGCCACGAGCGAAAAAATGTAACCTAAAACGGCACTTAAACTCACTCTAACTCCCTTATTACTTATCCTAGATGCACAGCCAACCACTCGTTTTTGGTGTCCTGGAGACACTGAATCTAGTGGTGCCCTCCTCAACACTCAGTGATAAACATTTGCGACGCTATAAACAAAAGCGTACATCATAACATGTGGAGCTAAGTAACTAGAAACGCTAACATGGCTTACCTTGGTCAAAACTGGTCTTCAATGGCATTAAAACGATAAAAAAAACGATGCTGCAGTTAATCCATAGGTTCATCCAATGTATCTGTGTCCTCTTTGATATTATTTCTGATAATCCATAAGCAATAAAACTGCTTTTTAGTTTCCAAATGCCAGAGGGAGAGATCGGTCCACTCTGCCCTGCAATTTACATGCGCGCAGCCCGCACCTTTTCTCTTTACAATGAGTGTGTATTTGGGCCTCCCCCTTCGATTCTATTGGCTCTAACGGTCAGAAAGAGGTGTCAACCATCAAAATCGAGCAAGGGGGGCCAGAGTTGAGCAGGTCTCCCTTGAAAAAGAGATCAATGATCTCAATGGGATACAACCTGGATAAATAAAGGTTTGAAATGAAATGAAATGAGAGATATGAAAAAAAAAACATTTTCACCCAAATCACCTCAAAGGTGGGGTGGTTTTGGCTAAACCTCTCTAAAAAGATCAAATGTCACTTGTTTTGCATCAATCTTGATACAGGGTACTTATTATATGTTGTACTTTGGATTCCTAAAGCTTTTAGTCTACTAACCCATCATCCAAGGGTAGTTTTCACTATCTGTAAAAAATAGTTTTTGGACGGACACTATAATTTACAGTTTTTACTATGTAAAATCTGAATTTTCTTTAAAATAAAAACATTTATATTGATTCTGACACTTCTACATCCAACTCACAGATGTAACCTTGCTTTGATAAAAGAAATTATTCATAAAACCCTTTTAGAAGTTAGGTTGTAGTCATTTGTTTTGGGCATGTCATTTTCGAGCCTGAAACATGAAAAACAGGCTTGGTGCTTAACAGGTTAAATAAAAAATAAAACATTCACAAACTAAGGATATTCTAAATACATGTTTAACTCCATTACAGTCGCAGGACTCACCAGATCTCAAGTCTTCTGTTCTTTGTTGACGACGTCCCGATGCTCATATTTAACGTGTAGATGTAAAACGATCCCGATATTAATCCATAAACTCCTGCAGCAGAAATACAGGAGACCCACTCAAACTAACGTGGATGTTTCAAATGTGAACGACAGGCGCAGACAGTTCTCATTGGCAGGTCTCTTCGATGACGTTTATATTAACCAATCAGGAGTGTTGTGGACTCATTCCAAACATGCCTGACTTGTCTGCCGTATTTTGGCTGAATTCTATTTCAAGTGCCGTAGCTCTGGCTGTCGGCCAGAATCCGAAAACCATACATTTTACTGCATGTAAGACTATAACTAACCCTTATTACTGTATATTGACCAATGGGGAAAAAACACAGCAACATAACACATAAATAAAACAAGGATAACTGTGACTTATTGTTGAGTAAATAACAGTGTGTGTTTTAAACCTTGGTCCTCCCTGCAGAGATTTCTCCACTTTCTAAGATTTTTATTTTTTTAAATGATATTGTCAACTGTAGATGTTTACAATATAGTAAGTTAGGAATTTCATGAAAACATATTTATTTACTTTTGTTTCAACATTGGATATTTTTTGTTTGTGGTGGATTCAATCGAATATTGAGAAAATGATTTATGTAAAGATGTTTGACACTTTTTTTTTACAGTTTCATGTGTAGGTACCTTAAAATTACAAAGAAATATCTTAAAGTTTTATAATAGTAATACACTTTTATATTACGAGGAGTTACATATTTAACTGCAGATAATAATTTTTTATTTACATACATCTGCATGTATTTTCTGAAAGTGCAAAAATACTGTAAATATGATATAGTAAATTTACTTTAAAAAAAAAATGAAATAAATGTTATTTGTTGTTGTCAAAATACTTAAAATAATGTTTTGGGTTGTTAATTTATAGTTCATATCTGTAATTTTACGGGATTTTGCAAGTTATTTAAAAAAACATAATTACTATAAAAAATTAATTATTTCCTGTAAAATTAGGATCTTTTTTTACAGTGTATAGAATGTCTCAGTTCAAATCTTCCAGACGGTTTGAGAAGTCGGCTATGCTGCAGGACACACGCCGGTTAGAATAGTCTATTCTGCACATGTGCAATGCTGCACAATTCAAATTTTACAGTAATGGGTTGTGCTATTACAGATGATTTTGAGTACAGTGCTTTACTGTGAAATAATAGTTAAATAATGTCAAATCCAATTTTACTGTAGTTTTATAGATATTTTGTTGTGATATTACAGGGGCTTTTTATTACAATATTTCTCTGTAATATGATACTCTTAAATGCTGTGAAATCCTTGCAATGTTTACAATGTTGTTGTGATATTACAGAGGATTTTGATTGCAGTATTTTATTGTGAAATAATAGTTAAATGCTGTGAAATCCAAGGATACAGTCCTTTTTACATGTATTTGTTGGGATATTACAGGGGGCCTTGATTACAATATGTCACTGTAAAATAATATTGTTAAATGTAGTGAAATGCTGGTAAATGTTTACAGTGTAATCTTGTAATTCAATAATATATAGTCTTTATATATTAAATAACTATGGCCAAACTAGTTTTTCAAAAGAGAAAATGCAGATATTATATAAAAAACTAAAGTTAAAATCTTGTTTTTAATGCCCCAAGAGCAATAAAAACACTTGGTAAAAAAATACAAGCTGTAAAAATACTTATATATATTTAATACTAATAACATAATGATTAATTTCAGATGATAATACTTTTCAGTGTCTGTCTCATGCAGCAGCTGACCCGGCCGACAGTAAAAATAAACATTTATAACTAGTTTAGGTTGTTTGAGAGGTAATTAAAATAGCTAAGGGTGATGATCTGACTTGAAGTGTGTGTTTTTGCTCCTAATTAAATGTGTACAAGATGTGAAGTCAACAGGTATTCACTCAGAGGGGGGTACTGTAGCTGCTATTTATTTTCAAATGCATACAGTATAGGCTCAGTCAAGAATTTGAATGGGATGGGGAGACGTGTGTGATTAAAAATGAGTGTCCAAACTATGGCCAAACTAAGACTTTGTTTTTCAAAAGAGAAAATGCAGATATTATATAAAAACTAAAGTTAAAATCTTGTTTTTTAATGCCCCAAGAGCAATAAAAAACTTGGTAAAAAAATCCTGAGTGAGGCTTTCATAAATTGCATTTAGCTGACGCTTTTATCCAAAGCGACTTACTATTTAATAAATGATAAATGATTATTCATAACAAATATGAGTGATGTGTGATTATTATTCATGATATATACTGATATAGGGCTAAGTAAGCAATCAATCCTGCAAATTAACCCTTAGTTGTTCAATATATTTATTCAGACAATGTGAGTAGAAATACAGAAATTCTGCTCCCACCTAAGGCCAACGTTGCAATATTACAACATTTCCCTAAAAACGTACCAAAACGTAAACATTTTTAAAACTCTTTCATTTCTGCTCCAGAGGCCAGGGGTTAAATTGGGATTTGATATGTGGGGGGGCTCTGTTAGAAGGTGCGACGGAGGGGGGGGGGGGGGAGAGAGTTAGACGCTCGTGAACTGTCAACGGGGGGGGGGGGGGGTGTTGTCGGCCGTAAGCGAACCGGGCCGTTGGCGTCCGGCCGTTCTGTGATTCTCCAGAACTCACAGCTGGCCAGCGGCCCACCGGGATAAGTCCCGACTCTCCCGACGGCCAATCCGTGCCTCCCCTGACTGCACATTGCTGACACACACCGCTGCAAACTCTCTGCACGGAGGAGCCGCGGAGGAAGAGACACACGTTCAATAAGCCGAAAAACTATATCCGGTCACAGTGATCTGCTATTTTAAAGTAAATTCAACACACATATCGACCCTAAATATAACATATATTACGAACGAGAAAGTGTTAACATCGTTTTTTGTAAACATATGACAAATGTGCGAGGGTGATGACATCAGAGCATCGTCCTATGGGCTTAGCCCCGGACAGCCCCGGCCCAATTTAACCCTGCCAGAGGCTATACAACAACATCTGAAAGGTCAAAAAAACAAACAGGGCTAGACAGCCATTTGTAGCATATGGGAGAATGGTGATGTGAACTCAACACGTAGTCACTCAGAGGGGGTACTAATTATTTCAAATGCGCATAGGCAATGCTATCTATTTACATGTACTGTAGGCTCTTTCAGTCAAGAATTTGAATTTGAATGGGATCGGGGAGACGCTCTGCCAACACTGACCCAATCTTCTGCTCCTTACAACCCACTCACTTTTTATCTGGTTAAATAAAGGTTAAATAAAAATAAAAAAATAAAACAAATCCCTCTGGACTTGCACGTGCCTCAAGGTCTCATACTTTTGTTGGTATTTACTGAAGAACTTCAGACTTGTGCTAATTGACGGGAAAATATTCCTAAAACGTCCAAATAGTCACAGCAGGGATTTGCCACTGTGCCACTACAGTTGATATGTGTGTCTACAAAGAAAGCTTTTCATTTGCTAGATGCTGATGTAGCTATTTGGATTACTTTTGAAGATGCAGTTGGGAATATTTCCTCAACCCTGCTTTGTTATTTTCAGAAAAGTGAAACTTAAATAGCCCTATAAAATGATAGAATTTAAAAGAGTCTTGAAAAAGCATGGTGATGGCAATAAATGCATTAATGAATCCCCAAAATCTACAGAATACATTTAATTAAGGGGAGCAGTTACTGAGAACTATATAATGAGAACTGCTACCAATGGTGGCCTATTTAGTTTTTAAGAAATCATATTTTTAGCTTTTTTTGATCTGCAGTAGGAAATGGAGGGACGACCTGCAGAGAGTAGCGACAGAGAAGGGCTGGTCCAACCTCCTTGTACACGTCGTTTACACCCAGGTGGTTAAATAAGGTTAAATAAAAAATAAAAAGATACTGCACATACAGATGGAGCATCTTTTTTCAGACTCCAGCTCACATACATTTCCCCCTAAGGATAATATTCCCACAGTGCAGCATAATGTACAGTATCACACTGTATTACAAATTCAAAGTAAATGACTGTGGGTAATACAGCAATTTACTGCCTAGATTACAGATTTTGTTTACTGTGTATGTTGCATGTTATAAATGTATTGTATTTACTTGTTTAAAATGAAATGTGTTTTAGATTGACTTTTAAAATCTAACTAACTACATAATGAAAAATAGCCTCTTGGCTAACTCTAAGAAGAAGGGTAGACATATCTGTACTTAGTGCCAAGTAGCTAAGCAGGTATTCACTCAGAGGCTGTAGGTACTAATGCCACCCATTTACATGTTGGCAAACAAAGTCAAAAATCAACAGTAGGGGGTGGGGGATGGTGAACGGTATGGTCAATGTTTGTAAACACAATCCCCAGGATGTGTCCTTATCAAACCAAAATAGAAAATGCAGATATTACACTCAGACATCTGAAAGTCTATGTTAAAAAGCCTCAGTCACCTTAATTCATGTAATAAAAACATCTCAGGTCAGTAACACTGAAAGCTAAATGTGCAATACCATGTTCAGCTATGTTACTATTTATAATGTTATTGTTGTTACAACAGAAGATGTTTTCTTTATATTGAAGTTAAATGCATCAATCTGGTGCACTTTGAGGTCAAAATTAAGAGATTTATGGATACCGCTGGAAAAAGCTGCAGTACATATGCCGAGCCTGTACGTAGCGCTGTAACTTCCTCCACAAAAGCAGCCTTCTGTTTATTCAACGTGGTGGGGGCCGAGGGAACCGGGCAGAGTTTTTCGCCGGTCAACGTGTGTGAAAGTTTAAATCTTCCTTATTGAGCTTTAAAACAAATGAATAACGACTATATATAATAATAAAATAAACACCGGCTGTTGTTATGCCTGCTGTAACGTTAAATTACTCCGTTCTCCGCTTCTAATTATGCCGTTACAAGCTTCATAGTTGTATTTATCATCTAAATTTGCCGAAACAAGTTTAATATTCTGAAAGCCAAGACTTTGTTTATTTGAAATCAGATGAAAACAAACTGTAACGGACCTGCCGTGTTATCTATGATTACTATATGCCTTACTGTACATTCATAATTTCAGCCGGAGGGGGGGCGCGCGGGGAGCAGATTGCGAGTGAGGTGCCTGTCATCTTCCCTTTACAAGCTTCACAAATGTATTTATCGTGTGATTTTGGAAATAAAAGTTTCATATTCTGAAAGCCAAGACTTTGTTTATATATTATACGTGGGTAGCTATGACGTCAGAAGGAGTTACCGTAAATGAGAGCTGCCGTAAAAGTGTTTCTAGGATTTCTAAACGAACTATTACAGCTGTTATAAAGCATTAAATAAAAAGTAATGAAAGAGATAAGGAGGAGAAAAGGTTTAAGGAAGTAAGCAATGAATACAGAATGTCGAAATCCTCTGTTTCACGCGATGTCGAACATTGAAGACAGAGGACGGCGGTCCCCCAATCTACACAGCGGGAGAAAGAAGATCATAAAGCAGATCGGAGGAGACATCACGATCTTCCCACATTAGTGCAATTCACCTATACTTAACCCCAAATAAAAGAACCCAATAAAAACAGTTGTTAAATAATAGTGAAGTCACGTTGTAATAATAACTCATCTCTCGGTTTGAGTGTTCTTTTTCTGCTTTGCCAAAAGCCACTGTCAAGTGTCTAGTGACTATTTCTCTTAGCGGATGCATGTCAATTTAAATCAATACATACAACTATTTTTTAAATCAATAAAAACATTTTCTAAATCCATAAAAGCATTTCAATTAATATTGGGAGTCATGTCGTTACTTTGTTGAGAATGTGGCCATGTAATAAGCGGGATAATTTGCAGCGACTTGGTCATTGTTGGGAAAAATAACACCCATCCTGATCGTTTCAATGAAGTTGAATACAGAATATTCATATTTGTCAGTGATTTCATGTCAATTCGGCGAACATAAACAGAAATGATCGTGGTGAAGATGATGATTAAATTAGGATTAAAATCGGGAGAGCTGGCTGCATTTCCTCTCGTTCGTTTTTTTGGACTAAACAACATTATTTAGTTAAATAACAACATGGTGATGTTTTGTAAATGATTACATGTCTTATTTAGCACAGACTATGATCCTATCCGTGACATATGGATCTTAACAAAGATCCGCTATACAGTAGTACCAGACATACTGTACATCCAGCTTACTGTATCGAAGTTGATTTCACATGAGCTCCAGTGTGGAACCCCACTGCACCCCCTGGTGGATCAATGATCCATTGCAGCTGGCTTCACAATAATTAAATCGATTTATCACGGGGGCGGTATCAAGTCAGACTGGGGGCCGGCTCTACATCACAAACCTTTCACGGGCCGATCACGGACCGTGCACGAGCCAACCACGACCCAACCACGACCCTCGCGTTTCAAACTGTCCTAAATAAGACGCTCCATCTGTATATAAAACAGGAAGTTACGTTAAGACATGTATACAATCGCAAAAGTAACAAAAACAATGCCATCTCCTTTTCAGGTTCAAATAACACAAATTGGGTTATTTACATAAACTATTGATATTGCAAATACATTTTTTAACCAGGATGGGAAGACATGTGATTTGCAATATCGTAATATATCGAATCGCAATACTTAGCATATCGTAGAATCGCAATACTATCGTATCGTGGCTTAAGTATCGCGATAGTATCGTATCGTGGGGAGGCTGGTGATTACCACCCCTAATATATAATCATTCTGACCTCAGAAAACGATAAAGCTTTGAGGGGATTTTGCCGACGCTCATCTTTTCAGTGTTTCTGTTTCCTCTGTAGTATTTATTGGGTTGTTATCTTCAGATATGAATAATAGAAACTAGAACTAAATGTTCAGTGTGTGTCCTCGCTGCTTGTTCACACACACACACACACACACACACACACACACACACACACACACACACACACACACACACACACACACACACACACACACACACACACCACACACACACACACACACACACACACACAAACACACAAACACACACACACACACACACACACACCACACACACACAAACACACAAACACACACACCACACACACACACAATAAGAATCCTTACCGGAGCTTCTGCTGTTTACACCGCTGCGTCCGTGTGCTTTGACTCTCATGCTCTCTACATTTAATTTATATTTCAAAGGTTCATTATTACAGTTTTATTTTACATTTTATGTGAAGCACAACGTACCATGCTGTTATAATAACGCTCTTTATCAGCCTTTGAAACTGAAACCATTCAAAAAAATTCAAAAAAAGAGTTCAAAAAAATATATATTCATAATCATAATGTATCAAAACGTGCGACGATTAGTCAACTAATCGCCTTTATTGACGACTATTGGTTGACTAGAAACATCTTTAGTCGAGGTCAGCCCTACTAACAATATAGTCACTGCTGAACATATGACTTCATGAAGTCATTCTGAGTGTTGATGGAGCAGCTACAATGTTAGCCTAGCTTTAATCAAACCGATTCAGAAAACATTTTAATTGTTTTTATGCTCGTTGTGTTGGAGACAGACCTGACAAAGCATTAACTCAGGCTTTTTACAAATCACTATCATGTTGTTATTTCAGCATCCTTTCCATATGTTTATTGTAATTAATTCATAGCAAGTTCTATGTGAATTGTGTTTATAATGCTATAGTGCACCAGGTTAATACAGCTGTGTGTGTCTTAGTAGAGACAGGGAACATGTGCTCCTCTGGGTGATGAATCCAGACAGGATGAGGTTTGCTTTTATAATAATGTGAAGTGTAAACTATCTACCTGATCACTAAGATATATTATATACAGATAAAGACCTTTTTAAATGTTGAACTAGAATTTGCCACCTTGTTGTACCTTTGTCGAATCAGCTCCACTAATGTAAAGTGCTATAAAGGATGTGTTCATCTCCACAGAAGGAGGAGGAAGAGGAAGAGGAAGAGTGGTGTTCCTGTGGAGGAGCAGACGTCCAGCTGTGCTCTGTGTCAGGACGTCCTGAAGGATCCAGTCTCTACCAGCTGTGGACACTGGTTCTGCAGACAGTGCATCACTCATACTGGAGCAGCGACCTCCATCAGGAGACCCCTCCTGTCCCCAGTGTGGAGAAAGATCCAGAACCAGAGCTGGACTGCAGACAGCCAGTCAGACCAGCTCTGTACGAGGTAAGAGGCCGAACACATGCATTGTTTTTTAAAGTGTTTTTAAAACAGACAGCAGTGTTTTCCTTTGTAGAAACACTGGACAGATCTAAAGGGGAACGTTAGCAAATAACTTTTACAGAAGACAGTAAAGCAGGATTCTTCCTGGTTTATTTGTTTTGGAGGTAAACTGTTTTAGAGCATAGACAGTAAGCTTTTATAAAAATTTAAAGTCTGTTTGTTTTTATTGTTAGATTCTCAAAAGCATTTTTATTCTCTCATGTTTCCTTCTCTTCAGCAGATAGTGGTCTGCAGGAGGTTTTAGATGAACATAGGCTCAGTCTGAGGAGGAGATGTGAACGTGTGACTGAAGGAACTGATCAAAGTGAAACCCTCCTCAACAGGATCTTCACTGAGCTCTACATCACACAAGGCCAGAGTGAAGAGGTTAATACCCAACATGAGGTGAGGCAGCTGGAGACAGCTTCCAAGAAAGAGACCCTCCATGACACTCCAATCAAGTGCCAGGACATCTTTAAAGCCTTACCTGACCAACAGACTCTCATCAGAGCGGTCCTGACCAACGGAGTCGCTGGAGTTGGAAAAACCTTCTCAGTGCAGAAGTTCACTCTGGACTGGGCCGAGGGTTTGGGAAACCAAGATGTCAGTCTGGTGATCCCGCTCTCCTTCAGGGAGCTGAACCTGATCAAAGGTGAGCAGTACAGTCTTCTCAGGCTGCTCCATGTTTTCCATCCAACCTTACAGAAGGTCACAGCAGAGCAGCTGGCTGTCTGCAAAGTGCTGCTCATCTTTGACGGCCTGGATGAAAGCAGACTTTCTCTGGACTTCAGAAACAATGAGGTTGTGTCTGATGTCTCACAGCAGTCCTCAGTCAACGTGCTGCTGACAAACCTCATCAGGGGGAAGCTGCTTCCCTCGGCTCTCGTCTGGATAACTTCCAGACCTGCAGCGGCCAATCAGATCCCTCCTGAGTGTGTGGACAGGGTAACAGAAGTACGAGGCTTCACTGACGCCCAGAAGGAGGAGTACTTCAGGAGGAGATCGAGTGATGAAGACCTGTCCAGCAGAATCATCTCTCACATCAAGAGCTCCAGGAGCCTCCACATCATGTGTCTGATCCCAGTCTTCTGCTGGATCACTGCTGCAGTTCTGGACCACATGTTGACTACAGACCAGAGAGGAGAGCTGCCCCAGACCCTCACTGACATGTACTCACACTTCCTGCTGGTCCAGACCAAGAGGAAGAAGCAGAAGTATGAAGAGGGACATGAGACGAGTCCACAGCAGCTGACGGAGGCTGACAGGGAGGTTCTTCTGAAGCTGGGGAGGCTGGCGTTTGAACATCTGGAGAAAGGAGACATCATGTTCTACCAAGAAGACCTGCAGCGCTGTGGTCTTGGTGTCACCGAGGCCTTGGTGCACTCAGGAGTTTGTACAGAGATCTTCAAAAGAGAGAGAGTGATCTTCAGAAAACAGTCTACTGCTTTGTTCATCTGAGCATTCAGGAGTTTCTGGCTGCAGTCTACATGTTGCACTGTTACACCAACAGGAACACAGAGGTACTGAAGGACTTCCTGCAGGAGACTATAGAACAGTATAACAGAGATCAGGATTACCCATCCCTGGATGTCTTCCTAAAGGGAGCCATGGAGAAATCCCTCAGAAGTGAAAATGGCCACCTGGACCTGTTTGTCCGCTTTCTCCACGGCCTCTCTCTGGAGTCCAACCAGAGACTGTTAGGAGGCCTGCTGGGTCGCACAGACAAGCTTCCAGAAATCATCAAGAGACTCTTCAGGCCAGCTGGGTCGCACAGACAACGTCCAGAAATCATCCAGAGAGCCATCAGCAACCTGAAGGAGATGAGCAGTGATAATCTCTCCTGACAGGAGCATCAACATCTTCCACTGTCTGACAGAGATGAAGGACCACTCAGTACATCAGGAGATCACAGAGTTCCTGAAGTCAGAGAACAGATCAGAGAAGGAACTCTCTGATCCACTGCTCTGCTCTGGCCTACATGCTGCAGATGTCAGAGGAGGTTCTGGATGAGTTGGACCTGAGAAGTACAACATCAGATGAGGGACGACGGAGACTGATTCCAGCTGTGAGGAACTGCAGGAAGGCCAAGTAAGTCCAGATGTGATTAACTTTATAAACTAATGTGGATCAGGAGTTTAATTATTCAAATAAACACTATAACATTTCTGCTGTTTAAATACTGAGAGCAAAATAAACCAACACTGTTCTTATTTATTTATAATAATAGTTAAATTGAACCGTTTCTCTCTTCATATTGAGTGATGGAGGCGACATGTCAAACACATGAAGGACTTAGAGGTTTCTCAGCATGTGATCACACCACACAGCAGGACTTACAGTTATCAGCTGTTATTATTACTTTCTAGTAGTTTCTTTATCATTAAACAGACACACACGTTTTTAACACAATGTATTAGAGTTTAAAGTACGATCTATATAATTTCCCAACAATAACAGAGTAAGCGTATTGTGCCTCCTATGTACAAGGTTAACATTGAAAGTGACGATGATATGTCCCAATGCGTCTCAATGTACATGTTACTCCAGCTGCATATCAGCCACTCAAATTGCGCAAAACTCGCGTTCCATGGACAGACGTGTAATACACTCAAATTACAATAGATGGAGCTCTAGACTAATTTATAAAATTTGTAAAAAAATTGTTAACACTCTGGGTGTGTGAGACGAGTGAACCAACACGTAAAACCTCCGCAATTAAAACAGTTTAATCGAGTTTGAGCACTAATATACCCATGTTCAGACACTTTAGCGGGGTAAACATGTTATCTTTTCACTCTGGGTGTGTGCTAGAAGTGAAACCACACTTAAAACCTCCGGAATTAAAACATTTCCCCCGACTTTAAACACTAATGTGCCCATGATTTGAGCACCTAATCCTGGGTAAATCTGTTATCTTTTCCCCCTGGTGTGTGTGTGTGTGTGTGTGTGTGTGTGTGTGTGTGTGTGTGTGTGTGTGTGTGTGAGACAAGTGAACTGAGTCAGCCTGCTAACAACCACCAGTCTGCTATCATTTTAAACATGTTCCCCGACTTTTTAACACACTTTTACCCATGTTTTGAGCACTTATTCCTGGGTAAATGTGTTATCTTTTCACCCTGGTCCTGAATTAAAACATTTCCCCCGACTTTAAACACTAATGTCCCCATGATTCAGACACTTATTCCTGGGTACATGTGGTATGTGTTCCCCCCTGGGTGTGTGTATGTCTGCCTGGACGTGTGATATGCTGCTTAAAGCAGTGATTCTGCTGTTTTTAGTTTCTTGTACATTTAACAAATTAAATATGATTAATATGTACATTGTCCTGTCTATACTGACACGTTTATGTCCATAACTCCGTATGTTTATGTCGTCCAATGTACACTGTCTAAAAACGACAATAATGAGTTAATTAAAACATTTTGGCTGCTCATAGGCGGCCTGCCATGCGCACCTTGAGTCCCCGGGCCCCCTGACTTAAGCACACTGCCTTGGACAAAACCCCATGTGCATAACTGCCAGACAAGCGTGCCCTTGGTAACCTAAAAATATGAAAAGTGTCTGAGTGTCAGGAGTCCGCAGTTGGATGCTTAAGGGCGGACGGTAGACCACCACAAAATCCACCCCCTTGTTAGTCTTACCAGGGGCACGAGGTTCTGGAGGGTGTGAATATCTGGGTTTAGTCCGTGGGGGAGTGCTTAACTGCGGGGGCCCGGGGACTCATGGTGTGCAAGGTTATGGAGGAGTGCCACTGTTAGGGACTCATGCTGGAGGTCTCTAGTCCGTCCTTTGGGGGTCTGTGAGCCGCCACATAGAGCCTGCATTTAAACAGATTCACCAGTTTATACACACCCATTTGAAATCGACGATCGGGCTCGATATCCTATGGTTAAATTAAAATCAGTAGGTGAGGCTGTAATTACTTTAGCCCTGATCAGAGCCCTGTTTTCTGGGTAAGACAGCGAGGTGCTGTACCCTGGGTCTCTGGGTCTATGGGTCTCTGAGACCCTGCTAACCGCAGTGAGTCTGCTGTTTTTAGCTCATTGTACATTTAACAAATTAAATATGATTAATATGTACATTATCCCATCTATACTGACACGTTTATGTCCATAACTCTGTATGTTTATTGAGTCCAATGTACACCGTCTAAAAACGACAATTATGACTGAATTAACACAGTTTGACAGCATTTTAACACTCATGTAGCCATGTTTGCAGCCCTGTTCCCTGGGTAACAATTGAATTACCCTCTCCTGTTGAATTAAAACATTTCCCACGGCATTAAACACTAATATACCCATGATTCAGACACTTATTCTTGGGTAAATGTGTTATCTTTTCACCCTGGTCCTGAATTAAAACAGTTGCCCCGACTTTAAACACTAATGTACCCATATTTTGCCCACTTATTCCTGGGTTAATATATCATATTATCCCCCTGGGTGTGTGTGGCACCATCTGGTGGAATATTTGTGATTACACTAAAATCCAAAACTTTAATGTTTTTTATCTTAGCGAAATAATGGTTTAATGACCCCAATGTAATGATCATTTATGATTCTGCAGACGTTGTCTACACGGGTATCACAACGGCTTATTTTTAGAGTGATTTGGAAAACTTGGTTAGTGAGGATTTTTTTGTCAATATGAGATGGACTGTTTTCATGTCCCATGTACATGTCTGTACATATGGCCTCACGCACTACTAACACAGAGTTATGTCTTAATGCCTATATACGGGGAACATCTGATGGTATTCAGTTGAAAATATTGAAACTTTATTTGTTTGTTAATTGTGTTTGTGTGTGCAGTACATTTTCAGATGCTCAGAGAAGCCAAAACATCCTTCATCAATCACATCCAAATATTAATGAACATTTAAATATGTACATCTCTAATATTATCAAGTGATTTATTTCATTTCTGTTTCTTTGGTAACAGTCACTGACAGCAGGAGCACAGACATGTGATCAGATCACACTGACAACACATTCAACTATTATAATACATTATTATATATAATATTTAGGGCTGTCAGTCGATTAAAATATTTAATCGTGATTAATCGCATGATTGTCCATAGTTAATCGCGATTAATCACAAATTAATCGCACATTTTTTATCTGTTCTAAATGTACCTTAGAGGGATATTTTTCAAGTTTTTAATACTCTTATCAACATATGAGTGGACAAATATGCTTTATATGTTTGTTTATTATCATTTGAACAATGACAAATATTCTCATGAATATTAAACACAACAACCTGGAACCTCTCTCATACAATAATACAATACAAAGTGTGTGTGTGTGTGTGTGTGTGTGTGTATGTGTGTGTGTGTGTGTGTGTGTGTGTGTGTGTGTGTGTGTGTGTGTGTGTGTGTGTGTGTGTGAATGTGGAGACACTGTGATGGATCGTTGGAGCTATGTGCCGCTCAAGGCATATATGCTCTAACGGGAGCTGCCTGGACGCTGCAATCATGTTGCGCGTACTATCCGTGCTTAGTGTGCTGACTTTTCGTACAATGTCCCCTCTCTGGCTACCTGCATAAAGTCAAGTGCTCGGCGCAGTTGTCGGCGAAATGTCGCTCCTCTGTTTTCATTGAAACAGCTCCTTATATCCGTTAGCGCAGCTAGCTAGCACCAGATGCTAACAACAACAACAACACGTAAGGTGTGCCGCGTTATTAACGCGTTAACTTGACAGCCCTAATAATATTACATGGACTAACAGAAAATGTCTTTCAGAATATATCAAATGTTTTATCATCAAATGCTTGAGTTTAATATGTTTCCTCATTTTTTAACACATGTTGTAATATATGTGTTATTATAGACTTTCTAACTGTGGACTCTCAGAGACTGACTGTGAAGTCGTGGCCTCAGCTCTGAAGTCTGACCCCTCCCATCTTCGAGATCTGGACCTGAGTCGGAACAAGCTGCAGTATTCACGAGTGAAGCTGCTGAGTTCTGGACTAAAGAGTCCAAACTGCAGACTGGAGACTCTCAGGTCAGTTCTCTATATTTTACTTCTGTGCTTAGATTAAAGGTGGGGTAGGTAATTTTGGAGAAACCGGCTCGAGATCGCTAGAATTTGAAAATACACAGCCGGAACAAATCTGCCACTTCCTTACAGAGCCCCTCCTCCAACACACACGAACGCGCACATGACCAATGAGGGCAAGAGATAAGTTTGTGCACAGATGGAAGGCTGACAGGCAGGTAGGCCATCCAGTTATTTTAGCCGGGCCGGCTCAGATGATTGGTTGTGCTTTTTACAGTACTACGGCTTCCACAGATGACATTTTTTAATGGATTTTTTGTCAAAGCACTTCAGATATTCATTGCTATCGGGATGTTAAGAGCATTCCATGGAATATAACAAAAAGTGTATCTCGAGCCGGTTTCTCAAACTTACCTACCCCACCTTTAATATATGAGAGTTGTGTTGACATTTTAAATATATTATTTCTCCCTTTTGCTAATGGCTGACTATTCATTAGAATATCAAAGAGAAGGTGAATGTGTGAGGGAGAGTGTTTGAGCTTCCACAGACTCACTCTGTGCTCCATGAGTCAGTGAAGATGCTGTCAGTACTGATGAGCTGTGAGGGAGATGAAGGAGTTGTTAAAGATCTGATCAAAGTTAAAAGTTCCAGATTATCAATGGACCTGTTTTTCAGGTCTCAGGCTCGAAAATGACATTCCCAGAACAAATGACTATATCTTCACTTTTAAAATCATCTTTTCTTAATAATCTTTTTTCTCAAAGTAATGATAAACCTGTGAGTTGGATGTAGAAAAGTCAGAATCAATATAGATTTTTTTTATTTTATAGTAAATTCAGATTGAACATAGTAAAAAAATGTAAATTATAGTGTCCGTCCAAAGAAAAATATTACTTATAGTGAAAACCACCCTTGGATGATGGGTTAGTAGACTAAAAGCTTTAGGAATCCAAAGTACAACATATAATAAGTACCCTGTATCAAGATTGATGCAAAACAAGTGACATTTGACCTTTTTAGAGAGGCTTAGTTAAAAAAAAAAACACTTCTGGGGTCATTTGGTCGGATTTTCCATATCTCTGGCCCCCCTCGGTCGATTTTGATGATTGACACCTCTTTTGAACCGTTAGAGCAATAGGATCGAGGGGAGGTTCCTAAAACCCATCTAAACATTACCCATTGGTGAATAGAGTGATGCATGCCCAAAACTGGAAGCTGGGTTGTAGCTCTCACACATTATATGAAATCTCAGTTTTTGTGGGTTTTTGACAAAATGGAATGATGGATTATCAGAAATCATTTCAAAGTGACACAGACACATTGGATTAACCTTCAGCAGCGTTTATATCGTTGTAATGCCATTGAACACAACTTTTGATCAGAAAACAGCAAAGGTAAGACGTATTTGCCGTTTTGGCACCGTAAAGCTACATTGTGTGTTGTCTGGGTTTGCCTTCACTGCCGTGAGTTTTGGTCGCACAGTGATGATACTTATACCTCTAGAATCTGTGGAATGTCAGCTTTCATCCAATATCTTGTTTGTGCAGATCCGATAAGTAATAAAATATCTCTACGGTGAGTTCTGTGCTAAGTGCGTTAGCATTTCTTCGATTAGTTCTAATTCAGAGCCTTGGTAATACCCTTGTGTTTCGTTTATCTAAAAATGGTTAATATTGTCTGATACCTGAGTTTCTTCCTGTTAAGTGGGTATGAGACATTCATAGTTTGTTAAATGTTAAGAAGCCCTCAGCCGCTGTTTCTTGCAAGATGTTTCGTTTTGCCACCGGTACCGGGGGCATGGGGCTTAACTGGTTAAGCCTGATAGCCCCAAACAAAACAATATTCACGAAACTGTGATCATGTCTATAATTTTGAGCACCAAATTATTGAAAAGTATCGATAAGAGTATAGAATAATACCGGTATCGATAAGCAGTATCGGTATCGGTATCGGTATCAATAAAATCCTAACGATACCCATCCCTAGGTATAAGTATCATCACTGTGCGACCAAAACTCATGGCAGCGAAGGCCAGGAAAGACAACACACAACTTCCCTTTACAGGGCCAAAACGACAAATACATCTTACCTTTGCTGTTTTCTGATCAAAAGTTGTGCTCAATGGCATTAACCTGTTACGCACCATCCGCCCGGTACCGGGTGGATAAACGCGTCATTTGCAGGAAACAACGTCTAAGGAATCTTAATATTTAATAAACTATGAATGTGTTATATCCATGTAACGGGAAGAATCTCAGCTAACTGATCTTTTTAAAAAAAAATAATTTAAAAACCCCACAATGCTAACACTCAGCCTCTGAATTAGCCACAAGCGAAAAAATGTAACCTAAAACGGCACTTAAACTCAAAATAACTCCCTTATGACTTATCCTAGATGCACAGCCAACCACTTGTTTTTGGTATCCTGGAGACACAGAATCTGTGGGTGCCCTCCTCAACACTCAGTGATAAACATTTGCGACGCTATAAACGAAAGCGTACATCATAACATGTGGAGCTAGGTAGCTAGAAACGCTAACATGGCTTACCTTGGTCAAAACTGGTCTTCAATGGCATTAAAACGATAAAAAAACGATGCTGCAGTTAAGTTGGATGTCATCGGCGTAGCAGTGAAATTGAAGGTTGCAGCGAATGATTTTGCCAAAGCACCGAACCCTGGGGGACGCCTTGGGACAGAGGAGCAGTGGAGGAGGTGCAGTTGTTGATGTTGATAAACTGATGTGAGGTAGGATTTCAGCCAGGAGAGTGCAGTGTCGGTGATGTTGAGTGATGATTCGAGGAGGGACAGCAGGATGGTGTCGAATGCTGCGGTGAGGTCGAGGAGGATGAGGATGTTCAGGTTGCCGGAGTCAGAGGAGAGGAGGAGGTCGTTTGTGATTTTTAGAAGAGCTGTTTCGGTGCTGTGTTTTGATCGGAAACCGGATTGAAATGGCTCAAAGAGGTCATTGGAGCTGAGGTGGAATTTTAGTTGTGAGGCAATGACACGTTCAAGTATTTTTTACAGAAAGGGGAGATTTGAGATGGGCCGGAAGTTGGACATGATATCAGGTGTGAGTCCAGGTCTTTTGAGAATGGTTGTGATAGCAGCCAGTTTGAGAGAGGTGGGAACTGATCCAGATCTGAGGGAGGAGTTAATGATGGTGGCGATGAGTTGGCAAATGACCCCAGAAGTGGTTTCTTTTTGCTAAATCTCTCTAAAAAGGTCAAATATCACATGTTTTGCATCAATCTTGATACAGGGTACTTATTATATGTTATAGTTTGGATTCCTAAAGGTTTTTGGCTACTATCCCATAATTCAAGGGTGGTTTTCACAATAAGTAATGTTTTATTTTTTAGACGGAAACTTTAATTACATTTTTTTACTATGTTCAATCTGAATTGACTTTAAAATAAAAACATCTATATTAATTCTGACACTTCTACAGCCAAATCACAGGTTTATCATTACTTGGAGAAAAAATATTATTCATTTAACCCTTTTAGAAGTGAAGATATAGTCATTTGTTCTGGGAATGTCATTTTCGAGCCTGAGGCCTGAAAAACCGGCTCAGGCTTAACAGGTTAACTCTGTTCAGATTATTAAACCTGGAGTTATTTCAAACGGAACATTGTTTTCTAAAGTTACATCATGTTTTCTTTATTCAGACCTGAACATCTGACTGGATTATAAACAGATTTTGATCCCCATCATTTGTTCTTTATTCAGCCTGAGAGGCTGCATTTTGACAGAGATCAGCTGTTCTGCTCTGGCCTCAGCTCTGAAGTCCAACCCCTCCCATCTGAGAGAGCTGGACCTGGGTGACAACGATCTGAAGTATTCAGGAGTGAAGGTGCTGAGAGATCTTCTGGAGAGTCCAGACTGCAGACTGGAGACTCTCAGGTCGGTTCTCCATCTTTAACCAACGCAACATCTTGCAATAAACAGCGTCTGAAGGCTTCTTAACATTTAACTTCTGTGCTGAGATCAATATGTATTTATCAAAGTGCCGCTCGAGCACCGGAGTGATATTTGCATCTCGCTTTAGAGGCTGTACCCGTGCCGGCTTTGTGCTGCTTGAATCCACTGCTGTGATGAACAAGCTCCCAGAATGCAACACGGCTGCGCTCAGAGTAACAATAATAAAACAGATGGAGCATGATTTAACTTCAGGAACTAACTGTTCATACAAGTCTGGTTGGTTTGGTGGGAAAGTTTGAATATATGTAACTGGCGGCACTTTATGAATATGAAGTGTTTATCGTCTGTCTTCCACTGTCACATAGAGTAGTTATACAGCAGAGACAGCACTACAGCGCTCTGCTGACCGGACGTTTACTGACTCTCCTGCTGAATCTGACTGGCTATAGTTTAGCAACAGTGGTTGAATTTCCTTTCAAACAAGCCACAGCAGCGTCAGAGGAATGCTTCAGCACAGACCTCACTACAGACAGCGCCTCGTGGCTATGTAGGCTGACATTTATGAATGGAATATTAATATACATGCCTTGATGAGGTCATTCTTTATAAAGCCTCCCCCCACGTTATTGAGCAAGGGCTTTTGTTGTTCATTATCTTCTGAGAGTCCCTTCCCTCTCCCCAAAGATCATTTGATTTAGTAAGACTAAAAGCAGAAACTAAAGAGCCAGCAGTCTATTCTCTGTTCACTATAGTTTAACAAATAAAACTATTTAAATAAAAAAAAACGGACTATCAGCTCGATTTCACTTTTTCTGTCTCACAGTTTTTAACCTGTTTGGAATTTCCACTTTTTAAACTTCTTCAGCTCTGAACATATTATTAAACCTGGAGTAAACATTGTTTTCTTAGGTCACATCATGTTTTCTTTTCAGATTGAGGCGCTGCAGTTTGTCAGAGAACAGCTGTTCTGCACTGATCTCAGCTCTGGAGTCCCCCCTCCCATCTGAGAGTTCTGGACCTGAGTATCAACAATCTGCAGATTCAGGAGTGAAGCTGCTGAGAGATCTTCTGGAGAGTCCAGACTGCAGACTGAAGACTCTCACGTCAGTTCACTGACTCTCTGTTACTGCTGGAGATCTCATATGTTAATTAGTTATTCAACCTAATTCTTCATCATACATATATTACATCCATACGGTTGTAAATGTTGTCGTAACAGTTGATTGTTTCCTAAAGAAACTGTTATTCTTCCACTATTATTTGTTAAAGTAAATGTATGTTTTCTTTAGTAAATGGTCTGAGTAAAGAAGGTCCTCTGAACTAATATTAGTTTTACGTAAAGTTTACTTTCTGACAGAAATGTCTATGTTCCCATCATTTAGACGTGTTTTCACAGATAATAAACAGAAGGCTGATATAATGATATCCACAATAACAGAATGACAGTCACTGTAATTCAGGGAAAAGTTAATTGATTAGGACGAAGTAATGTTGAGCTACACATTTCAGACCTGAACATCTGACTGGATTATAAACAGCTTTTAATCCTCATCATGTTTTCTTTATTCAGTCTGGAGAGCTGCAGGTTGTCAGAGATCAGCTGTTCTGCTCTGATCTCAGCTCTGAAGTCCAACCCCTCCCATCTGAGAGATCTGGACCTGAGTATGAACTACAAGCTGCAGGATTCAGGAGTGGAGCTGCTGAGAGATCTTCTGGAGAGTCCAGACTGCAGACTGGAGAATCTCGGGTCAGTTCACTGACTCTCTGTTACTGCTGGAGATCTCATAAGTTTAATTAGTTATTCAACCTAATTCTTCATCATACATATATTACATCCAAACGTTTGTAAATGTTGTGTAACAGTTGATTCTTTCCTAAAGAAACTGTTATTCTTCCACTATTATTTGTTAAAGTAAATGTATGTTTTCTTTAGTAAATGGTCTGAATAAAGAAGGTCCTCTGAACTAATATTAGTTTTACGTAAAGTTTACTTTCTGACAGAAATATCTATGTTCCCATCATTTAGACGTGTTTTCACACAGATAATAAACAGAAGGCTGATATAATGATGATCCACAATAACAGAATGACAGTCACTGTAATTCAAAAATATCATTGATTAGGACGCAGTAATGATGAGCTACACATTTCAGACCTGAACATCTGACTGGATTATAAATTGATTTGTATCCTCATCATGTTTTCTTTATTCAGACTGTGGGGCTGCAAGTTTTCAGAGATCAGCTGTTCTGCTCTGATCTCAGCTCTGAAGTCCAACCCCTCCCATCTGAGAGCTCTGAACCTCGGTGAGAACTATCTGCAGGATTCAGGAGTGAAGCTGCTGAGAGATCTTCTGGAGAGTCCAGACTGCAGACTGGAGACTCTCAGGTCAGTACTCCATCTTTAACTTCTGTGCTGAGATGAAGAGAGTTGTGTTGACTCTGAGCTGCAGACATCAGGCTGATATTACTCTGATCCTCACTGAGCCTCTTAATGCTAAAGTCTACTTTCCTTTTCTGTGGTTTAGTTCACTAACTCTGGCAGAGCCATGTTGATCTTTACATTTTAATATAACAAAAAAAACTTCATTGCATAATTCCCTCTGAACCTTTAAAGGGGACCTATCATGCAAAATGCACTTTTGTACGTCTTGTATACATGAATATGTGTCCCCGGTGTTCCAGGGAACTCACCAAGTGTCAGAAAACACAACCCTCTCTATTTTCCTCCATACCCAAATCTCTAAAAAAGGGGCTGCAACGGATCTGATAAAAACTGATCCAGATTTGAACACTGTCCTGATGACAGTTTCTGAGGCTACATGATGCTTTACTGACTGAATAGTTTACACTGAAGAAACTGTGATTTGATGACTCCACTATTCCTAAAATACGTATTCTGGATGTTTTTTCACATTTAAAATTCATCCTATTTGTCCTCTTTGTAAACGTTGTGATCTTGAGTTGAATCATTTTCTGAGGGTTTGTTTTTTGTCTGGCTGCACATCATGAGTTAGTGTAGATGGAGCAGAGTCTCAGATGTCAAGTAGAAGCACGTTGTGTTTAATATTAATGAGAAGTCTGTGTTCCTTCACTTTAATGGTTTTTCTCTCTAAAACGATTCAATAGAAAGTGACTCTTTTTGTATTTTACTAAAAGCTCAAATGATCATAGTAGCAAGGGGCGGGGGGGCAACTCTCAGAAGTCCTTTAAAAAAAAAAAAAAGCCCAGGTCTGGTGAAAGACACTTGATGCTAGATAAATGTGTTCAGGTATCTTTGTAATCACACGAGAGGAAGTGGAGGGCTCGTTGAGACAGTCCTTAATGTTCTCTCAGGGCACATCAGACTAGAGGAGGGATGAGGGCTTTCTTCTGAAGCGTCACTGAAGCCACGGCAATATGTCTTACCTTTGCAGTTGTTCTGATCAAAAGTTGTGTTCAATGGCATTAAACTGATAAAAATGCTGCTGAAGGTTAATCCATAGGTTAATCCAATGTGTCTGTGTCACTTTGAAATTATTTCTGATAATCCATCAGCAATAAACCTAGTTTTCAGTTGCATGCGCATCGCTCTCAGGTTGCGGTCGAATAGTCCATTTTGCTTAGGAACCTTCCTAACGGAGTGAAATGACCCGGAAGTACGTCAGTGGCAGCCATGATAAGTGCCGTTCGAATTCTCCAGATCAGTGGTTCCCGTTTCGAGTCGGTCACAGATTTGTGAGTGAAAAAAAAAAGAAAGTTGAAAATCAAAATAATCTTTATTTTCTTTTGGGAAAAAGTCAAACTTTTATTTTGAAGGCCCGATGTTCTAACGCTGTGCATGCAGTAGGCGTTGGACTGGAAGTACCGGAGACCATAAACGGTTTGGAAAACTTCTGTCACGTAGTGATCATCTTCTCAATAAAACATCTTTGCTGATGGTTTTTTCGAGTCTTCTGGCCAATCAGAATCAAGATTGTTGCCGGAAGTCCCCACAGAGAATAACTTTGCGGTAGAACTCTTCTTTATACATCCATGGGTACAACTTCAGAATAAAATGAACACATAATAAAATATGACCCCCGGTTTGATGATTGACAGGTCACAGAACAATGGGGGCTATCTACCCTTACCCACAATTTAAAGTAATTCACACAGACTATCTCCTCTTTGCTCTTCTCTCTGTGTGGAGCAGCAAGCTGTCAGAACAAAGTGAAAAACAAACAATGGCATAAAATATTATTAATATGTCGGGTAGTAATAGATTTATTTATTTTCTTCTCAGAGTGTACCAGAATGCGTAGTTTATATGTTAGTATTTCTAAAAATCTCCTGGGGGAGAATACCCCCAGACCCCCTGCTGGGGTTGGGTTTTCAGCATGTCTGCCTTTTTATGTTATACATTTCAGCTTTGATTCCATCATCTCATTAAACCTTTTTAATAACATACTTTAGTTCTGTGAAGGGATATAAGGGATATATGCACTGTACTTCACTTTAATTAATAATGTACGCTGAAAAGCGTATTACAGCACGATTTTTTGTTGAATAGATTTGAGTCGTTCAAATTTCGGGTCGCGATTTATTGACAAAGGAAAAAGTGGGTCCCGAGGCCTGACCAGTTGAAAACCACTGCTCTAGATGATAGGAACGGAGGTTTCAAATGTCCATTATAACCTCCTTTAGCTTAGGAACCACTGGACCTTCCTTTACGAAAGGAGAGGGGAACATGCTGCCCCACCATGCCTTGCGGCCGCAGCATTTGCCGTCACACAACAGTCGGCCGTTCACCAAAACAACCGATTATGACCGAGAAATGATATCATGAAAGTTACGGTGCTTATTAAGCATTTTAAAACGTATGTGGTAACTTGCCAAAGTGCTTTGATTTGAACGTTCATCAGTATTATAATCAAAAGAGAAATATGAACGTTAGTTTTTACTGAAATGATCAAATAAAGTCAACATTTCAGTCTTTACTGAGCTGTGTGGGGTTTGTTCAACTTTTAAAAGATGTTTGAATGGTGATATACACAGTGATAGATGTTAAGGACTAACGTTTATAATAAATACATTTGTATTGATTTTAAGATCTTTTCATACAATCATACGTATTGGGATCATTTGTATTAATGTGGACCGGAGGGAGAGGGGGACGAGCATAAGTTTCACTTTCCTTTTTTATTTCAATTCCAACTTTGGTCATGAAGAATATGTTTCTCTGTTGTCCCCGTTCATAAAGCATAACAGCATCAGAGCACGGTGCAGAGTCTCTAGATGAGTTTACAGTAGTCCCTCGTTCTTATTAAACATCCATGTTGTAGTCCGCTGTATAGAAAACTGTAGTTTCCATAGTTTCCCCACAGCAGCAGACGCACATTTATGACGTCCGCTGGCGCATCATAAACACGTCGGATAGTGAAAGTGCAGTCGAATCTCTAAAGTACCGCAGTCTCTTCTCGTAAGTCCTTTTGAATGATCCTATCCACTATCCCCTAACCCTGTGACGTTTCACACAGAGGTCAAGGGATAGACGATAGGGATAGACGATAGGAGCTCATTTTTTGACTATTCGACTGCAACCTCACTCCTCAATGGAACGTGTATGTGGATTTAGGAACTTCCCCTTCAATTATATTGGCTCTAACTGTTCAAAAGATATGTAAATAATCAAAATCGACCAATGGGTTCCAGAGAAACGGCAAATGCACCCAAATGACCCCAGAGGTGTTTTTTTTTGTGCTAAACCTCTCTAAAAAGGGCAAATGTCACTTGTTTTGCATCAATCTTTATACAGTGTACTTATATAATATAATTTGGATTCCTAATGCTTTTAGTCTACTATCCCATCATTCAAGGGTGGTTTTCACTATAAGTAATGTGGTTTTTTTGGGCGGACATTAAAATTTACATTTTCTGAATTAACTTTAAAATAAAAAAAATCTATATTGATTCTGACTTTTCTACATCCAACTCACAGGTTTATCATTACTTTGAGAAAAAATTATTAATTTTCCCCTTTTAGAAGTGAAGTTATAGTCATTTGTTCTGGGAATGTCATTTTCGAGCCTGAGACCTGAAAAACAGGCTCAGGGCTTAACAGGTTAACCTAGAATAAGATTGTCTTTTGAACTCTGGAGATTACTTATTAGGGTCTGAGAGCAGAGGTCGGCGAAGACCCTATTGACCCAGCTAAGCACAGAAAAAGAGTCCGAAATCATGTCGGCAATTAGCTCGCTCTATTACTGATATCGATAGGATTATTATTATTATTTATATTATACTTATTTTAATGCGCATATCAAAAGTGCGGAGACGAACCAAAAAGCCTTTGGAGGTGTATAAAAAAACGTGAAAGAAGTCGGCCATTTTGAATTTGGCGTTGGAAACATTTTCAACTGGAGTTTCCACTTTCTTAACTTCTTCAGCTCTGTTCAGATTATTAAACCTGGAGTTATTTCAAACAGGAACATTGTTAAAGTTACATGTTTTCTTTATTCAGTGTGAGAGGCTGCAGGTTGTCAAAGATCAGCTGTGCTGTTCTGGCCTCAGCTCTGAAGTCCAACCCCTCCCATCTGAGAAATCTGGACCTGAGTGAGAACGATCTTAAGGATTCAGGAGTGAAGCTGCTGAGTTATGGACTAAAGAGTCCAGACTGCAGATTGAAGACTCTCGGGTCAGTTCACTGACTCTCTGTTACTGCTGGAGATCTCATTGTTTCATTAGTTATTCAACCTAATTCTTCATCATACATATATTACATCCATACGTTTGTAAATGTTGTCGTAATAGTTGATTGTTTCCTAAAGAAACTGTTATTCTTCCACTGTTATTTGTTAAAGTAAATGTATGTTTTATTTAGTAAATGGTCTGAATAAAGAAGGTCCTCTGAACTAATATTAGTTTTACGTAAAGTTTACTTTCTGACATAGAAATGTTTACGTTCCCATCATTTAGACGTGTTTTCACAGATAATAAACAGAAGGCTGATATAATGATGATCCACAATAACAGAATGACAGTCACTGTTATTCAGGGAAAAGCTCATTGATTAGGACGCAGTAATGATGAGCTAGCTCTGACTGGATTATAAACATATTTTTATCCTCATCATGTTTTCTTTATTCAGACTGAGGCACTGCAGGTTGTCAGAGATCAGCTGTTCTGCTCTGGCCTCAGCTCTGATGTCCAACCCCTCCCATCTGAGAGATCTGGACCTGAGTCACAACGATCTGCAGGATTCAGATGTGGAGCTGCTGAAAGATCTTCTGGAGAGTCCAGACTTCAGACTGGAGACTGTCAGGTCAGTAAGGGGTCTCTGCTGGTTCAGCAGTATTGTATTAACACAGGGAGGTGTTTCTCTCACTGGGGAATCACAACAGATCAGTGATGTTACCCACTGACCGCAGGCTCTTTCATTCTTCCATTAAAGGGCCCATGTCATGCTTTTCCGGTTATTACCCGTCCCCTTGTGTGTTATGAAGGTTTATATGCATGTAAACGGTATGCAGAGTCACAAACCCTCAAAGTACACCCTGTAGCGAGTAAAACTCTAACACAGAAAATACCTCCCCAAAACGTCTCGTTGGAGATACGTCATTGTCCATTTGATTTTTCCATTTCGTTCCCGGTACGGCATGATGTCAAGCCGTACCCGGAACGAAATGGACCAATCCGTGGAGCCGTTACGTTAAGCCCCCGCTGATTGGTCCAAATTGACCAATCCACGGACTTCCTCACACACACATCTGTGTGCAGGGAGCAGGCAGCTCAGCTGATTTCTCCTCCCTGGCTGCAGGCTGATAACAGACAGTTGGGATCGCGGCGAAATTCTCTCTGCAGACCCATTCTCTCTGCAGACCCATTCTCTCTGCAGACCCATTCTCTCTGCAGACCCATTCTCTCTGCAGACCCATTCTCACAGCGTTTATCAACCTTTTTCTTACTCAATATCAAGCCACACTTATTGATTTTACTTCGGCTGTGACTTTGTGTTTGCTCAGGATGAGTTTGGCTGTGTTTGGCTGTGTATCGCTAACAAGGAAACAACACCTCCACGGAGCTCAGCGCGATTCACAACGTCCCGACCAATCAGAGCACACTGTGCTCACAGGGAGGGTGGGGGCTGGAGCTATTGGAGCTACAACGAGCCGTTAAAGGCAGAGAGTGAAATTCAGTGAATACACGTAGTTTACAGAGATGCTGTATGAGAAACCAATGTGAGTTTGGAGAGATGCTGTATGAGAAACCAATGTGAGTTTGGAGAGATGCTGTATGAGAAACCAATGTGAGTTTGGAAATATAAATATAAATCTATTCTAGTAGACCTCAACAATGGAATTATGATCAGTGGAAATGGCCATGACATGGGCCCTTTAACTATAAAAGGCCAGCTGAACATGCAAAGCTTTAACTTGAATAATCTACTTTCTAACAGACATATCGGATTTTACAGAAAAGTAGGAAAGATAGTCTGTTTTTTATGGGATGTTTTTAGTTTCTAATGACTGGTTACTTCCTGTAATGCAGCTGAGAGCTGTGGCAGTCAGTCGTAGTGTTTGCAGAGAATATGTGATGGGATGTACAGCATGAGATCAGTCAGGACTCTGAAGCTGACTAACTCAAAGAAAAAACACTTATTTTAAACTGGATCTAAAACTGTTGGATTGTGTTCATCCCTACAGGATCAGAGATGATGAGATGATCAGAGCCACGATCCAGAAGACCTGTGAGTACTGAAACCATATCCTCCATTCATCAAGATGTTGTACATTAAATCTGATCTTAAAAGGTCTTAATAGAACAACAACAATATGTTTTAATTCCATTTTGTTACAGCTCTATTCAATCATTTTGGCTGCTAATGTTTCTCTTTGTTCAAGTTTAATTATTATTTTTCTGTGTCACCTCTTCTCTCCATCAGGTGACTCCGATGTGGAACAGGAAGTGAAGACAGACAGAAAGGTGAGAGAGGAGCAGGCTCGAAAATGACATTCCCAGAACAAATGACCATAACTTCTAAAAGGCGTAAATTAATAATCTTTTTTCTCAAAGCAAGGTTACATCTGTGAGTTGGATGTAGAAGTCTCAGAATCAATATAGATGTTTTTATTTTAAAGTAAATTCAGATTGAACATAGTAAAAAAATGTAAATTATAGTTTCCGTCCAAAAAAAAAGATTACTTATAGTGAAAACCACCCTTGAAAGATGGGATGATACATTAAAAGCTTTAGGAATCCAAACTATAACATATAATAAGTACCCTGTATCAAGATTGATGCAAAACAAGTGAAGTTTGACCTTTTTAGAGAGAACCGGAAGCTGCGATACACTCTGGTGGCTACCATTAGCAGCTAATATAAAATCTCCGATTTTACATACAAATTGAATTATGGATTATCAATCATTTTTTCAAAGTGACAGACACATTGGATTAACCTATGTATTAACCTTCAGCCGCATTTTTTATCGTTTTAATGCCATTGAACACAAATTTTGATCAGAATAACAGCTAAGGTGAGACGATCTCCCGTGAATGCTCCGTAAAGCTACGTGTTGTGATGTCTGTGTTTGCTTCCCCTGTCGCGAGTTCTGATCGCTCAGCTTTAATCTGATATCTTTTATGGGCAGTTATACGATCAGTAATAAGGGTATTTTTACCTTGAGTTCTGTGCTAAGTGCGTTAGCATTTTTACACTCAGGGGTCATTTAGACGCTTCTTGTGAGACTTGTGCTTTGTTTCGGTAAAAATGGTTCATATCTTCAGTTAGCTGAGTTTCTAACCGTTAAGTAAGTATGACACATTAATAGGTTTTCAAATATTAAGAAGCCCTCTGACACAGTTTCGTAAAAAAACTACCCGCCGACCCCGATTAGGGTACTCTCGGGTTTAACAGGTAAATGAGTTTGTGTGTTTTTTTAATGGGAGGTGTGTCCAAGCGGATTACTTATCACCAAGTTGATTCAATAAATGTATATGAAGCTGCCATTTAAGATATCTGGATCCCGGACGAAATGGGAAATATTCCTACTGGCTCGCACTTCTGTTCTGTGATTGGCTGGTACTTTTGTTCTATGATTGGCTGGTAATACTGTGCTGTGATTGGCTGATACTTCTGTTCTGTGATTGGCTGGTAATACTGTGCTGTGATTGGCTGGTAATACTATGCTGTGATTGGCTGGTTATACTGTGCTGTGATTGGCTGGTAATACTGTGCTGTGATTGGCTGGTAATAACTTGCTGTGATTGGATGGTAATACATGCTGTGATTGGCTGGTAATACTGTGCTCTGATTGGCTGGTAATACTGTGTTTGTATTGGCTGGTACTTATATTCTGTGATTTGCTAGTAATACTGTGCTATGATTGGCTGGTAATACTGTGCTGTGATTGGCTGGTGTTTGGCTGGTAATACTGTGCTGTGATTGGCTGGTAATACTGTTCTGTGAAATTGACAATGAACTCAGATGATCCAGACTAATTACCATTTTTCAAATAAATAATAAATAACTTTGTTTGTTCCAGGCTCCTGAATCCTTCTCACCTGAACACACAACTGTATCTTCATACAGGTAATGCTAAAACATGACCAAACATTATTTAAATACATTCAAAATATAGGTTTATTTTGAGATGAGGGATGACAGAGACTGATTCTAGCTGTGAGGAACTGCAGTAAGGCTGTATAAGTCCAGATGTGATTAACTTTATAAACTAATGTGGATCAGAAGTTGAATTATTCAAATAAACACGATAACATTTCTGCTTTCAAATACTGTGAGAGCTAAATAAAACCAACACTGTTTTCTATTTATTTATAAAACGGTTAAATTAAACCGTTTCTCTCTTCATATTGAGTGATGGAGGTGACATGTCAAACACATGAAGGACTTTAGAGGTTTCTCAGCATGTGATCACACCACACAGCAGGATTTACAGTTATCAGAGAAAGCACTTATTATTACTTTCTAGTAGTTTCTTTATCATTAACCTGTTAACCCCCAAGCCTGTTTCTCAGGTCTCAGGCTCGAAAATGACATTTCCAGAACAAATGAACATAACTACACTTCTAAAAGGGGAAGATTTATAATCTTTTTCTCAAAGTAATGATAAACCTGTGAGTTGGATGTAGAAAAGTCAGAATCAATATAGATGTTTTTTATTTTAAATAAAATTCAGATTGAACATAGTAAAAAACTGTAAATTCTAGTGTCCGTCCAAAATATATTTTACTTATAGTGAAAACCACCCTTGAATGATGTGATGGTAGACTAAAAGCTTTAGGAATCCAAAGTACAACATATAATAAGTACCCTGTATCAAGATTGATGCAAAACAAGTGACATTTGACCTTTTTAGAGAGTTTAGCAAAAAGAACTCCACCTCTGGGGTCATTTGGGTGGAAATGGGCGTTTTTGCCGTTTCTCTGGAACCCATTGGTCGATTTTGATGATTGACATCTCTTTTTAACCGTTAGAGCCAATAGAATCAAAGGGGAATTTCCAAATACACACCGACGTTACGATTGAGAAGTGGGGGCTATGCGCAAGCAGTTTGCCCAAACGAAAGCTGTCTTACGCTCTGAAATCTGAAAACTGAAAACTAGTTTTAATGCTGATGGATTATCAGAAATAATTTCAAAGTGACACAGACACATTGGATTAACCTATGGATCAACTTCAGCAGTGTTTTTATCGTTTTAATGCCATTGAAGACAACTTTTGATCAGACAACGACAAAGGTAAGACATATTACCGTGGTTGCTACCTAATGCCACATGTTGTGATGTCTGTTTTTGATTATAATGTCTCGAGTTCTGATCATGGAGTGATGCTATAGATACCTATCGATTCTGTTTACTCTCACGATGCTCATCGACATGTTGGATGTACAGTTACGATAAGTAATAAGGGTGTTATACCGTGTTTTCTGTGCTAACGGCGCTGGCATTTTTTCGCTCAGGACTAATTCAGAGGCACAGCGTTAGCCTTGTGTTTTTGTTTGCTAAAATGGTTCATATCATCAGTTAGCTGAGTTTCTTCCCTTTACATGGATATGAAACATTCATAGTTTATTAAATATTAAGAAGCCCTCAGACGCTGTTTCCTGCAGATGATGCGTTTTTCCGCCTGGGGGCGGGGGGATGGGGTTCCAAGGTTAAACAGACACACAGGTTTTTATCACAATGTGTTAGAGTTAAAAGTAGGATCTATATTATTTCCCGACAATAACAGAGTTACGTCTTAATGCTGATATACTGGGAACATCTGATGGTATTCAGTTTAAAATGTTGAAACTTTATTGGTTTGTTAATTGTGTTTGTGTGCGCAGTACATTTTCAGATGCTCAGAGAACCTAAAGCATCCTTCATCAATCATTCACATCCACATATTTGTTAAAATTTAAATATGTACATCTCTAATATTGTCAAGTGATTTATTTAATTTCTGTTTCTTTGGTAACAGTCACTGACAGCAGGAGCACAGACATGTGATCAGATCACACTGACAACACATTCAACTCTATTATAATACATTATTACATTTATTATTACATTGAATAACAGAAAATGTCTATCAGAACAAGTCAAATATGTTTTAATCAAATGCTTGAGTTTAATATGTTTCCTCTTCTTTAACACATGTTGTAATATATGTGTTATTATAGACTTTCTAACTGTGGACTCTCAGAGACTGAATGTGAAGTCGTGGCCTCAGCTCTGAAGTCTGACCATTCCCATCTGAGAGATCTGGACCTGAGTAACAACAAACTGCAGGATTACTAGTGAAGTTGCTGAGTTCTGGACTAAAGAGTCCAAACTGCAGACTGGAGACTCTCAGGTCAGTTCACTGACTGCAGTTCATACAGATCTGTTTGTGTTTATGATTTTCAGAATTTGCTTGAGATCAAATACATTTTAATATTTTTTCTCACTTTTGCTAATGAGTGAATATTGATCAGAATAACAGAGAGAAGGTGAATGTGTGAGGGAGAGTGTTTGAGCTTCCACAGACTCACACTGTGATCCATGAGTCAGTGAAGATGCTGTCAGTACTGATGAGCTGTGAGGGAGATAAAGGAGTTTATCCCCCCGGTACCGGGCGGATAAACGCGTAATTTGCAGGAAACAACGTCTAAGGAATCTTAATATTTAATAAACTATGAATGTTTTATATCCATGTAACGGGAAGAAACTCAGCTAACTGATCTTTTTTTTTTTAAATCCCAAAAAACCCACAATGCTAACACTCAGCCTCTGAATTACCCACGAGCGAAAAAATGTAACCTAAAACTGCACCTAAACTCACTCATAACTCCCTTATTACTTATCCGAGATGCACAGCCAACCCCTCGTTTTGCATCTCCTGGAGACACAGAATCTTGGGGTGCCCACCTCAACACTCAGTGATGAACATTTGTGACGCTATAAACGAAAGCGTACATCATAACATGTGGAGCTAGGTAGCTAGAAACGCTAACATGGCTTACCTTGGTCAAAACTGGTCTTCAATGGCATTAAAACGATAAAAAAACGATGCTGCAGTTAATCCATAGGTTAATCCAATGTGTCTGTGTCCTCTTTGAAATGATTTCTGATAATCCATAAGCAATAAAACTGCTTTTTCGTTTCCAAATGTCAGAGCGAGAGATCGGTCCACACAAAATTACATGCGCGAAGCCCCCACCGTTTGTTTTCACAACGAGTTTGGGTGGGGCCTCCTCCTTCGATTCTATTGGCTCTAACGGTCAGAAAGAGGTGTCAACCATCAAAATCGACCAAGGGGGGCCAGAGTTATGGAAAAAAACCATTTTCACCCAAATCACCTCAGAGGTGGGGTGGTTTTGGCTAAACCTCTCTAAAAAGGTCAAATGTCACTTGTTTTGCATCAATCTTGATACAGGGTACTTATTATATGTTGTACTTTGGATTCCTAAAGCTTTTAGTCTACTAACTCATCATCCAAGGGTAGTTTTCACTATAAGTAAAAAAGAATATTTGGACGGACACTATAATTTACAGTTTTTTACTATGTAAAATCTGAATTTTCTTTAAAATAAAAAACATCTATATTGATTCTGACACTTCTACATCCAACTCACAGATGTAACCTTGCTTTGATAAAAGAAATTATTCATATAACCCTTTTAGAAGTTAAGTTGAAAAACAGGCTTGGTGCTTAACAGGTTAAACATCTAATCAAAGTTAAAGTTCCAGATTATCAATGGATTGTTTCTACATCATCGCTGACATTAAAACCCTGTTTAACTCTGATCACATTATTAAACCTGGAGTTATTTCAAACAGGAACATTGTTTTCTAAAGTTACATCATGTTCTCTTTATTCAGACTGAGTGGCTGCAGTTTGTCAGAGATCAGCTGTTCTGCTCTGATCTCAGCTCTGAAGTCCAACATCCATCTGAGAGATCTGGACCTGAGTTACAACGATCTGCAGGATTCAGGAGGGAAGATGCTGACTGATCTTCTGGAGAGTCCAGACTGCAGACTGGAGACTCTCAGGTCAGTTCTCCATCTTTAACTTCTATGCTGAGATCAATATGTGTATATCAAAGTGCTGCTCGAGCACCGAGCGATGTTTGCAGCTCGTGTTAGAGGCTGTACACCAGAGTTTCCGTTAGAATATTTGGTGGTCAACATGTCCGTTAAATGTAAAATATTCCGCACAAAATTGCCGGTCAAAGGTCTTCTTTGTTATTTATTGAGCTTTAAAACAAATTGATATGATTAGATATTAACTTGTTAAGCCCGAGAGACCCCGGTACCGGGGCACTCCCACAACATCTTGCAGGAAACAGTGTCTGAGGGCATGTTCATTTAATAAACTATGAATGTTTGATATCCATGTAACGGGAAGAAACTCATCTAACTGATCTTTTTTTTTTTTTTTCAAAAAAACCCACAATGCTAACGCTGAGCCTCTGAATTAGCAACGAGCGAAAAATGCTAACAGATTACTGCACCGAAAATCACTCACAAAACCTTATTGTTTATCTTTTCTGCACATCCATGACATCGTTTCAAATCGTGAGGTGACACAGAATCGATGGGTACATACATTATCACTCAATGATACAAACTCGCGACTTTATAAACAAAAACAGACATCAAAACATGTGGCGCTAGGTAGCTAAAAACGCTAACATGGCTTACCTGTGTCATTGTCTTGTCAAATGTGGTCTTCAATGGCATTACAACGATAAAAACGCTGCTGAAGTTAATCCATAGGTTAATCCAATGTGTCTGTGTCCCTTTGAAATGATTTCTGATAATCCATGAGCAATAAACCTGCTTTTCCGTTTCCAGATGTCAGAGCTAGAGTATAGGTTCGCTCTGATGCAAAACTGCATGCGCGAAGCCCCCACCTTTTTTTTGTACCATGTGTGTGAGAGGGGAGATTCCCCTTCGATTCTATTGGCTCTAACGGTCAGAAAGAGATGTCAATCACCAAAATCGACCAATGGTTCCAAAGAAACGGTAAAACCCCCATTTCCACCCAAATCACCTCAGAGGTGGAGTCGTTTTTGCTAAACCTCTCTGAAAAGGTCAAATGTCACTTGTTTTGCATCAATCTTGATACAGGGTACTTATTATATGTTGTACTTTGGATTCCTAAAGCTTTTAGTCTACTAACCCATCATCCAAGGGTAGTTTTCACAATAAGTAACAAAGACATTTTGGACGGACACTATAATTTATTCTATGTTCAATCTGAATTTTCTTTAAAATAAAAAACATCTATATTGTTCTGACTTTTCTACATCCAACTCACAGGTTTACCATTACTTGAGAAAAAAGATTATTAATTTAACCCTTTTAGAAGGGAAGATATGGTCATTTGTTCTGGGAATGTCATTTTCGAGCCTGAGACCTGAAAAACAGGCTCAGGGCTAAACAGGTTAAACAAATGAATTATAGTAGATTAACTATATTTTTCAAAAGTGTACAGTAATTTATAATAACACGGGAATAATAACACGGGAATAATAAACGGAGCGCTCTCTCCCTCTCCTGACAGCCCGTCAGTATCCGTCTCATGCAGCTCGCTGATTCAGTGACCCGACTGTAAAAAATAAACATATCTATAACTAGTTTAGGTAGTTTGAGAGGTAATTAAAATAGCTAAGTGTGATTTTCTAACCTGAAGTGTGTGTTTTGCTCCGCTCACCGCTGCAGGTGATCATGCAGAACTGCGTCTCCACTCGTCAGCAGCAGCTGATCTCTCTCTCCCGTCAGATTAGACTTTACTCGCGTTTATGTCCATATCGATCAGATCTAGCTAGTTCTAGCTAATGATATGACTACCTGCTTATCAAAAGACACATAAACAATAAGCGTCGCTATGCAACCGGGTGAGGCCACAAAGTATAGCGCAGCGATATGCATTTGTTTACATGCCCACCAGAACCCCGAGGAATTACCAGCAGATCAACGCACAATCAACCCATACAGGACATCTCTTTCTCTACATTAAATGTTAGACATTAAAATGTACTATTCTTGTCTGTCAAATACTCTTCTTGTCTGTCACATACTATTATTGTCTGTCACATACTCTTCTTGTCTGTCACATACTATTCTTGTCTGTCACATACTCTTCTTGTCTGTCACATACTATTCTTGTCTGTCACATACTCTTCTTGTCTGTCACATACTATTATTGTCTGTCACATAAGTTGCGCAACTGATGCGGTATTGTGCAAAGGGGAAATTATTTTGACCGGACAATTTGACCGGAGAGATTTAGATTTGCCGGACTTCAGCATATGTTGCCGGTCAAAGTCCGGTAATTACCAGCTAACGGAAACTCTGCTGTACACGTGCCGGCTTTCTGCTGCTTAAATCCACTGCTGTGATGAACAAGCTCCCAGAATGCAACACGACTGCGCCCAGAATAACAATAATAAAACAGATGGAGCATGATTTAACTTCAGGAACTAACTGTCCATACAAGTCTGGTTGGTTTGGTGGGAAAGTTTGAATATATGTAACTGGCGGTACTTTATGAATATTAAGTGTTTATCGTCTCTCTTCCACTGTCACATAGAGTAGTTATACAGCATAGACAGTACTACAGCGCTCTGCTGACCGGACGTTTACTGACTCTCCTGCTGAATCTGGCTGGCCATAGTTTATTAACAGTGGTTGGATTTCCTTTCAATCGAGCCACAGCAGCGTCAGAGGAATGCTTCAGCACAGACCTCACTGCAGACAGCGCCTCGTGGCTATGTAGGCTGACATTTCTCAATGAAATATTAATATAAATGCCTTGATGATGTCATTCTTTATAAAGCCTCCCCCCACGTTATTGAGTGAGGGCTTTTGTTCTTCATTATCTTCTGAGAGTCCTGCCCCTCTCCCCAAAGATAATTTGATCATTTAGTAAGACCAAGAGCAGAAACTAAAGAGCCTGCAGTCTCCTCTCTGTTCACTGGTTTAACAAATACAACTATTGAAATAAGAAAACACGGAATATCCGCTCAATTTCACTTTTTCTGTTTTAAAGTTTTTAACCTGTTTGGAGTTTCCACTTTCTAAACTTCTTCAGCTCTGATCACATTATTAAACCTGGAGTTATCTCAAACAGGAACATTGTTTTCTAAAGTTTCATCAAATTTTCTTTATTCAGACTGGAGAGCTGCAAATTGTCGGAGATCACCTGTTCTGCTCTGGCCTCAGCTCTGAAGTCCAACCCCTCCCATCTGAGAGATCTGGACCTGAGTCTCAACGATCTGCAGAATTCAGGAGTGAAGCTGCTGAGAGATCTTCTGGAGAGTCCAGACTGCAGACTGGAGACTCTCAGGTCAGTTCACTGACTCTCTGTTACTGCTGGAGATCTCATTGTTTCATTAGTTATTCAACCTCATTCTTCATCATACATATATTATATCCATACGTTTGTAAATGTTGTCGTAACAGTTGATTGTTTCCTAAATAAACTATTATTCTTCCACTGTTATTTATTAAAGTATATGTATGTTTTCTTTAGTAAATGGTCTTAATAAAGAAGGTCCTCTGAACTAATATTAGTTTCACATAGTTTACTTTCTGACAGAAATGTCTATGTTCCCATCATTTAGATGTGTTTTCACAGATAATAAACAGAAGGCTGATATAATGATGATCCACAATAACAGAATGACAGTCACTGTAATTCAGGGAAAATATCATTGATTAGGATGCAGTAATGTTGAGCTACACATTTCAGACCTGACCATCTGATTGGATTATAAACAGACTTTTATCCTCATCATGTTTTCTTTAATCAGTCTGAGGTGGTGCAGTTTGTCAGAGATCAGCTGGGCTACTCTGATCTCAGCTCTGAAGTCCAACCCCTCCCATCTGAGAGTTCTGGACCTGAGTCTCAACGATCTAGAGGATTCAGGAGTGAAGCTGCTGAGAGATCTTCTGGAGAGTCCAGACTTCAGACTGGAGACTCTCAGGTCAGTTCTCCATCTTTAACTTCCTTTCTGAGATGAAGAGAGTTGTGTTGACTCTGAGCTGCAGACATCAGGCTGATATTACACTGATCCTCACTGAGCATCTTAATGCTAGAGTCTACTTTTTTCTTCTGTGGTCTAGTTCAGAGCCATGTTGATCTTTAAATTGAAATATAACTAAAAAAAACCTTCACTGCAGACATTCCAATAAACCTTTAAACACCTGAAATATATCTTATTTTCTGCATAATGATTTTAACAAATTATTTAAAATAAAATAATAAAATATGTCTATTAAAACTATCAAACACTAACAAGTATTTTCAGTTGTTGCTGTTTCCAACATGTTTCTGAAACTACACGATGCTTTACTGACTGAATAGTTTACACTGAAGAAACTGTGATTTGATGACTCCACTATTCCTAAAATACAGATTCTGGATGTTTTTTCGCATTTAAAATGTATCCTATTTGTCCTCTTTGTAAACGTTGTGATGTTGAGTTGAATCAGTTTCTGAGGGTTTGTTTTTGTCTGGCTGCACATCATGAGTTAGTGTAGATGGAGCAGAGTCTCAGATGTGAAGTAGAAACACGTTGTGTTTAATATTAATGTGAAGTCTGTGTTCCTTCACTTTAATGGTCTTTCTCTCTAAAACTATTCAATAGAAAAGTGACTTAAGGCTCTTTTTGTATTTTACTAAAAGCTCAAATGATCATAGTAGCGAGGGGCGGGGGGGGACTCTCAGAAGTCCTTTCAAAACAAAAGCCTTGGCGCCTCATTTATAATATTTTGCGTAGGATTCAAGTGAGAAGATGGTGTACGTGTGAACAAAGGAAGTGAATAGGCACAAAAATATTCAGATTTCTCCTGGGAGGTGGAGACAAGCAGCATGGAGGTCGGATCGTCACCAAAATAAATAAATAAGTGGTGCGAAAAAGTTAATCAGAATACCTTTATTAGTCCCACAGAGGGGAAATTTGCAAAAAAAACGACAAAATACACATAACCTTCCTCAGGCAGTGTTTGTGCCGGGGACAGGAGACCCCCGCATGATGAGAAACTGTAAGTATGATCGGAGAATTCCTCCGGAGTGGAGTCATTACGAGGGGGGGGGGGGATGTGCCCCTCACCAGACTCACAGGATAACTCAGATGTAACGTAATATTCTTCCCTTTTTAGAAATGATAGTAAACCAAGTGCAATCAAACTGGGTTTGCACCGTAGACTGTATATATAAATGGACGTAGTGTCCGTGTCCGTGTAGGCGGAGTCGGCCACTGCCGTCTCGACAGTGACGTCAGAGTCTAACTCCCGCCTGCTCCAGCCTGATCCAACTAAGGACAAAGAGGCGGAGCCGAGGCGGGACCTGCTGCCACCGAGCTGGAAGCTCCAGAGCTAGCTGAGGCTAACAAGCTAAGCTAACATGCTCAGCAGTGCTGCTCTGCGATGCTAGCCAGCTAACCTACATCTGTTGCTCCCGGTCTGCACATTTTACGTTGCTTAAGGTAAGTGAACATGAAACTATTCAGCAAAACTTTCAATAATAATCTAAGGTATTGAGTTTTGGGATAATACTTGCATACAAATCTTAAAATGCCTTCAGGTTTCTAAAATATATAATATGTGGTAAATAGTGGACCCAGCAAAGATTCACATTTTTGCATGATTTTAGTTATTGATTTTTTGCTGTCACTTAATTTTAATAAATTCAAGTCAAGCTTAGTAACATGTGATGGTAGCTAGTTAGTGCTCTTACCTGTGTGCCTCCTCCGCAACCAGACTGTATTAAAACTCTTCTATCTACTTTACTTTAAACAATTAAAAAGACAAAATCAACTAAATGTATTGAAATACCAATCTTTATTTTAGGTGCCTCTTCTTCTTTTAAATTAAACTTTCAGACGTGAGATATTGAAATACAGTAATAGTATTGTTTATTTTAAAAAACTGAGCCACTCCATACAGTTAACTTCATATTTCTTATTGTCTAAAGCAGGGGTTTTCAAAGTGTGGGAAGGTGAGCCTCCCCTCAGAGAACATAAGAACAGCCGCGCCCCCTCCCAATTATTACTCGGCCCAAAGAATCTACGAAACAAATTACCTAAAGATATACTAACTATGGATGGCATTCATTTGGCCTCCAGTGAGACTGTAAGGAACCTAGGTGTTATATTTGATCAGGATGTGTCTTTTAAAGCCCACATAAAATCAATCTCAAGGACCGCCTTCTTTCATCTATGCAACATTGCAAAATTCAGGCATATCTTGCCTCAAAACGATGCAGAGAAACTAGTCCATGCATTTGTTACTTCAAGGCTGGATTATTGTAACTCTTTATTATCAGGGTGTACCAAGAAGTCAGTTAAGTCGCTTCAGCTGATTCAAAATGCTGCAGCACGTGTACTAACTAGAGTTCGGAAAAGGGACCACATTACTCCTGTTCTGGCTGCCTTACACTGGCTCCCTATAGAACACAGGATAGAATTCAAAATGATTCTTCTCGCCTACAAAGCCCTTAATGGGCAGGCGCCATCTTACCTTAACCTGTTAAGCCCGAGAGACCCCGGTACCGGGGCACTGCCGCAACATCTTGCAGGAAACAGTGTCTGAGGGCATGTTCATTTAATAAACTATGAATGTTTTATATCCATGTAACGGGAAGAAACTCATCTAACTGATCTTTTTTTTTTTTTTTTCAAACGAAAACCACAATGCTGACACTGAGCCTCTGAATTAGCAACGAGCGAAAAATGCTAACAGATTACTGCACCAAAAATCACTCACAAAACCTTATTATTCATCATTTCTGCACATCCATGACATCGTTTCACATCGTGAGGTGACACAGAATCGATGGGTACCCTCATTATCACTGAATTATACGAAATCGCGATTTTATAAACAATAACAGACATCAAAACATGTGGCGCTAGGTAGCTAAAAATGCTAACATGGTGTACCATGTGTCGTAGTCTGGTCCAAAGTGGTCTTCAATGGCATTAAAACGATAAAAACGCTGCTGAAGTTAATCCATAGGTTAATCCAATGTGTCTGTGTCCCTTTGAAATGATTTCTGATAATCCATGAGCAATAAAACTGCTTTTCCGTTTCTAGATGTCAGAGCTACAATATAGGTTCGATCTGATGCAATTCTGAATGCGCGAAGCCCCCACCTTTTTGTTGTACAATATAAGTGAGAGAGGAGATTCCCCTTCGATGCTATTGGCTCTAACGGTCAGAAAGAGATGTCAATCACCAAAATCGACCAATGGGTTCCAGAGAAACGGTAAAACCCCCATTTCCACCCAAATCACCTCAGAGGTGGAGTTTGTTTAGCTAAACCTCTCTAAAAAGGTCAAATGTCACTTGTTTTGGATCAATCTTGATACAGGGAACTTATTATATGTTGTACTTTGGATTCCTAAAGCTTTTAGTCTACTAACCCATCATCCAAGGGTAGTTTTCACAATAAGTAAAAAAGAATTTTTGACGGACACTATAATTTACAGTTTTTTACTATGTTCAATCTGAATTTTCTTTAAAATAAAAAACATCTATATTGTTCTGACTTTTCTACATCCAACTCACAGGTTTATCATTACTTTGAGAAAAAAAATTATTTGTCTATGTCATTTTCGAGCCTGAGACCTGAAAAACAGGCTCAGGGCTAAACAGGTTAAAGAACTCATTATACCCTACTGTCCTACTAGGGCATTCCGTTCCAAGAATGCAGGGTTATTGGTTGTTCCTAGAGTCTCTAAAAGTACAATGGGAGCCAGAGCCTTTTCTTATCAAGCTCCACTTTTGTGGAATCAGCTTCCAGTTTGTGTTCGGGCGGCAGACAGCCTATCCGTTTTTAAGAGTACGCTTAAGACCTTCCTTTTTGATAAAGCTTATAGCTAATAAAATAATCTAAAAAGAGTGCATTGACGTAGACACGTTGTGCCTCCTCGCCTACATTTTAGTTCTTACTCTTTCACTTAAATCCTAAAAATGTAGATCTTATATTTAAAACTAAGGTTATTACTACTTCTCATTCCTCTAAATCTATTCTCTCTCTACTCCTGTAATCTATTTATTCTATTTTCTCTTTATCCAAAACCTTTCCCCTCTCTGACTTCTCGAGGTTCTATTAGAAGATAACAGGTTACAGAGAGGCCTATTCTGGCCGGGGAGTGTTTAGACCGTATTCACAGCTTACCTCCTTACCTCTCACCAATTCCAATTAAGGCTCCAGTGGGGAACTTACTCCCTGCGTGTGCCTCTCCACCTCTGCTCCTTACTTCTTACCTACTACCCTTTTCCCTCACCCTATCCTAAGGGAGTGCATGTACATAGACACGTTAGTTTAGCTGCTATAGGCTTAGACTGTCGGGGGACACCTTACTTCTTCCTTCTCTCTGTCTGTACCTGTGTACTCTCATGTTCCGATTAACCCAGCTTCCCCCACATTTCTTTTTGGTGTCTATATCTACGCCGGGATCCTGAGTCGAGGCTGATCCTGTTGCTGTGGTCCTGTGCCCTGGATCCTCTATCCTGAGTTCTGGATTTGAGTCCTGGACTTCGAGTCGTGGCTGAACCTGTCTCTGCGGTCCTGCCTGACTCTCATCATACTACTTCCCTGATATAGACACATGCATTTCCAAACATTTGGTCTACCTACGCTGTAAAATGTATTATCTCTTCAATTTACACACGGTATCTATTGCACGTCTGTCCGTCCTGGGAGAGGGATCCCTCCTCTGTTGCTCTCCCTGAGGTTTCTCCCATGTTCCTTTAAACTGTGGGGTTTCTCTGGAAGTGTTTCCTTGTACGATGTGAGGGTCTAAGGACAGAGGGTCTAAGGACAGAGGGTCTAAGGACAGAGGGTCTGAGGACAGAGGGACTAAGGACAGAGGGTCTAAGGACAGAGGGTCTAAGGACAGAGGGTCTAAGGACAGAGGGGGTCGTATTGTCATACTGATATTCTGTACAAACTGTGAAGTCCACTGAGACAAATGTAACATTTGTGATATTGGGCTATATAAATAAACATTGATTGATTGATTGATTGATTGATTGATTGATTGATTGATTGATTGCTATTATTATTATTATTGTTGTTGTTGTTGCTATAATACAGGGGTATTCAATTGCATTTCAAAAAGGTCAAGTAAGAGAAAATGTAATTAAATGCTCTGTTTTCGCTGTCTACCTTTTTTTTTGAGCACGCCATTTGAAATTACTCCGACTGTTTCTCTCTTCTTGTCTCGTCTGTGTGTGTGTGTGTTTGAATCTATCGTGCTGACTCACTGACTGCACCGATTTCATTGACTGAGTAACGTTATCACACTCACCCCTACTTTACACAACAAGTTTACAGTAAATAAATGTACTGAAGTACTTCAGCTGAGTACAGTTTGGAATCTTCCGCTAGGGATTATTATTACAACAGAGAGCGTCTTATTATTATTATGTCGGCAGTAGGACAGCTAGTTAGCCGTTAGAGTCCTGCGGTGTGATTGGTGAAGCCATTACAGACTGCTGTATGGATTAAAATTAGATTGTATCTGTTACATGAGGCAAGGCAAGGCAAGGCAAGGCAAGGCAAGGCAAGGCAAGGCAAGGCAAGGCAAGGCAAGGCAAGGCAAGGCAAGGCAAGGCAAGGCAAGGCAAGTTTATTTATATAGCACTTTTCTGTACGCGACAATTCAAAGTGCTTTACAAAACAAATTAAAAGACTTTTTATGAATAAATACAGTAAAAACACATTATATAATTGCATTTTACAACAGGCATTACAAAGCAAAGATAATAAAATAATAAAAATAAACACCACAGGTATACAATACATGTTTAAAAGGCATACTGTAGTCCGAATATGAGCAGCTCAATTAAAAGCAGCGGTAAAGAGATATGTTTTTAGTCTTGATTTAAAAATGGTAAGCGTTTCTGCGGACGTGCATGATTTGGGTAGTGTTGTTCCAGAGTGTCGGGCATAACAGCTAAATGCTACCTCTCCATGTTTTGTTGTTACTCTCGAACCGATAGCAGACCCGACCCAGAAGACCTGAGGCACCTTGATGGCTCGTAATTGTGTAGGAGTTCATCAATATACTTTGGTCCTAAACCATGTAATGATTTAAAAACTAGCAATAGTACTTTAAAATCAATTATTTGGCCGACTGGAAGCCAATGTAAAGATTTCAGAAACGGACTGATGTGATCCACTCTTTTAGTGTTAGTGAGGACACGTGCAGCAGCGTTCTGAATCAGCTGCAGCTTTCTGATGGATTTTTTTGTTAGCCCTGTGAATACACTATTGCAGTAGTCGAGTCTACTGAAAATAAAAGCATGGACAAGCATTTCTAAATCCTGTTGTGACATTAATCCTCGATATGTTCTTCAGGTGATAGTATGCAGACCTAATGACTGTTGTAATGTGGCTGTTGAAATTCAGGTCTGAGTCCATCACTAAACCTAGATTTCTGGCTTTATTAGTGGTTTTGTAGTCTGCCTGCTGAAGCTCTGCGATTACTTTTAATCTGTCCTTCTTTTCTCCAAAAACAATGATCTCAGTTTTTTATTTGTTCAGTTGGAGAAAGTTCTGAGTCATCCAGTCAGTGATGTGCTCAATGCACTTGCTCAGTGTTCTAATCTGAGAATAGTCTCCTGGTGTGATTTTAAAATAAATCTGGGTGTCGTCTGCATAGATGTGATAGCTTAGATCGCTCTTTTTAATAATTTCAGCCAGAGGTAGCATATAAATATTAACCTGTTAAGCCCGAGAGACCCCGGTACCGGGGTACTGCCGCAACATCTTGCAGGAAACAGTGTCTGAGGGCATGTTCATTTAATACAACTATGAATGTTTTATAATCCATGTAACGGGAAGAAACTCATCTAACTGATCTTTTTTTTTTTTCAAAGAAAACCCACAATGCTAACACTGAGCCTCTGAATTAGCAACGAGCGAAAAAGCTAACACCTTACTGCACCGAAAATCACTCACAAAACCTTATTATTTATCTTTTCACCACATCCAACACATCGATTCACATCGTGAGGTGACACAGAATCTATTGACACCGACATTACCACTGAATTATACGTATTTGCGACGTTATAAGCAAAAACGGACATCAAAACAGGTGACGCTAGGTAGCTAAAAATGCTACCAATTTTACCTTGGCTCTGTAGTCTCTCCGAAGTGGTCTTCAATGGCATTAAAACGATAAAAACGCTGCTGAAGTTAATCCACAGGTTAATCCAATGTGTCTGTGTCCCTTTGAAATGATTTCTGATAATCCATAAGCAATAAAACTGCTTTCCATTTCCAGATGTCAAAGCTAGAGATACAGATGGAGCGTTTTATTTTGGACAGTTTGAAACGCGAGGGTCGTGATTGGTCTGTGATTGGTCCGTGATCGGCCCGTGATCGGCCCGTGATGAAGAGCCGCCCCCAGTCTGACTTGATACCGCCCCGTGATAAATAAATGTAATTATTGTGAAGCCAGCTGCAATGGATCATTGATCCACCAGGGGTGCAGTGGGGTTCCACACTGGAGTCATGTGAAATCAACTTCGATACAGTAAACTGGATGTTGTGGTGCCGAGAGACGGGAGTCGGAGGCGGGGTATCAAAAGTACAAGCTAAACTTTTATTTAGCATCTGAACACACATGTAAACAACTTCATGCCCGGGAAGCGAAGACCGGCGGAAACAGCTGGTCTGGTTCACTAAAATGTCCGTGCGGAACAATACCCCAACCCATAGATCCGTGGGTGAATAATGTCAATCACCACAATGTACAGTATGTCTGGTACTAATGTATAGCGGATCTTTGTTAAGATCCATATGTCACGGATAGGATCATAGTCTGTGCTAAATAAGACATGTAATCATTTACAAAACATCACCATGTTGTATTTAACAAAATAATGTTGTTTAGTCGAAAAAAACGAACGAGAGGAAAGCAGCCGCTCTCGATTTTTAATCCTAATTTAATCATCATCTTCACCACGATCATTTATGTTTATGTTCGCCGAATTGACATGAAATCACTGACAAATATGAATATACTGTATTCAACTTCATTAAAATGTTATTAACGTGCCTAAACTCAGTAATTCACTAAACATATTTTTATTTTAATGGAGCCTTGTCAGGCAAATCAAGATCTGCGTAGCGGAGGGATCTTGATCCCTGGGTGTTATTTTTCCCACAATGACCAAGTCGCTGCAAATTATCCTGCTTATTACATGGCCATTCTCAACAAAGTTACGACATGACTCCCAATATTAATTGAAATGCTTTTATGGATTTAGAAAATGTTTTTATTGATTTAAAAAATAGTTGTATGTATTGATTTAAATTGACATGCATCCGCCAAGAAAAATAGTCCGTTGTTACCATTTTTTAAACAGTCAGAATGAAGCGGCAGCTCTCAGCTGTGTGTATACACACCTAATGGCCCATCACCCACAGCTCTCTCCCCCCCTGATCTTTCTTCTCCAGCAGTTAAGTTAACTGTAGGTTACTCTGAGTGACAAGCTTACAGTTAGTGAAGTAACACTTTTTTTTGTGAGTCATGACCTGAGGCCAGGGGGGTATACTACGAATCAAGATTTTCGTTTAGCAAGCTAACTTCAGGGGTTTCCGGTCCTACAAAGCTGGTTCACTTTTTAACGGGCTAGATAACTTATTCTGAACGGCTATCCTCCGGAGCAGGATAGGTTCCAGGATAAAAGCACTGCCTGCTGACCAATCAGAGCTCAGTGTGCGGAGTTTAAAGCGATCAATTCATATGACAGGAGGAGAAAGGAAATACAGTTTAAACTGCCGTTGCAGGAAAGACGGCCGGCCAAAATCACTGACTGTGTGAACGTGAAAATGAATAGAATATCACCTCCCATCTTCAGAGCAATCTGGCTATTATAACATTAGCGTTAAGAAAGCTTACTTAAATATGCCACAATATATGTAACCGGATCAAAGTAACATTACGTAGCCTACAGTCTGCGGCACTGTGAGTGCAGACGGCGATGTGTCCCATTATCATTCATATCACATGATATCACATCATAATATCATATATTTCCTTATCTGAGTCAGCTTCTTGAGCCGTATCTGGCGTGCAACACTCACAGTGTCACATACTGTATGCAGAAGTATTATTTTAAGCAACACATTAAGTTGACGAAACACTCGAGTCAAATGTAAATAAAGTCAGATCCACTCGTGTCTTAGACGGGACAGCAGTGATATCATAAAACTGTTAATGAACGTATTCAAACACTTTTTCTTTACCAGCAGTATTCACCTTGCAGCTGCAACTATGTGGCTTTTATCCTGGATAAAGTGTTTAAGTCATGGATGTTTCAAGTTTAACGTCTTCATATTTGTCTAATATTAGTTGACTTTTCATTCAGGAAATATATGACGCGCTGCGCTGTCAGTACACGGCTTATCCATGTTTGTGATTGGTCGAATGCTCCAGATACCACCCATTTTATGTGAACGCGCACCTAACTAGATGAGAAGGGTCCAGCTGCGGCCGCGGCAAGTACACGACACTACACGACACGCCCCCTACACGACACGCCCACCTGACACGACACTACGGTGGCTGAGAGACATTACCGTACATGGCAGATTAAAAACGAATTGCAAATGTTATTGTAGCATTTTAAGCAACTATTAGGCAAATAAATTAATAACCTAGTCTATCCGTTTGAGACACAACAGTATAACTTTCAACCCAAATCATTTTGTCAACAAACGGTGGTTTAGTAAACTTTTTTTAAATATATAAAATAGGTATTAATGAGATAATCTATTAATTATGTTTGTCTAACTGCTACACATGTATTTATACATAAATGTAGATATTTGTGAACATCTAAATATAGTTGTTAAAGGTTTTAAGATATACATAATCACATTAAGGACCAAATTAGGAGGGCCAGTCAGGCCACTAATGAGCTCAATCATTCACATGTATTATTATTACTTTATAAATTAAAAGTACTAGGGGTCTATTACAAAACCTTTGAAGGAATCGTCATGCATTCTGAATGTTTCTGTACTTTAAAAACATCATGGCTCAAGATCCTGTTCTTGTTCAAGATTATTCACTCATTTGTGAATTTAACATCCATATTCAGTCAAAACTGAAACAACACCAACATTTTTTTTGAAAGCATTGCAGGCCTAAAGCTCCACGTCAGTGACCTATATATTTTAATTTCTTCCATCAAACTTTAAAAATGGCAAACAGCATGTTTTTAAAGATTTAATCTTTTAAGAAACAAATATCAAATTTGAACAGAAGGGTTTAAAAACACGTTTTTAATGCAAATAAACTTGAAACATAAACCTATTTGTCATTTCAAAATTCACTTGTATTGTCTGCGTGAAAGGCACAGTAGGCTCTGAGCGAATACATATCATAACATTAAGACAACATATGGTGGTTTTCAATAACATATCCGTATTTATTTATTTCTCCAAGTTATGTTTTTGTGTGCACTGAGGACTCTCAAACAGGCGTTTGTTTCATCATTTTAAGATTGGCTTTAATACATTTTTGCAAATGAATTATTCATATTTGATAAATGAGAGGTAATGTTTTGATTTATGGTATTATTTTACATATTCCTCTCTATTCTTCCTTCTGCCAACGGTTCGCAGTTTCTCGTCTCTCCCGTTTTTGTGCGTATGGATGGGTCAGAGTTTGCGTGGAGGACCGCACATTTTCCCGTCAAGTTTGTTTTTTATAAATCGCAAAGATTGCTTAGAAATTGGCGTACACCATATTTTGAGCGTACGCCACGTTTGTAAATGAGGCCCCTGGTCTGGTGAAAGACACTTGATGCTAGATAAATGTGTTCAGGTATCTTTATAATCACACAAGAGGAAGTGCATGGCTCGTTGAGACAGTCCTTAATGTTCTCTCAGAGCACATCAGACTAGAGGAGGGATGAGGGCTTTCCTCTGAAGCGTCACTGAAGCCACGTCTGCTTCAGCTGATCAGCTGTCAGGTTTAACAGCTCTACACACTTTGGGCAGTTTGCTCACGTGTGCACTCTACTTATACTAATATAATGCTCTCAGTTATCATGAAGCAGCAGCAGTGTGTTACCTGTTAAACACACACCTGCTCATCATCAACCACCTGCATCTCATCTTTGTTCTGTGTCCTGCTTAGCGGCACAGGATGCATCTAAACTGGCAGAAAGAGTTCATCTGAGCCTACCTATTCATTACCTGCGTCTGTACTCAGTGATATTCTGATCGTGAATGTATGATTTATTTACCTAGAATAAGATTGTCTTTTGAACTCTGGAGATTACTTATTAGGGTCTGAGAGCAGAGGGCGGCGAAGACCCTATTGACCCTGCCAAACACACACAAAAAGCACAGAAAAAGAGTCCAAAATCATGACGGCAGATAGCTCGTTACATTATTGATATCGATAGGAATATTATCATTATTATTATTATTATTATTATTATTATTATTATTTTAATGCGCATATCAAAAGTGCAGAGATGAACCAAAATGACTCTTGGAGGTGTACAAAAAAACGTACAGGAAGTCGGCTATTTTGAATTTGGTGTTGGAAAAATGTTCAACTGGAGTTTCACTTACTAAACTTCTTCAGCTCTGAACAGATTATTAAACCTGGAATTATTTCAAACAGGAACATTGTTTTCTAAAGTTACATCATGTTTTCTTTATTCAGACTGTGGAGCTGCAGTTTGTCAGAGATCAGCTGTTCTGCTCTGATCTCAGCTCTGAAGTCCAACCCCTCCCACCTGAGAGATCTGGACCTGAGTGAGAACGATCTGCAGGATTCAGGAGTGAAGCTGCTGAGAGATCTTCTGGAGAGTCCAGACTGCAGACTGGAGACTCTCAGGTCAGTTCACTGACTCGATGTTACTGCTGGAGATCTCATGTTTCATTAGTTATTCAACCTCATTCTTCATCATACATATATTACATCCATACCTTTGTAAATGTTGTCGTAACAGTTGATTGTTTCCTAAATAAACTATTCTTCTTCCACTGTTATTTGTTCAAGTAAATGTATGTTTTCTTTAGTAAATGGTCTGAATAAAGAAGGTCCTCTAAACTAAATTAGTTTTACGCAAAGTTTACTTTCTGACATAGAAATGTTTATGTTCCCATCATTTAGACGTGTTTTCACAGATAATAAACAGAAGGCTGATATAATGATGATCCACAATAACAGAATGACAGTCACTGTAATTCAGGGAAAAGCTCATTGATTAGGACGCAGTAATGTTGAGCTACACATTTCAGACCTGAACATCTGACTGGATTATAAACAGACTTTTATCCTCATCATGTTTTCTTTATTCAGTCTGAAGAGCTGCAGTTTGTCAGAGATCAGCTGTTCTGCTCTGGCCTCAGCTCTGAAGTCCAACCCCTCCCATCTGAGAGTTCTGGACCTGAGTCTCAACGAGCTGCAGGATTCAGGAGTGAAGCTGCTGAGAGATCTTCTGGAGAGTCCAGACTGCAGACTGGAGACTCTCAGGTCAGTAAGGGGTCTCTGCTGGTTCAGCAGTATTGTATTAAACACAGGGAGGTGTTTCTCTCACTGGGGAATCACAACAGATCAGTGATGTTACCCACTGACTGCAGGCTCTTTCATTCTTCCATCAACTATAGAAAGCCAGCTGAAAATGCAAAGCCAAACTTTAGTAATCAACATTCTAACAGACATATGGGATTTTACAGAAGAGTGGAAAAGGTAGTGTCTTTTTATGGGTTGTTTTTAGTTTCTAATGACTGGTTACTTCCTGTAATGCAGCTAAGAGCAGTGGCAGTCAGTCGTAGTGTTTGCAGAGAAGATATGATGGGATGTAAAGCATGAGATCAGGACTCCAAAGCTGACTCAAAGAACAAACACTTATTTAAACTGGATCTAAACTGTTGGGTTGTGTTCATCCCTACAGGATCAGAGGAGAGACGATCAGAGCCAAGATCCAGAATAACTGTGAGTACTGAAGCCATATCATCCATTCATCAAGATATTGTACATTATATCTGATCTTGAAAGGTCTTTATAGTACAACAACAATATCTTTAGATTCCATTTTGTTACAGCTCTATTAAATCATTTTGGCTGCTAATGTTTCTCTTTGTTCAATTTAATTATAATTTTTCTGTTCACCTCTTCTCTCCATCAGGTGACTCCGATGTGGAACAGGAAGTGAAGACAGACAGAAAGGTGAGAGAGAGCAGTTGTACAGAGTGAAGTGTATTTATTTCACCACTGAATTAAAATGTAATACAGATGGAGCCTCTTATTTTGGACCCCAGCATACAGCTTCCTGCCTACTTCCAGCCAGTTACCAGCCTAAGACCTGCCAAAGACCAGTATTCAGAAATGTTAGGCCCAACCCACTATTCTCCAATTTCAGGGTTTAACCAGGAGATGGCGCTATATATTAAATAACTAAGACTTAGTTTTTCACAATAGTCGTTTTAGATATTATATAAAAAACTAAAGTTAAAATCTTGTTTTTAATGCCCCAAGAGCAATAACATCTTGTCACAAGCTTTTTGGAAGAAAAAGACTGATCCAAGAGACCTGTAGTTGACTAATTACAGGCCTCAATAAGTTCTGCCATTGGTTGTGAAAAACAACGGTGGACATAGTGGAAAGTGAAATTGACATTGTCGAATTTAATAAAAATACAAAATAATGTATCTGTGTACGTGTTTTACTATGTGATCTGCACTTATCAAACATCTAATTAAAGAATGGTAGCTGTACCTCTCAAACAACCTAAACTAGTTATACATGTTTATTTTAAATAAAGTCTTTATGACTCGGAATATGAATAATATGGGTCCGTTACAGTTTGTTTTCATCTGATTTCAAATAAACAAAGTCTTACGACGCTGAAGTTGGCTTCCGATTCAGAGCTTCCGATTCGGCAGTTAAGGGGAAAGTTAAGGGACATTTAATTTACAGCGCTGAGCGAACAATCCTCCGTGTTTGAACCTCTTAAATCGCTGCATAGCCGATTCATTTGGACTGGATTATCCCAGAGAGTCTAAAGATTCTTTATAACACAGTTTGAGATTTGTGAAACATTAATTCTATTGTGAAAATACAAAAAACCGAAGATTTTGCTGCTTTTTCTACATCTAGACCACATTAGACCAGGTCCTGATCTAAAACCACTATACCTAGACTCATCAAATCTGGACTGGATTATCCCAGAGGGTCTAAACATTCTTTATAACACAGTTTTAGATTTGTGAAACCTTAATTCTGTTTGTGAAAATTTAAAAAAATGGAGATTTCAGTGCTTTTTTCGCATCTAGACCACATAAGACCAGGTCCTGATCTAAAAATCTAAAAATGTTTGGTTTTTGTGACCAGTTGGACTCATTAAGGCCATTGTTTCCCTTCATAAGTGCAACTACGGAAGTGGATTGGAGTCTTTCAGAGCCTGTCACAGTTCCAGATCATACCAGTGTAAAGCTATATGTAGTATTTGTATTAGTAATCATAGTTTTTCTATGTCAAAAAAAGTATAAACAGCATGCAACAATATCAAAACTTGCTAAACATGCTCACTTTATTATATTTGTGTCGCAAAGGTCATGCCACAGTCTGATAAGCATAACTTGTTTAAGAATTCAAAATGCAGCCCCCACTTCAATCCATAAAGCATTCCAAATATATATATCATGTGCAGTGCTCATTAGTAGCCGTCATCCCATGCAGTTTAAATATACTGGGACCACAGCAAGGCAGCCTTACACTGGTGAGTACATGTGAAAGGATTTCAGGAGCCTTTTGCTTCATTTACATTATTTTAGTGGTTTGAGTAAGAGTACTTTTTAGAAATTCTAACAATGTATTTTTGAAAATGTATGAAACTAAAAAAAGTCTCCACACCTGTTAAGTAACAAACTAACTTTCTACAAATAAATTCAAGATGTTTTTTAAGATAGACTACATACATGTTCTGAAGCCACTGTGGCCTCAGGATGCTTCCGACACAACATTCAATAGCTTTAGCCAACGAGCTGCTGGGTCAGGTGAGGCTGCAGCAGCTCTGTGCCCTGATGTGAGCTACATCATCTGTCTTTTGGAGTATGTGGTGTTCTAAGGCTCTGTGCCTGTTAGCATGTTAGCCTAGCTCCTGCTGGGTGACAGACCCTGCAGTTTGTGATGGACTCTTACCGCTGATGCACTGGCAGAAAGAACATAATTGCGAGGCCTGGTCTCCTGAAAAGCAGGTGCAGCCTACAAACAAGAGCAGGGAGGAGGAGACACATGTTGGCACAGTCATGCATTACAATCATAAAGCAGAACAACAAAAACAGTTAGCAAAAAGCAAAGCTGGATCATTTATTAATTGCTGTTAAAGCATAAACAGTTAGAATGCTTTAGTAAGTTTTGCTTTAACTTGAATAAAATGATCCTGTGAGGATAATAAGTTAATTTGAAGCAGACTCGGTGTCAGGGTTGGGGAAAAATAGGACCCAAATGCAGTAAAAGGACTAAAAGGTCAGGTAACAAAAAGCGAGCTTTATTTCCCAAAGCTGAATGACAAAAGAAAACAAGGAACAACTTAACATACCAAAACCGGGGGAGTACGAGGAAGGATCAGGACAAAAAACCTCAGTAACAAACATGGAGCGTGACAGGTAGCATGGACAAGAGCAAAGAGACTAACAGGTATCATAGACGAGAAACGACGACGAACAGACATGGAGCACAGGGGAAGACAAGACAATGCGAAAAAAGCACTGAAATCTCACTTTTTTGTATTTTCACAAATAGAATAAAGGTTTCACAAATCTAAAACTGTGTTATAAAGAATGGTTAGACCCTCTGGGATAATCCAGTCCAGATTTGATGAGTCTAGGTCTAATGGTTTTAGATCAGGACCTGGTTTTATGTGGTCTAGATGCGAAAAAAGCACTGAAATCTCCCTTTTTTAAATTTTCACAAATAGAATTAAGGTTTCACAAATCTAAAACTGTGTTATAAAGAATGTTTAGACCCTCTGGGATAATCCAGTCCAGATTTGATGAGTCTAGGTATAGTGGTTTTAGATCAGGACCTGGTCTAATGTGGTCTAGATGTAGAAAAAGCAGCAATATCTTCGTTTTTTTGTATTTTCACAAATAGAATTAATGTTTCACAAATCTCAAACTGTGTTATAATGAATCTTTAGACTCTCTGGGATAATCCAGTCCAAATAAATCGGATATGCAGCGATTTAAGAGGTTCAAACACGGAGGATTGTTCGCTCAGCGCTGTAAATTAAATTTCCCTTAACTTTCCCCTTAACTGCCGAATCGGAAGCTCTGAATCGGTAGCCAACTTCAGCGTCGTCAAAGTCTTGGCTTTCAGAATATTAAACTTGTTTCGGCAAATTTAGATGATAAATACAACTATGAAGCTTGTAACGGCATAATTACTTAAGCGGAGAACGGAGTAAGTAAACGTTACAGCAGGCATAACAACAGCCGGTGTTTATTTTATTATAATATACTTTAACTTTAAACTTTCACACACGTTGACCGGCGAAAAACTCTGCCATTGGTAGCAGTTCTCATTATACAGATGGAGCCTCTTATTTTGGACCCCAGCATACAGCTTCCTGCCTACTTCCAGCCAGTTACCAGCCTAAGACCTGCCAAAGACCAGTATTCAGAAATGTTAGGCCCAACCCACTATTCTCCAATTTCAGGGTTTAACCAGGAGATGGCGCTATATATTAAATAACTAAGACTTAGTTTTTCACAATAGTCGTTTTAGATATTATATAAAAAACTAAAGTTAAAATCTTGTTTTTAATGCCCCAAGAGCAATAACATCTTGTCACAAGCTTTTTGGAAGAAAAAGACTGAACCAAGAGACCTGTAGTTGACTAATTACAGGCCTCAATAAAGTTCTGCCATTGGTTGTGAAAAACAACGGTGGACATAGTGGAAAGTGAAATTGACATTGTCGAATTTAATAAAAATACAAAATAATGTATCTGTGTACGTGTTTTACTATGTGATCTGCACTTATCAAACATCTAATTAAAGAATGGTAGCTGTACCTCTCAAACAACCTAAACTAGTTATACATGTTTATTTTAAATAAAGTCTTTATGACTCGGAATATGAATAATATGGGTCCGTTACAGTTTGTTTTCATCTGATTTCAAATAAACAAAGTCTTACGACGCTGAAGTTGGCTTCCGATTCAGAGCTTCCGATTCGGCAGTTAAGGGGAAAGTTAAGGGACATTTAATTTACAGCGCTGAGCGAACAATCCTCCGTGTTTGAACCTCTTAAATCGCTGCATAGCCGATTCATTTGGACTGGATTATCCCAGAGAGTCTAAAGATTCTTTATAACACAGTTTGAGATTTGTGAAACATTAATTCTATTGTGAAAATACAAAAAACCGAAGATTTTGCTGCTTTTTCTACATCTAGACCACATTAGACCAGGTCCTGATCTAAAACCACTATACCTAGACTCATCAAATCTGGACTGGATTATCCCAGAGGGTCTAAACATTCTTTATAACACAGTTTAGATTTGTGAAACCTTAATTCTGTTTGTGAAAATTTTAAAAATGGAGATTTCAGTGCTTTTTTCGCATCTAGACCACATAAGACCAGGTCCTGATCTACAAATCTAAAAATGTTTGGTTTTTGTGACCAGTTGGACTCATCAAGGCCATTGTTTCCCTTCATAAGTGCAACTACGGAAGTGGATTGGAGTCTTTCAGAGCCTGTCACAGTTCCAGATCATACCAGTGTAAAGCTATGTGTACATTAGTAATCATAGTTTTTCTATGTCAAAAAAGTATAAACAGCATGCAACAATATCAAAACTTGCTAAACATGCTCACTTTATTATATTTGTGTCGCAAAGGTCATGCCACAGTCTGATAAGCATAACTTGTTTAAGAATTCAAAATGCAGCCCCCACTTCAATCCATAAAGCATTCCAAATATATATATCATGTGCAGTGCTCATTAGTAGCCGTCATCCCATGCAGTTTAAATATACTGGGACCACAGCAAGGCAGCGTTACACTGGTGAGTACATGTGAAAGGATTTCAGGAGCCTTTTGCTTCATTTACATTATTTTAGTGGTTTGAGTAAGAGTACTTTTTAGAAATTCTAACAATGTATTTTTGAAAATGTATGAAACTAAAAAAAGTCTCCACACCTGTTAAGTAACAAACTAACTTTCTACAAATAAATTCAAGATGTTTTTTAAGATAGACTACATACATGTTCTGAAGCCACTGTGGCCTCAGGATGCTTCCGACACAACATTCAATAGCTTTAGCCAACGAGCTGCTGGGTCAGGTGAGGCTGCAGCAGCTCTGTGCCCTGATGTGAGCTACATCATCTGTCTTTTGGAGTATGTGGTGTTCTAAGGCTCTGTGCCTGTTAGCATGTTAGCCTAGCTCCTGCTGGGTGACAGACCCTGCAGTTTGTGATGGACTCTTACCGCTGATGCACTGGCAGAAAGAACATAATTGCGAGGCCTGGTCTCCTGAAAAGCAGGTGCAGCCTACAAACAAGAGCAGGGAGGAGGAGACACATGTTGGCACAGTCATGCATTACAATCATAAAGCAGAACAACAAAAACAGTTAGCAAAAAGCAAAGCTGGATCATTTATTAATTGCTGTTAAAGCATAAACAGTTAGAATGCTTTAGTAAGTTTTGCTTTAACTTGAATAAAATGATCCTGTGAGGATAATAAGTTAATTTGAAGCAGACTCGGTGTCAGGGTTGGGGAAAAATAGGACCCAAATGCAGTAAAAGGACTAAAAGGTCAGGTAACAAAAAGCGAGCTTTATTTCCCAAAGCTGAATGACAAAAGAAAACAAGGAACAACTTAACATACCAAAACCGGGGGAGTACGAGGAAGGATCAGGACAAAAAACCTCAGTAACAAACATGGAGCGTGACAGGTAGCATGGACAAGAGCAAAGAGACTAACAGGTATCATAGACGAGAAACGACGACGAACAGACATGGAGCACAGGGGAAGACAAGACAATGCGAAAAAAGCACTGAAATCTCACTTTTTTGTATTTTCACAAATAGAATAAAGGTTTCACAAATCTAAAACTGTGTTATAAAGAATGGTTAGACCCTCTGGGATAATCCAGTCCAGATTTGATGAGTCTAGGTATAGTGGTTTTAGATCAGGACCTGGTCTAATGTGGTCTAGATGTAGAAAAAGCAGCAATATCTTCGTTTTTTTGTATTTTCACAAATAGAATTAATGTTTCACAAATCTCAAACTGTGTTATAATGAATCTTTAGACTCTCTGGGATAATCCAGTCCAAATAAATCGGATATGCAGCGATTTAAGAGGTTCAAACACGGAGGATTGTTCGCTCAGCGCTGTAAATTAAATTTCCCTTAACTTTCCCCTTAACTGCCGAATCGGAAGCTCTGAATCGGTAGCCAACTTCAGCGTCGTCAAAGTCTTGGCTTTCAGAATATTAAACTTGTTTCGGCAAATTTAGATGATAAATACAACTATGAAGCTTGTAACGGCATAATTACTTAAGCGGAGAACGGAGTAAGTAAACGTTACAGCAGGCATAACAACAGCCGGTGTTTATTTTATTATAATATACTTTAACTTTAAACTTTCACACACGTTGACCGGCGAAAAACTCTGCCCATTGGTAGCAGTTCTCATTATATACTTCTCAGTAACTGCTCAAATTAAATGTATTCTGTAGAGAAATGTAAACGTTCACCATCCCCCACCCGCCTACTGTATGTTGCTTTTTGACATGTAAATGGGTAACTACCCCCCTCTGAGTGAATACCTGTTTTACCTGTCCGGGGCTAAGCCTGGTGCTCTGATGTCATCACCCTCGCACATTGGTCATATGTTTACAAAAAACCATGTTAACACTTTCTCGTTCTTAATATATGCTATATTTATGGTCGATATGTGTTGAATTTACTTTAAAATAGCAGATCACTGTGATTCACTTCTCCGCGGCTCCTCCGTGCAGAGAGCCCCCCCCCCCGTTGACCATTCACGAGCGTCTAACTCTCTCCCCCCTCCCCCGTCGCACCTTCTAACAGAACCCCCCCCCCCCCCAATATCAAATCCCAATTTATTATATTATTATTATTCATAATCTATTGTGGCTCAGGTTAAGATTCCTCAAGTGAGAATCCAAACATAAATAGTCTTGCAATGGTCTTTGACAGAAGAGATGAGCCATTATCTCATGAAATATGCGCCTATTTGAACACATTTCAGGAACCGAAATCTGAACTTTGGATAAAGCCATGGATCAAAATTATTGTTTCATTTTGTAGTCATATTAGTATCTAAGGCTTTTACAGAAGGATATCTCTTTGTATCACTCCATAAATCAGAAAATACTGTCAACAGCCCTAAAATATCAATTTTCACCATGTTTTTAGGTATGAAATGTTATATAATTCAGGCTATATGAACAAACCCTTCTGTAAAAGCCTTCATAATATTGATAGGAATATAACTGGAAGGTTTGGTGTATGTAACTGCTACTGAAGTGGACATTTCGAACTCAGAGTAGGAGAAAAAACTCATTTTGAGAAAACGAAAATCTCTGTTATTAGATCAGTACTTTTCTTATATGACTATTGTTGACTTGAACACTGAGAATGTATTTATTAACTTCAGACATTTGAAATATTTGAAATCAGATGAAAACAAACTGTAACGGACCCTGCCGTGTTATCTATGATTACTATGCCTTACTGTACATTCATAATTTCAGCCAGAGGTAGGTGGTAGGCGTTGCGGAGGAGCAGATTGCGAGTGAGGTGCCTGTTCTAAACGAACTATTCCAGCTGTTATAAAGCATTAAATAAAAAGTAAGCAAGGAATACAGAATGTTTCGTTACTTTACTTTGTTGAGAATGTGGCCATGTACATGTAATACATGGGATCATTTGCAGCGACTTGGTCATTGTGGGGGAAAATAACACCCATCCTGATCGTTTCAATGAAGTTGAATACAGAATATTCATATTTGTCAGTGATTTCATGTCAATTCGGCGAACATAAACATCAATGATGATGATTAAATTAGGATTAAAAATCGGGAGAGCCGGCTCGTTCGTTTTTTTTCGACTAAACAACATTATTTTGTTAAATAACAACATGGTGATGTTTTGTAAATGATTACATGTCTTATTTAGCACAGACTATGATCCTATCCATGACATATGGATCTTAATAAAGATCCGCTATACATTAGTACCAGACGTACTGTACAAGACTCCACACATGACTCCAGTGTGGAACTCCACTGCACCCCCTGGTGGATCAATCATCCATTGCAGCTGGCTTCACAATAATTAAATGTATTTATCATGGGGGCGGTATCAAGTCAGACAGGGGGCCGGCCGGCCATCACGGAACGTGCACGAACCGATCACGACCCTCGCACTTTAAACTGTCCAAAATAAGACGCTTCATCTGTACTAGCTTATTTATACAATTAGAGAAATTATGAAATGACCAAGAAAATCTTATTTTTAAATAATCACACAAAATACAAACACAAAAACCTGAGAAAACACAAAATGTCCTTTACATCCGCGTTGCACATCTTTACAAAAAGAAAATAAATAACAATCTGAAAGTGTTGCCATGTAAACAAACAAAATGGCGCAGACCGCGTCTATTTCGCGCCAAAAACACACCATAAATATCACCCAAAATACCATTTCTTATGGTGGAAACTGAACAAAAACTGGTTAATAATCTACCCAAATTGACACTTAGCAACATACATCCCTTTAATCAACTTAAATAGCCGGTTTAACACACAAAATTGTAATAAACTATAACACAATTCCTAGCACAACTCACCCTCAGCAGCACTTCAGTGTGAGGGGAGAGCGGAATGACATTCAGGAAGTAGACGTGATGTGCAAGGGGAAAGTGTTCCCACTGGAAACATTACTCAAAAATATTAAACGAAACAATGTCATAAAGATAACATTCACAACCTATTGTAAATCATCCTTTATAAACTAATAATTATTTATACACATTTTAACTCCGTTACACATATAGAAACGCCACTGCATAGCAAGCTTTGTATTATGAACGTAGACCCACCAATACTTGAACTAGGGAATAATATATACACTTACATTATCATGGACGCACACACATGTCCACAATCAAATAAGAAAGAGACGAGCATGACCATAAGATAGACAAGCTACATCAGGCCATCTGCTGGCACCTAAACCCAGGACACATCTTCTGAAACCTTCTGTGACTTATAGAGCTATAAAGGAACTCATTGCCAAACTACTTTGCTGAAATAGAGTCCTGAGCCTCTTTCAAGAAGATTGAAGGGCCATCTACTAATGACCATGTACCCCTTATTGAATGTTATCTCATGCTTTGTGCTGGTGGGTGTCTTGTGCACTCATCCTTGGCTGAGTTTGATGTTGGAAGTGGATGAGATTGTTGATGATGTTGTTATTGTTGTTAATGATGTCAGGACTTATGTCTTGAATATTGTTGTATTGTTGTTGTATTGTTTTAAGTGTCAGACCCCAGGAAGAGTAGCTTTTGTCAAGAGCAAAAGCTACTGGGGATCCTAAATAAACATAACACACAAACTGTGCAACACCCTCCTATCGCTACCAGCGTCCTTGCGATCCTGCTGTAACAACAAGTGCACGTTAATGATGCAATATGGTTAGGACCATTTGGGCTTCTGCTAGGTGGGTGCAAGGAATAGTCTAAGTAGTGGAAGTGGGAAGTTTTATACAATTTCCATGTTCATGTCAGTGCTTCTGGTGAATGAGCTGCAGTCTGATTGATATCTGAGTTCACATCATCAGTGAAAATGCAGGGCGTGTCAGAACCGCTCTACAACTCGTGACTCAGGGCTTTTTATGTTTAACTCTTAATACTCTGAAGTGCATGGATGCAGTGTGAAGGGCTCAGAGGGCCATCCTCCATTACTGACACTCACCTGGTTTCACTGAGGAGCCTTTAGCCCAGTTCAGCTCTCAGCCTTTAGCCCAGTTCAGCTCTCAGCCTTTAGCCCAGTTCAGCTCTCTATCCCTAGCCAACAGGGCCCCCAGAGGAAGACATCAGATCTCCTGCGTCTCTCTCTTCAACCTCAGTCGTCATTTCAATATTTAAAGATGTATATGAGGATTTAAAAGATTTAGAAACAGATGTAAAAAGAGTTCAACATTAAAAACACAATACAGTGCCTTAAGTACGTTTCTAATCACTGCACGAAATAACATGTTTGATTTGGACACAAGCACCGTCAGTGCTAGCTGGGTCCAAGCACTGCTGGCAATGTCTGCTTTTCTGGTAAGATTATTATTCTCCTGCAGGTAACCCCGTTGTTTAGGCACTGATCAGCTCAGAGAGGTGTACACAGGGGCGACTGGCCATCTGTAGAATCTGGAGAACCACAGAACGGCCGGTCGTCAAGGGCCGTTGACGGCCGGCCGGCCGGCCCTAAAACATTTTTTTGTTTAAAGTCATCATTTAAGTTGCGCTTACGGCCGACAGAGGGCGACAGCGGCCGCTAATGCAGTTGTGTGGTTCTTATCTGTCAAATAATCACACACGAAGAAGAAAAAAGACCGGCCACACGAAGGCCCTCGCGCGGAGGGTCCGCCACCGCCACATTAAGTGCTGTTCCAAACCAACGAGTGTGGAGCGGTGTGAAGGGGGAGTGGGTTATCAAGCCCTCAAACAGCGAGTCTGCAGCGGTGCTGACTGGAGACCGGTCTCTACCTGACCGGAGTCACGCTGTGTGTGTCCGTCAGGTAACACGCTGTTTACAAACAGTTCCAGCAAACATCCACTGATAAACTCGCAGGTAATGCATATAAATGATGCATATAAGTGTCGCAAATTGACAGACCTTTTTGGCAGCAGCGCTGCTACAAGCACTATCAGCAGCAGCTTAGAACAAGTGCAAGATGATGAGAGATGATGAGGGCGCGAGTTCAGATATACAGCCAGCCTCCTGCGTTCATGATGAGGGACAGAGTTGAGCTGGTGGAAGAACCAGCTCAACTGGCACATACAAGAGCAGGGCAAGAGGTGGGTGAGAATTATCCCTTGAACTCAGTGGCGTTTTCTCCTGGAGGCCAAGGGAAGCCAGGCTTCCCCTGTTTTTTTGGATTGTAGTTATAATTTTAATAAATAAATAAAAACACTTCGTTTAGTTAGGTAAATATTCTGCCGGCCCATCTCTCCCCATTCTCATTGAGTATTTACAAAGAGTGAAACAGCGCCCTCTAGATGTTATGGTGAAACAGTAGATTGCACTCTGTTGCGAGAGGAGGCTAGCCGAAATTGGCTTCCCTTGGTGAAAAGAAATTGAGGGATTGACCAATCAGATGAGGCTCACGTCATGCCTCACAATCCAACCAAAATCGCATCAACTTCAGTTCGTACTGTAACTGTCATCACCGCCCTTAAAAAGTAGCAAGCAACTGAAGCAAGTGCAATTATGGAGGGTGGAGATTTGGATTATTTCATAAAAAATAATTTTACTAAACTTCCGCTACTACAGCAGCAACTCAAAATGAAATCTGATGACAGGCCAATGCCCAAACTGGAGCTGTGTACAGAGAGGAAAAAAAGGAGCGAATCAGAGCGGATTTCTAACATTTGACATTTCATGTGGCCGGACTGGGTCAGTTTCCAGGGCTGAATTTTAGTCCCAGTCCGCCCCTGGGTGTACACACTTGCATGGGTCTGTGTGACATCTGAGAGGAGAAGCACTAATGTGTCCTGTGATGCTCTTGTTGTGATGAGCATGTTGTTGTGTGAAGGTGGAGGCTCTGCTATGGATCAGTGAGGACAGAGAGGAGGGAGCCCCCCCCCTGGAGTAAAACTAACAAAGTCGTTTTTTGCATGAACCCAAGAAGAGCTCTCTTTAAATGATTGTTTTCTAATTCAAATTGTAAAAATACACATTTTGAATTCACGATTATATAATATTTTCTGTTGGTATCTTTGGATCTCTGCAGGGAGAAAATATGACGACACAGAGAAAGATCCTCTTCAGAACTTTAGAACATTTGCGGAAAGAGGACTTTGAAGAATTCAAGGGGCGCCTGCAGCAGAAGGTCCTAGGATTCAAAGGAATCCCAGAGAGTCAACTAGAGGATGCAGATCGGACGCAAACTATGGACCATATGTTTCTGAACTACTGCATCAACACTATTAAAGTGACCAGAAACGTTTTGAAGGAGATGGATAAGAATCTTCTGGAGGAGAAATTATCAGAAATCTCATCAGAACCGACAGGTAGGTCATTAGTTATTAAATAGTGTTACAAACAGGGAACCTGAGGTCAGGTAAATCACAATGATAACATGAATTGGATGTGTCCTCCTGATATACCACACAGAGAAACACCACCTGTACATGGTGTCAGGGTTTAGGTACCCCCATGGCCCTGAAAGCTCAGTGGTCAGGGTCAATAGTTTCTGGCAGGGTCACTTTTTAGATCAGCTACTTAGAAAAAAAGCAACCCTATTAGGCAGACCAGGACCTCATCCTGCAGCCAGGCACCGGGGATCTGCCAGGGTCGAGCCTCGTCTTCCAGCAGCAGGAATAAGAGTCGTCAGGTTTAGGCCATGGTTCTCTGGGGACACAGATTGTTCACCAGAGTGGGAAATAATAGAAAGAAGGAACAATATTTTTGGATAGCTACAGATGATTGAGATACAGCTTCGATCCAACCAAATATCCTACTATCCTTTCAGAAATGTGTAAAGTTAGGAACAAATATTGTGATGGATCTTTTATGTTAATTGTAGTATTGTCTCAATTGTGATTTTTTTTGTCTTCATTCAGAGATTCTTACTCAGTGCCAAAGGACCTCAAATCAACCTGAAGAAAAAATTGAGAAAATCTAGAAACGGGTAATTCAAGACCTCTAAATGAAATCTACACAGAGATCTACATCACCATGGGAGAAACTACAGCTGAAGAACATGAGATCAGACAGATTGAAACAGCATCCAGGAAACCAGACAGACCAGAAACAACCATCAGACAAGAAGAACTCTTTAAAGCCTCACCTGGAAGAGATGCACCAATCAGAGTGATGACAAAGGGAGTGGCTGGCATGGGAAAACAGTCTTAACACAGAAGTTCACTCTGGACTGGGCTGAAGGCAAAGCCAACCAGGACATCCAGTTCACATTTCCATTACCTTTCAGAGAGCTGAATGGTGAGAGAGAAAAGTACAGCTTGGTGGAACTTGTTCATCACTTCTTCTCTGAAACCAGAGACGCAGGAATCTGCAGGTTTGATCAGTTCCGGTTGTGTTCATCTTTGACGGTCTGGATGAGTGTCGACTTCCTCTGGACTTCCACAACACTGAGATCCTGACTGATGTCACAGAGTCCACCTCAGTGGATGTGCTGCTGACAAACCTCATCAGGGGGAAGCTGCTTCCCTCTGCTCGCCTCTGGATAACCACACGACCTGCAGCAGCCAATCAGATCCCTCCTGAGTGTGTGGACATGGTGACAGAGGTCCGAGGGTTCACTGACCCACAGAAGGAGGAGTACTTCAGGAAGAGATTCAGAGATCAGGAGCTGGCCGGCACCATCATCTCCCACATCAAGACCTCACGAAGCCTCCACATCATGTGCCACATCCCAGTCTTCTGCTGGATCTCTGCTTCAGTTCTGGAGAAAGTGTTGAAAACCAGAGAGGGAGGAGAGCTGCCCAAGACCCTGACTGAGATGTACATCCACTTCCTGGTGTTCAGTCCAAATGAAGAACGTCAAGTATGATGGAAAAAGTGAGAGACATCCACTGGAGTCCAGAGAGCAGGAAGATGATGGAGGCTCTGGGAAAACTGGCTTTTGAGCAGCTGCAGAAAGGCAACCTGATCTTCTATGATCACGACCTGACAGACTGTGACATCGATATCACAGAAGCCTCAGTGTACTCAGGAGTGTTCACACAGGTCTTTAGAGAGGAGAGGGACTGTACAAGGACACGGTGTTCTGCTTCGTCCATCTGAGCGTTCAGGAGTTTCTGGCTGCTCTTCATGTCCATCTGACCTTCATCAACTCTGGAGTCAACCTGCTGGCAGAAGAACCAACAACCTCCTGGCTGCTAAAGTCTTCAGACCAAACCCACACTAACACATCTCTACCGGAGTGCTGTGGACAGGCCTTACAGAGTCCAAACGGACACCTGGACTTGTTCCTTCGCTTCCTCCTGGGTCTTTCACTGCAGACCAATCAGAAACTCCTACATGGCCTGCTGAAAGAAACAGGAAGTAGCTCAGAGATCAACCAGAAAACAGTTGAGTACATCAAGAAGAAGATAAGAAAGAACCTGTCTCCGGAGAGAAGCATCAACCTGTTCCACTGTCTGAATGAACTGAATGATCGTTCTCTAGAGGAGCAGATCCAACAGTACCTGAGTTCAGGAAGTCTCTCCACAGATAATCTGTCTCCTGCTCAGTGGTCAGCTCTGGTCTCAACGCCTCCAGGAAAGCTCTGTAAGTGGAGATACAAACAACATTGATCAGTTTCAAAAATGATAAATAAACTAAATTGTGTTCATTGCTAATCCTTCCTCAGGCTGAGTGGCTCTAGCAGCACAGACACCCAGCTGCTGCCCAGCCGCAGCACAGACACACAGCTGCTGCCCAGCCGCAGCACAGACACACAGCTGCTGCCCAGCTGCAGCACAGACACCCAGCTGCTGCCCAGACGCAGCACAGACACACAGCTGCTGCCCAGCTGCAGCACAGACACACAGCTGCTGCCCAGCGCAGCACAGACACACAGCTGCTGCCCAGCTGCAGCACAGACACACAGCTGCTGCCCAGCTGCAGCACAGACACACAGCTTCTATACCCGGGTTTACCCGCAAGCTCCGTTCCAGCCGAGAGGGTAATTTCTACAGCTGGTCTGATTCATTTTTTTCTTTTTCTTTGGTAGACTACCTCAATTCGGTTAACCGGATAATCGTTAAAAATATAAAAAATAAATAACTTTGTTTGTTCCAGGCTCCTGAATCCTTCTCACCTGAACACACAACTGGATCTCCATACAGGTAATGCTATAACATGACCAAACATTATTTAAACACATTCAAAATATAAGTTTATTTAATTGTGTTTAATTTCATGTCTTTCACCTTGAGGTATTGCATCCAATCTCTTTCTATCAGACATACATAAAATAATGTTTCTGTGTGTAGGATTGTTTTATTTTGCACACATGCACACACATACTGATGCATGTGGACACATCTTCAGTGATGTTCTGTAATCATCAGGTGTTTCAGATCTTTCAACAAACCCTCCTCCAGGTCAGACTCCAGCTGGATGAACACCTGTCAGTCAGAACACAGGCCAGTGAAGGCTTGTTGTAGTAACTTGTCCCCTGTGTGTCTACAGGTTCAGGTGTCCTGGTCCAGGTGAGTTCCAGTGTGCTTCGACTGGCCTGGTGTTCGTCATGGCTCAGGAGGCGGAGCTTCTGTACAGGACGGTCCCTTGGGAGGAGAGCCTCCTCCAATCAGCTGGCAAGAAGGCAGCAGGGCCGCTGTTCAACGTGAAGAGTTCTGTTGAAGCTGCCGTCGTCCAGCTCCACCTGCCGCACAGTGAGACAGAGGAAGGTAAAGACATCTAGTGTTAACAAATACACACTTATATAATGTTTCTGTGGCACCTTTTAATATCCACTACCGCTCAAAGGTTATGAAGCAGCTTTATTAAACTAGTTTAACAAAGATAACAACAGACACCAAATATATTCTTTACATTCAAATAGTTTAGCCCCCAAAAGAAGAAAATTCAATTATAAAACATCCATTTAGTCGATGTGTTTCATGACATCATTGATCATTATTGAAGCAGACGATGCAATGCAGCTCTAAATACTGAGTTGGATTGTCTTTGGGCCCTCTGCAGTCTCCTCACTGTAATATTAAAGAGATGTAAACTGTGATTGGTCAGTCCACAGCATGCTCAGCTGCTAACAGTGCTAACTCAACGCTAACTCTCTGTTACTGTTGTGATGCTAAGCTAGCAGTTTGATTTAAGGTGGGGTAGGTAAGTTTGAGAAACCGGCTTGAGATACACTTTTTGTTATATTCCATGGAATGCTCTTAACATCCTGATAGCAATGAATATCTGAAGTGCTTTGACAAAAAATCCATAAATAAATATCATCTGTGGAAGCGTAGTACTGTAAAAAGCACGACCAATCATCTGAGCCGGCCCGGCTAAAATAACTGGATGGCCTACCTGCCTGTCAGCCTTCCATCTGTGCACAAACTTATCTCGTGCCCTCATTGGTCATGTGCGCGTTCATGTGTGTTGGAGGAGGGGCTCTGTAAGGAAGTGGCATTTTCTCCGGTTGTGTATTTTCAAATTCTAGCGATCTCGAGCTGGTTTCTCCATTCTTACCTTCCCTACCTTTAATTCTTACTTTGTTATCCATCTGTTGCTCTTTCTGCTCTTTACATTGTCAGTCTGGCTGAACCATGAACAAAACAAAACAACAGACAACAACATTTATAAGTTAGACTTTCTACGCCCTGAAAGCTTTAGAGAACTCTTCACACATCTAGAGAGTCACTCAGACATGAGAGCGGACTCAGTCAAGCTGTTCTGGCAGCAGATTACAAACATCTCAGCAGTCTTGAAGATTAGAAAATAATGAATAAAGTTATGCAAATGCTCACATCCAGAAAGATCACAGGGGGCAGATCAATAATTAAACATTAGAATAAAAGGTGGAGGATATAAAATGGAGCATCCTAGTGAGGCTCCAAAGTGAATGACATTAGATGAACATTAGCTCTGAACTAAAGTGGTGTGTCATTGAATATGATGAAGCTGTTTCAGCAGCAAAGCAGCAGATGACCAGCTCTTTGCTCCACAGCGCTGCTCCTGGACGGCCTGTTGTCTGTCGTCCACATCACTGATGAAGGCCTGAGCATCTTGGAGCCGCTGGAGGTCACACGCACTCACGTGGTGGTGAAGGTGCCTCACCTCTCTCTTTGGCCTCATCTTCGATCCATTGTTAAGGCTTCTGAATTGGCCGATAAATGGCCAAATTCTGCTGTTCCTACGACCCCCGGGCAGAGAGGAGCAAATACTGGATGTACATCTGCTGCAGAACAACGTCCTCGTGAAGGAGGTAAAGTGCTCACCATCAGACTAAACTCTGGTTTTAAACCACAGCTGTTTCCACACACACTGCTCCTCTTCTCAAACGTTCTCGTGCTGGGAGAAGATTAAGATCTGAACTGAATTGTTTGCGTATATTGCTTGTGCAGATTTAATAATTAGTTCTTAATTATTAACATGGAGTGCCACACTCTACTTTGGTTATCAAACTCGAAGTTTACCTCAATACGTTAAAAAATACATTAACAAGTCGAGGCCCCCTACTGAGAGAGATAATATGATAGCACGATAGTCTCGTTCTTTAAAAGTCTTTCAGCATGTTTTCTCTGCGGTCAGCACCAACTCTAGGCGGATGGACTACTAGTTACTTTAATACTATCTAGAAAATGCATTTCCTGCTGAAAATGCGTGTGAATGCTGTAAGCTGCACACAATTGTTGCTGAATTTAGCTTAAAAATGCAGAAAAGCTGAATATTTTATTAGTTGAATGGTGACTGTAGCTGCTTTTCACTACAAAAACCAAGTGTTACAGCTCAAATGCATTGCACTGACTTTGTTGAAAACTTAACAGTGACATTTTAAACTGGAAGAGTAGGAAAAATAGTGATGAAGCTTAATAAACAACAACATGTATAGCCTCAATGTCCTGAAATTAGTGTGTAACGGTATACGTACCCGTACCGAAATTATTCGGTACGGGCCCTTCGGTTCGGTACACGTGTGTACCGAAGTTTACCGAATGAATATAACGTTAATAGTAAAAAATTGAGAACGTGAACAACTTTTTGGAAGTAATCTCAGGTGCTGCGTCGCAGCATTCAGAATAATTTGCTCACATTGGGTTCAACGTGTCATAGAGCAGTCATTTTATTGGCGAGAGGCTGGTCACAGGGATGCGTTCAAATTTAGTCAGTAATTTGAGGAACTGTCGAAATGGCGAACGCAGATAAAGTTGAGCTCGAAAGTCCTCCAGCATCATTGAAGTCTCCGGTTTGGGAACGTTTTGGTTTCGCAGTTACAAGGATGACGGACAAAGACAGGTGGACCGAACCAAAGCTGTTTGTCGGCATTGTTCAACTAACATTGGTTATGCGGCTGGCAATACATCAAACTTGCACACTCATTTGAAAAGGCATCCCCCGAACGTGAATATCACCGGTACCAAAAGAAAAATGACTAAAGTGCTAACCCAACTCCCACTAGCATTTAAGCCTCACCACTCGCAACAAGTTCAGACCGAGCCAAAGCTATTACAAACGCCAAATATCCTTATGTTGCCATGTTAGCAAAGCGCTACCTGGCTGTATCTGCTACCTCTGTCCCTAGAGAGAGGGTGTTCTCCGCAGCAGGAGACATTGTTAGTGCCAGCAGATCTGCCCTTTCGGCAAGCAATGTAGACAAGTTCATCTTTCTTAAAAAAAACATGAAAATACAATGACAAGTCCTAATCAAACTAGTACAGTAGGCTACAGTTCAAGTACAGATTATTTCAGTTCATCGAAATGCTGCACCTTAATGTTTATTTTATTATTTTTGTATTTATTTGAGTGAATACATTATTCACAGTTTAATTATAATAAAAAATATATATATATTTTGTTTTTGTGATCATTTTTTCTGCTGTACCGAAAACGTACCGAACCGTGACCTAAAAACCGAGGTACGTACCGAACCGAAATGTTTGTGAACCGTTACACCCCTACCTGAAATAGCTGAATAAGTTAATAGTTGAATGGTATTCGTAGCTGAAAGTAGGCTGAAGGAGTTAGATATCAAATGCACGTAGTAGTATACTGTAAGTAAAAGTAGTAGCAGTAGTAGTAGTAGCTGTACTAGTAGTAGCAGCTGTAGTATAAGTAGCTGTAATAGGAGTAGTAGTAGTATTAATAGTAGTGGTGTTAGTAGTATAAGTAGTAGTAGTAGTAGTCGTAGTAGTTGTATGAGTAGTAGTGGTGGTAGTATAAATAGTTGTAGTAGTAGTATTAGTAGTAATATAAGTAGTAGTAGCAGTGGTAGTAGTGTTACGGAAATCTTAGACCTAGCCAATACTGTGGAGATATACAATTAGAATGATCAATCAATAAACTGGTGAAACAAACAGAGTTGTCTTTCTGGTTCTTTATTCGAAGCGCTTCGAAGGTACATGTCTCACAGAGTACAGAGTAGTCTGCAAGAGTGCACACAGGGGCAAGGGTGTGTATAGGTTTTATAGGATCTTGACAGTTCAACAACACTTTGTCACCTGTCACTATGGCAGGGCTGGATGGAGAGATAAGCTACGCCTGCTTTCCAGAGGAACAGAAACTGTACATTGCTAATATAGTAAATCAGGAACTAGTTAAAGACAGGAACCTGTTTAAGACAGATGGAAGTGAGGATAGCAGGAACTCATTGTAAGACAGGGAACAAACACAGGAACTTGTTCAAGACACTGTGCCTGACACACAGATGCTCCTAAGGAGCTTGCTCATGACACTGTGTCTCACCCCCAGACATTCTTAAGGTTAATCATAAGTTGAACAAAGGACATGAACTGAAATACATCATCATGGAACAACTGCATTTGGTTTTACCATATTAGGTAACATATAAAGTTTGCACTACATATAGAGTTTTCCACTACATATAAAGTTTGCCACTACAGTAGTTGTGTTAGTATATTGCCTAGTATAAGTAGTAGTAGTAGTAGTAGTAGTCGCAGTAGGAGGAGCAGTAACAGTCATAGTAGTTGTTGAAGTAGTAGGGGGATTTCATTTAGAAAATATTTGTTTTCCGGTGATATTCTAGGGCTTTTATTTAGAAAAAACCTCCGTCTTCCTGTAAGGATACAGTAAAAACTATAGGGCTTTTATTTTGAAGGTGTGTGTGGTTGGGGGGATGAGAGGGGGGGGGAAGCTCTCCCTGTGTGTGTGTGTGTATGTGTGTGTGTGTGTGTGTGTGTGTGTGTGTGTGTGTGTGTGTGTGTGTGTGTGTGTGTGTGTGTGTGTGTGTGTGTGTGTGTGTGTGTGTGTGTCAATCAGCTGTGTCTGCCCCAATCTACCCAGTAACTGGTTACCATGGTCACCTGCAGCAGCAGAGGGAGGCTCATTCCGAATGCATAGAGGTTTATTTTTTTAGTCTCTCCAAACTGGTCTTCAATGGCATTAAAACAATAAAAAAATGATGCTGCAGTTAATCCATAGGTTAATCCAATGTGTCTGTGTCCTCTTTGAAATGATTTCTGATAATCCATAAGCAATAAAACTGCTTTTTCGTTTCCAATGTCAGAGCTAGAGATAGGTCTACTCTGCTGCAAAATTACATGCGGGAAGCCCCCACCTTTTCTCTTCACAACGTGTGTGTGTGGGGGACTCCCCCTTCGATTCTATTGGCTCTAACGGTCAGAAAGAGGTGTCAACCATCAAAATCGACCAAGGGGGGCCAGAGATATGGAAAAAAACCATTTTCACCCAAATCACTCAGAGGTGGGGTGGTTTTTGCTAAACCTCTCTAAAAAGGTCAAATGTCACTTGTTTTGCATCAATTTTGATACAGGGTACTTATTATATGTTGTACTTTGGATTCCTAAAGCTTTTAGTCTACTAACCCATCATCCAAGGGTAGTTTTCACTATAAGTAAAAAATAATCTTTGGACTGACACTATAATTTACAGTTTTTTACTATGTAAAATCTGAATTTTCTTTAAAATAAAAAACATTATATTGATTCTGACACTTCTACATCCAACTCACAGATGTAACCTTGCTTTGATAAAAAATTAATCATATAACCCTTTTAGAAGTTAAGTTGAAGTAATTTGTTTTGGGCATGTCATTTTCGAGCCTGAAACATGAAAAACAGGCTTGGTGCTTAACAGGTTAAAGTGTACTTCTTTCTGATCTGAAGAAAGATCCGAAAACTTTTAAAATGGGAGTCTATTGGGAGCTTTGTGGACTTTTTGTCACTCAGATCACTATTGGGCCCGAATGGTGGGTCAGTTTGATATGATGAAGGCATATAGGCAAGCCAGACAAATGTTGCTACTGAAATCTTTGAAATGATTTGAATAGAGTGTATATTTTGGGATTGAGAGCAGTTTTACAATAGTTTAAAGACCCTCTACATTCTAAGTGATGACGTCACACACTCTAGCCCTGAAGAGTCTGTCCCATATGCCCCTTTTTAGTTTGTGTCTATGATGTAACAATATATACAACGGTGTAAGCTATCAACCAAATATGTTTTAAGGCTCCAGACAAAAAATTGGTGGAAAAGGGGGCAAAATGGCTCTTTTGGTCAAAAAGGTTGCAGACCCCTGGTGTAGCTAAAAGAGGATTTCATCCAAAAATATCTAACCTATACACTTTAATTAATCTACATATATATGTCCTCATACTGTTATTCTTAATTGATTGTAATTCTTATCTCTCTGTAGAGCAGGTCTGTCAACATGTTGTTTTAAATTGATCAAAATGTCCTGTTACTGAAGGTTGCTGAACAACAAGAAGGTGCTGTGAACATCAGACTCTCCTCCGACTGTGAGCTGATTATTCATCACAGTTACAGTGTGCACTGTGAACCTGAGGGCTTCCTCACACACCCTGAGGTGAGTCACTGATGCTCCTCTAAAGAAACAATGATCATTAACACACATGTATCTGCATGTGGATACACAATCAGGAAAGAAACAGATGAACTTTTAACTTCTGCTTCTGGTTTTCAGAGTAAAAGATTTGATTCCAGGTTTGGACCAAACTACCATCCGACATTTCTAGTTTTCCTGACGCCGAGCACAGAGAGAGTGATTTTGAAGGTCAAGGACCAAGGTGGAAAGGAAGTCTGGAATTGTCCCTTGTCACTGGAAGGTAAAGACTCCACCTGAGCTCAGACCCAGTGATAGACTGGATAACTCTAAAGATCCATCTCATAGCATTCTCTATTAAGGCTCCATGGCAGCGCATCATTACGACATTAAACACACAACCTGTAATATTCTAAAACCATAGTAAAAACTAGTGTGGTGGTGAAACAGCGTGGCATCATGGGAGTTGTAGTCTTCATCTTTTCATGGTTGAGTGGATACGCCACCATTACAGGAGACCGTGATGAACGTACTGTTACCTTGATTAAAATTACACGTCTCTCTGAACCATTTGAGATAATGTACGTACACAACTCAACAAAACATGAATAACATCGGTGTAGGAGTTTTTATACATTTTAATGAGGAAATGCTACAAATTATAACTTCAAGTGAACAGAGATCCACCTCTGGGAATGCTGAGTTACTTTAATGTTTAAGAGATCTGTTTAATGTGATTGTTGGTTATTCAAAAAATGTATTTTCCCTGTTTGTCTTCCAGTTCCAAGGCGGCAATTATCCCAGAGAAATGTACCAGCAGAGAGCAGAGTCCCAGCAGAGAGCAGAGTCCCAGCAGAGAGCAGAGTCCCAGCAGAGAGCAGAGTCCCAGCAGAGAACAGCGTCCAGTGGCTGTTCTCAGTTCGGGCAGAGTTCGTTCAAAGAGTGACTCCAACTGTGCTGAACGTCCTTCTGGATAAACTCTTTCAGTCTGGAGTGATCATTAAATCTGAAATGGATTCAGCCAGAAACAAACCCAAAGATGACGGAGCACGAGAGGTGGTGGACGCGGTGCAAAATAAAGGAGCTGCAGCCAGCAGGGTTATGATCAATGCTCTCTGTGAGCTGGACCCGTATCTTTACGAAGAGCTCGAGCTTAAGCTGAAGCAAAACCTCGGGGAGTGTGTGTGACAGTTGAAGTCTAGTCCTGTGTTTTGTTACCTGTAACTATTTCCCCTTGTCCTTGAAGGTAACACAGATTGTGAGCAAAGGCTACTTTCCTTCTCCCCTTTCTCCTGGACTCCCTCCTGAGAGCAGCTACCAGGGCTTGTTCTTATTTTACCATTTGTACTGACTTCTGGGTCAGATTTGGGATTTTGGGGCATTTGGTACCTCGGCGTGCGATTGGGAGTTCTGTTTGTTTTGTGTGATCAAACTGCAAAGACCTGTACCTGTTGGGGACTGTAAGTATAATATTCTTAGATGGTGAATTAAACCTACGTGGCAATAGTGACCAACCTTTTTTCCCAAAGTATAAAGAAAACAAGTCCATGCTTTGGATGTCTTTTAACCTGACTGTTCTTTCACCTGCACTATTTCTATTCAAATCTATCGTGCTCTGTTTCAGTGCACTATTTTTATTTTTGTGTTATTACTGTATTTTTTCTCTTATGTCATTTATATAATATGTTGCACTGTTGGAGGAGCTCGGGACCTAAGATGTTCATTACCATAACTACACTGTAGCTGCTGTGCACATGATAATATAACCCTTGAATCTTGAATGATTGCATTGAGTCTGAATGGGGACATCTGCGGTCTACTCTTGGTATTGCATACACGTAGACAGCATAAAGGAAACGTACAAATATAAGTGAACTTTTCTGTTAACATTTAATCTTCTTGAAATTTAACTCGAGAAGCGGCATTGGATATTTTAGTGCAGGAATGTCGTATTTCTGTGTTGCTCCCTGAAGGCAGCATCTCCCTGCTCCAACGTTGACATAAACATCTTTCTCAGCTCATGAATCCATGAATTGGTCAAATAAATCTTTGTCTTATAAACGTCCCAGGTCCCCTACAGTCTGCACTGCTTCTTCCAATAAAATAATAAATCAACAAACTTCATGTAATTGTATTATTTTATTGAAAAACAAAAAAGGAAACCCTTACAGAGAACGGGCACCGAGAAGTAATCCTGTTCACTGATGTTCTGCAAAGCTGGGCGTCATTGATCCACTTTAGCGAGGTGGTAATGGATGATTGAAATGTTAACGAGCCCCGCTTCAGTTGATCTGATTCACAGAAGTCACACTGAACAACAGCTGTTTCATCCACTGTGTGAAAGAAGGGCGGCTAATCCAACGACCCAAACCATCCTTTACTAAACCGACCAGTGAGTATTCATCTGTTTCACCATAAAGAATCAAACTCCGAACAACAAGGAGCAGATATATTCACTTCAAGCAAGTCATACCACAGTTACTGCTGCTGAATCAGAGATTAACATCCATGTTCTTGTAGATATTACTGTGTTTATGTCTTACAAAGGATGCCCACACAGAACAAGATGTATATTTAAATCCTCTAAGCTCTTCATATTTATCATTAAAACCTAAGACTCATCAAACATGGTAAAGAACTGAAGCTAATAACTGAAGCAGGAAAATGTTCTTGTAGATATTATTGTGTATCAGGATTTTTTCTTGCGGTCAAGTGTCCGGAAATAATTTATTTTACCGGACAAATTCGAAACTTACCGGTCATGTTTCAATAATAATAATAATAATAATAATAATATAATTGAATGTGTAGCAGAGTTTCCGTTAGCAGGTAATTACCGGACTATGACCGGATATGCTGATGTTTAAAACTCAGTTAATGGGGCTCATTTTTATATTGCTTCAGTTTATAATCGTGAAAGATTGAAAAGTTCAGATTCATTTTTCAATAAATGATTCGCTTCCACAAACAACATAAGTATTACATTCAAACAAACTACTTATAGTAGATGCAGTACATTATTCAAAAGTTTATGTTAACTTTGGTTAATAACACAGGAATAATAATCTCTCTCTCTCCGACAGCCTGTCAGTATCTCATGCAGCTCACTGATCCAGTAATGAGTGAAGAATAAACATATTTAGAATAAATTCAGTATAGCTTGTTCCAGAGGTAGATAAAATAGCAAAGTGTTTTAGGTCTAACTTGAAGTGTGTGTTTTGCTCCAACACACTCTCACTCCCTAAGCGTCCAGGAGCGACGCTTGGTCAGGGTCCCGTGCGCGCTCCGATGCTCCTTCAGCTTCATAAACGGACGTAAAGAGCTTTTAACTGATTGCAATGTATTCCCATCGGCGGCGGTATTTGACGCTCAGGGAAGCACCGCATCCTTTTATGTCGGCGGCTGTTTAAAGGCAATGTGAGCGTCCATTCCCATTGGATAACGGAGGATTTTACACCCAGAAGTAACTATTCTCCTTACTGTCGATTGATTTGACAGTGATATCTGCACTACTCATCAACCCAAAAACACCAGATTATCCTTGTTAATTACACAACATTGATTGGTTTAAATTGTCTGCAATGCTTTTGTATTTTTCCCCTTCGATTCGTTACATAACATGTTATCAGCAGGGCGGACTGGCCATCGGGACATTCGGGAGAAAAAGAGTAATGTACATTTCTGAAGCGGCCGGATAAGTCACTAGCACCCCCCCCCCCCGTCGACAATTTACTAGTGGTATTTACTTGCGGGACCGAAGTGGGCGGTCGAGAGTCCCGGTGATTTGTAGTCCCAGTCCGCCCCTGGTTATCAGCTTTAGGTGTTTATCAACGCTGTTTATGTTTGCTAAATGCCCTTGGCCTGAATAATGTTACCTACTTTAACTTTTCAAATGAGATGTTGGCGCATAGTGCTCAATCACTTTAGCTTGCTGAAGAATAATACATGCTGAAAAGAATGTTCTTAATGCAGTAGTTTGACTTGGCTGGTACTGTTATTTCTGTATACTGCATTTCATATATGGACATACTTAATTGATGTACTGGGTTTTAGACTGACAATAAAACAATGAATTTCATTTGGTCATTATCTGTTTTTAATATGTTTTCTATAAGTTTTTCTACTTATCAGTGTTGATCTAATACCTTTAGAATTATGGTATTTCTCAATTTAAACATTAATTTACTCAGAATCAGTATTAAAATCTCAAGAACAAGTAATAAAACCTCATTAAGATATGAAGTAAAAAAACACTTAATGTAAGTGAAATTCACTTCCGCAAAAACTTCTTGTAGAGGAAATATCTTGCAGACAAAATATAAAAAAAAGGGAAGAGGGAGAGATGAGCCGAAATGAGAGAATATCTATCTTGCATCTCCACTCAGGTACCGCAGTCGCAATTTTTGACAGGCTCCCACTACCTGTTAGCATCTGGTATCTGTTAGCATCTATCTCTCCTGCTTACAAACATTTAGCCATCCCGCTTATACAAGTATAGTTTTAGTTGTCTGCGGTCTGCGGAGGCCTGCTCCCACCTGTAGAGTACGGCTGTGCTGAGGAGGTTTTTACCCCCGGACGTCGCGAAGAGACGGAGCAGCTTCACGTTGCTACCTGCTTTCCACCTGTCTGTGTCTGGTGTCTGCGTTGCGGAGGCCTGCTCCCACCTGTCGTGTGTTCCAGTGTCGTGTGCTGCTTGCTGAGGAGACCTTTACCCCGGGGATACCACGGAGAGACCGGTGCGCTTCCTCGCTGCTGCTTTCGCCTGTCCTTTGCTGCTGTGGATTTTTGCCCCGGGAACATCGCGGATATTGTGTGCTGGTCTGGGAGGATGGCCCATATCGTGATTCTGCTGTGCCTGTTAACTGTTCTGGACTATGAGAAGATCTCTAGTCATCCTGAGAAGCCTACTGGATTCAGGTCTGTTCTGCCACCCGCAGTAGGCATCCCCTGCAAAGGGTCGGATGTGTTACACAAACAGTTACCGGTCACCTTGTCGCAGACAATCTGCTCGACAAAATATGTTTGTCTTTTTTGTTTGCCTGCGATGATGGTACTTCAGGACTGCTTCTTAAGCTCAAATCACACTCTCGCAGACTTTTCCGGTGATTCTAAAGTAGATGACAATGTGTGTGTGTCGATTAAGAGGAAAAGATGCCTGTTTTTTTGTTGTTATTACTGTCAGGAAATGTTCAACCTAACCCTGGTCCGCCCAGTAGTAGTCAGATCGCTACTCCTGCTGATTTTAAAGCTAGGTCTGGGTTGGGTTTCATCCACTTGAATGTGCGCAGTCTGTTAGGTAAACTAGATTTTGTCCGCATTTGGGCAAGCTCGACTGACGCTGACGTCATTGTGTTATCAGAAACATGGCTAAATAAAACTATTTTGGCCTCTGACATATCCTTAAATGGCTATAATGTGTATCGTACCGACCGGCCTAATAAAGGTGGTGGAGTTGCCATTTATGTTAAGAATAAGTTCAGTGTAACCACATTGATCTCCAAATCTGTCAGTAAGCAATTCGAATTTTTAGCCTTAAATATAGAAGTGGCAAAGGGGCAACAAGTCATGGTGGTGGGTGTTACAGACCCCCCTCAGCTGTCAAGGACTCCTTGTCTTCACTAGCAAAACTTTTATCACAACTAGACTACAAGGAAATAGTGCTACTTGGAGATTTTAACTGGGACTGGTTAACTGCAGTATCAGAGGATTTTAAAAACCTTTGTATCTCTCTGAATGTTACTCAGATTGTTGACAGTCCTACTCGCCCTAACGTTAAGTCCCCTAATAAATCTCCCTAATTGATCTCATTCTAACTAATGTTCCCTATAAATACCCATCTGTGGGAGTATTTGCAAATGATGTGAGTGACCACTGTGTTGTAGCCACAATTAGGGACACTAAGGTCCAAAAGGTTAAACCCCGTATTATTATTAAGAGACACATAAAACATTTTGTGGAGCAGGGTTTTGTTCATGATCTGTTTGGGTTTGATTGGGGAAAAATCGATCTGTGTGCTGATGTTGAAACTGCATGGTCTTATTTTTATCTTGGTTTTATGGAAATTATAGATAGACATGCACCCCTACGTACTTTTAGAGTAAAGGGACGAGACAATCCTTGGTTTTCTGCTGAACTGTCCAGTCTCCTACATGAGAGAAACAAGGCCTGGGCAAAGGCTAGGAAATCAGGCTCAGAGGTAGAATGGCTGCGTTTTAGGCAACTAAGAAATAGCTTCACTTCACAGGTCAAAAGTGCTAAGTCGAAGTACTATTTGTCAGTTACTACAGAAAACCTAAATAATCCTAGGAAATTTTGGAAAGCCATAAAATCGCTATCCACCGGTGAGATCCGAAATGAGCTACCTCCGTGCATTACCACAGCATCTGGCTCTATATCGGACAGGGCTACTATGTTAAATTGTTTTAATGAGCATTTTGTGTCCTGCGGTTCTATGTTTGATTCTGTGACTAACTCTGCTTCTGTGAACACCACAGTCGGTGACTCTGAACAATGTGGTCTGGAAAACCCTTTCAGTTTTACTCCTTTTACTGTTGATGTTGTTCGTGAAGCTTTAACCAAGTTAGATCCTAAGAAACCGGCCGGCCCGGACAACGTGGAACCTTTCTTTTTAAAGATAGCTGCAGATTTTATTGCTCCACCTCTCACTACTCTTTTTAACCTCTCCCTCAGCACAAACACAATTCCAAAACTGTGGAAGTCAGCGTATGTCCTGCCTTTGCTGAAAGGAGGGGAGGCAACTGTTTTAAATAATTATAGGCCCATCTCTAAATTGTCAGTTCTGGCTAAGGTTCTTGAACGCCTAGTGAGTGAACAGGTAAAGGTGTTTTTATGTACAAATGACATCCTGTCTAAACATCAGTCAGGCTTCAGAAAGCAACATAGCACCATCACTGCCACAATGAAAGTGGTGAATGATGTGGCGAGTATTTTAGATAATAAGCAGAGTTGTGCAGCTCTATTTATTGACCTTTCCAAAGCGTTTGATACCGTCGATCATCGCATCTTAAAGCAGAGGCTACTCAGTATTGGCTTATCCAGCCATGCAGTGGGGTGGTTTGTGAACTACCTCTCTGAAAGGTCCCAATGTGTTCATTTTGATGGGCTGTCTTCTGAGTGGTTAAACATTACTAATGGTGTTCCTCAAGGTTCTGTTTTAGGTCCACTTTTATTCTCCATCTACATCAATAGTTTAGGTGAAAATGTGGATGAAGCTAATTACATTTTTATGCGGATGACACCGTGATGTACTGTGCAGGTCCCTCCATTAAGGAGGCTGGTGTTAAATTACAGGCTGTTTTTAACATATTCAGACTCAGCTCTCTGAACTAAAGCTTCTTTTAAATGTTGATAAAACCAAGGTAATGCTCTTTTCTAAAGCTAAAAAGACACCAGAGCCTGTTTTAGATATTGTGACTATGCAAGGACAAGTACTGAAGTGGTTGCCTGTTATAAATACCTTGGTATCTGGCTTGATGATTGTCTACTTTTAAACTTCATGTCAATAACCTGCTTAAAAAGCTGAGGGTTAGACTAGGTTTCTTTCAGAACAAGTCCTGTTTCTCGCTGAGCCAGGAAAAGGCTAGTCACTGTGACCTTTTACCTGTGCTGGACTATGGTGATTGTTATATGAATGCACCTGCCCATTGCCTGGTCAAGTTAGATGCCTATCACAGTGCACTGAGATTTGTGACAAACTGTAAAGCACACTCATCACTGTACCCTGTATGCCAAGGCAGGTCTGCCTTCACTTACTGTACGGAGGCTCAGTCACTGGTACATGTTATTTATAAAGCTTTGTTGGGTAAACTCCCGTATTAATCTGCTCTCTGATAACACAGAGAGTTGCAAGCAGCTATTATCTGAGATCACATGATGTAGTCTTGTTAGATGTGCCAAGAGCAAGGACTGTCTTAGGTAAGACAGCTTTTATGTGCAGCTCCACTTGCTTGGAACAATCTACAGCAACAATTGAAACTGAGCAATCTCATTCCTCTGCATGTTTTAAAGCTAGGCTAAATGAAATGCTCGTTGATACTATGGGTACTTGTAAATGTCTATAACTATGTAAATGTATCCTGTAAATATAATGTATGATGTCCTTTATTGTTTTATGTTTCATGTGGAACCTATTTGCTGCAGGTCTCCCTTGAAAAAGAGATCTATGATCTCAATGGGACCAATCTGGTTAAATAAAGGTTTGAAATGAAATGAAATGAAATAAGCATATTTTGCCTTGATTTCATCTTAGTAAGATTTCAGTTTTTGCAGTGGGCTCCTATAAAAAAATGAGCAGACCGTGAGCATCAGGGAACCCCAATGAACTGATATATGTTTTCTTGGGGGGTTTTGTGTGTACAGTGTGAAGATAGGAGCAGTTTGTCTAAAGTGTACTTCTCTCTGCTCTGAAGAAAGATCCGGAAACATTTAACATGGGAATCAATTGGGAGCTAGGTGGACTTTTTGTCTCTTCATGCCAATTTTTTTTTTTTCCAACCTAGGAGAGGTTTTCCTACTTTTTTCATGAAAAAATATGTCTGAGGAGTGTAGGGTTTGGGAATTATGGCAAGTTTAAAACATTTTGAATAGCTGAAGGTCTTGTGATCATTTGAAAGTTGGAATGAAGTGTCTAGCTGAAAGTATGTGGAAGGAGTAGCATTTGGCGCAAGGTGTAGGAAAAGAGGATTTGAAGGCATCTCCCATGACTTCCATGTTAAAAAAAGAGTTTGCATGAAGAGCTGAATATTTCAAAAAATATTACATATTTTTAAAAAGTTGAAGGTGTCCCATTGATTCCTGAACAGGCTGAATAGTTTAATATTTGAATGGTTTCTGTAGCTGAAAATAAGCTGAAGTTATGGAGAGCCAAAGTATTGGCTGAAATAATAAGGGGAAGAATAAAGAATTGAAGAACTATAGTGTGAATGCTGTACCTGGACTAAAAATAGATGTGTGGAAGAAAAACCCGTAGTGGAATTTTAAGTTGGATTATTATTTGGGGACTGTGGGGTTTTGGGGCAAGATTTAAATGCATTACTTGTTTGTTCTTGTAAATAAATTGTGTTGGTGTTTTTCTTGTGAAGTTATCAATGGTCATTCAATGTGTAGGGTGTACATTCTGATGTGTGTGCATACCTTTGTGATGGTTGATTTAAACATTTAAATAGAAAAATCCTATTGAAACGAAAATGCAGGAGAGAGACTTGGCTGCACCCCTAAATAAATAAATAAAAATCTAACTGTCACAATGTGGATGTTACTTTGACTCGTACCACCTCCCTAATCTTTGTGACAGACCCTCTTCCAGCAGGATAATGACACACTGCAGAGATGTTGAACTCTGATTCAGAACTCATACAAACTGTGATAGGAGAAGTATTTCTGCATTCATCAGCATCTGAACAGGGACGCTGCAGATAAGAGTGGACTAACACTAAGTACACACTCGAGGTAAATAGAGAGGTAGCAGCGTTACACAAGTAGTGAAGAAGCAGAGGAGGTGTTATCATACAACACGAGTCCCTTTATTCACTTAGAACAGGGGGTTCAATCTGTTTTCACCGAGGGCCACATACTGAAAAATATACAAAGGGCTGGGCCACTCACGAGAGGTTTATTGCCTCGTAAATTCAGTTTTAAATGAGCAAAATCAATCAAATGTAGGTAAATGATGCTTGTGAGTGTTGGCAGCTCATTCCTTAAAACAGGAGCCTCAGATTGATTATAATAAGGAGAAATAGAGTGGTGCAGGAATGAGTCCTAAAACCAGGAAGTGAGTCAGCATTTCACCACTTCCTGTTCCCTCGTCTCAGAGCCAATGGGATCTCTCCATAGGATTTAGGAAAATATCTGAAATAAGGTCTGTGGTTGAGACGCATTGAAGAGACGGATCACGTTTTGTTCTAGGACATTAAATCCATCAGCAGTGACCCCTGGTGATTTCTGAAGAGTTGACGTGTCTGAGAAACGATGGTTGTTACCAAGTGGCTGAATAGGACTACAGAAGTTGAGGAGGACGTACGTCATTACACCGAACACGTAAACACTCCTCTAAGTTAGTTTGCCCTGTTCTGCTTGAAAGCAAGTCCCTGCCTCCTGCAAACTGTTCAAACAAACGCTTCAACTCGTACCATTTAGAATCTGTGTGTTTGAATATGGAT
>JAAOOA010000479.1:182500-200000 GCA_012861695.1 Trematomus loennbergii
TGTGTGGTGTGTGGTGTGTGTGTGTGCGTGCGTGTGTGTGTGTGGTTGTGGTGTGTGTGTGTGTGTGTGTGTGTGTGTGTGTGTGTGTGTGTGTGTGTGTGATGGAGGCTCCAGGTGTTGACCAAGGGAATAAAAAGAATTACATTTAGGTGTATAATTATCAATCAATCGAACTGTGTGTGTGTGTGTGTGTGTGTGTGTGTGTGTGTGTGTGTGTGTGTGTGTCCGTGTGTATGTGTCTGTGTGTGTGGGTGTGTTTGAAAGAAACATGTATCTTTTTACTTGTTAAATGACATTTTAGTCTACGTAAAAAAACCTTGTTTGTTGATATCCACACAGTTAGTGTTCAGTGACGTTGATGTCATTTCCTAATATTCCCGTCTGAGTGTTTTGTTTACCAACACAGTTGTTATTCCGTATTGTTTACAAAATCCATCCTGCTGTTGCTTCAGGTTCCCAGAAGCCTTCAACACGTACACCATCTTCAGGAAGGTTTTCCCCACAGTTTCCTCCTACTGTTTCTGTGCAGACAGCCGAGGCAGAGAGCTGGAGAACACAGGTATACACCACACACACACACACACCACACACACACACACACACACACACACACACACACACACACACCACACACACACACACACACACACACACACACACACACACAACACACACACACACAGTGGGGCTGATGCAGGTGTGTTTCAGGTGTGGAGCTGCTGTTGACGGAGGTTTATGACTCGGTGTTTTCCGGCCGGCGCCGGACGCTCCTTCTCTCAGAGCAAGTCTACAGGATCCTGCAGAGGAGGCTGCTGGGGGTCAGACTGGCTCTCACCGGACACTTCAGATGTAAACTGATGCATTACATTTATTATTATTATATTATTATTATATTATTATTATGAATTATTATTATTTGTATGATTATTATCATTATTATTTATTATTATAAGCATTATTATTTATTAATATTTGTATTATTATTATCATTTTTATTTATGTATTGTTATTATCTCCCCCCTCAGGCCCCTCCCCCTGTGAGACGGAGCTCAGGGCAGCGATGACCGCCTCCAGTGTTTACCTCCCATCCTGTGAGGGGGGAGGAGCTTTCTCCCCAGGCAGTGTGGGGGGGGCAGTGCTGGTGCTCAGACCCCGAGGGGAGGGACGTTCCCTGCAGTGAGTCAATAATCCATCCATCCATTTCTCCCGCTTATCCGAGTCGGGTCGCGGAGGTAGCAGTTCCAGCAGAGAGCCCCAAACTTCCCTTTCCCCACGCCCACATCAACCAGCTCTGACTGGGGGATTCAAGGAGCTCCCAGGCCAGAGAAGAGATATAATCCCTCCACCTGGTCCTGGGTAGAGATATAATCCCTCCACCTGGTCCTAGGTAGAGATATAATCCTCCACCTGGTCCTGGGGTAGAGATATAATCCCTCCACCTGGCCTAGGTAGAGATATAATCCCTCCACCTGGTCCTAGGTAGAGATATAATCCCTCCTGGTCCTGGGTAGAGATATAATCCCTCCTGGTCCTGGGTAGAGATATAATCCCTCTGGTCCTGGTAGAGATATAATCCCTCCTGGTCCTAGGTAGAGATATAATCCCTCCTGGTCCTGGGTAGAGATATAATCCCCCTGGTCCTGGGTAGAGATATAATCCCTCCTGGTCCTCGGTAGAGATATAATCCTCCTGGTCCTAGGTAGAGATATAATCCCTCCTGGTCCTAGGTAGAGATATAATCCCTCCTGGTCCTCGGTAGAATATAATCCCTCCACCTGGTCCTGGGTAGAGATATAATCCCTCCTGGTCCTGGGTAGAGATATAATCCCTCCACCTGGTCCTGGGTAGAGATATAATCCCTCCTGGTCCTGGGTAGAGATATAATCCCTCCTGGTCCTAGGTAGAGATATAATCCCTCCACCTGGTCCTAGGTAGATATATAATCCCTCCTCCTGGTCCTAGGTAGATATATAAGAACTGTTCAGGAGTTCCTCAAAGTGTTCCTTCCAGCACCCTAACACCCCATCAGTTGAGGTCAACATCGTCCCACCCTTACTGTACACAGCTTGGATGGTTCCCTGCTTCCCCCTCCTGAGGTGTCGGACGGTTTCCAGAACAACTTTGGTGCTGACCAAAAGTCCTTCTCCATGGCTTCTCCGAACTTCTCCCACTCGGCCACGGCTAAGGCTGCTGTCCTTTGGGCCTGTCGGTACCTTGCAACTGCTCGGGACTCCCCCGGGATAAAATGTCCCTGAAGGCCTCCTTCTTCAGTCGGATGGCTTCCCTGACCACCGGTGTCCACCAGGTGATTTGAGGGTTACTGCCCCTTGAGGCACCTAAGACCTTGAGACCACAGCTCCCCACAGCGGCTTCAGAAATAGAGGCTTTGAACACCGCCCACTCTGGTTCAAAGTCCCCAACCTCCACAGGGATGCTGAACAGCTCCGCCGGTTGTTGAAGGCCCCTGAACTTGGGCCTCTCCAGACGTTCCCAGTTCATCCACACTACACGTTTGGGCTTACCAGGTCTGTCCAGAGGCTTCCCCCGCCACTCCACCCAACTCACCACCAGATGGTGATCAGTTCTCCGCCCTCTCTTTACCCGAGTGTCCAAAACATACGGCCTCAGGTCCGATGATACGAAACGAAATCGATCATGGACCTTGCCTAAGGTGCTCTGGTACCACGTACACTTATGAGCATCCTTATGTTCGAACATACTGTTTGTTATGGCCAATCCATGACTAGCACAGAAGTCCAGTAACAAACCACCACTCCGGTTCAGATCAATAACATCACTCTTTATCATTAGAGGAACAAAATGTTGATCATGTTTACTGACTGTGTGATGACCACGTTCTAGTTTGCTCTCTTGTGTCTCCCCCTCAGGTCCTCCCCTCTGATTGTCTCTCTCTTGTCTCCCCCTCAGGTCCCCCCCCTCTGATTGTGTCTCTTGTCTCCCCCTCAGGTCCTCCCCCTCTGATTGTCTCTCTTGTCTCCCCCTCAGGTCCCCCCCCTCTGATTGTCTCTCTCTTGTCTCCCCTCAGGTCCTCTCACCTCTGATTGTCTCTCTCTTGTCTCCCCCTCAGGTCCCCCCCCTCTGATTGTCTCTCTCTGTCTCCCCTCAGGTCCTCTCACCTCTGAGTCTCTCTCAGCGTCGTCTGGGTTTATCCCGTCTGTTCTCCGGTCCGGCCTTCCCCCACACGATGAGGCCACCTCCCCCCCCCTGCCTCCCCCTCCCCCCCTCCAGACGGGGGGTGAGGACCCCTCCTCCCTCCTCTCTCTGATGGGGGAGGTTCTGCAGGGCGTCTTCCCCTCGGTGGGGGAGGCTCTGAGCGCTCTCTCCCTCTCCTCCCCCTCCCGCCTGCAGGAGACCCTGTTTGGGGGGAGGTTCCTGCAGAATATCAGTGGGGCGTGGGGTGGGGGAGGAGTGGTGGTGGGGGAGGGACTCTCCCCCTGATTCGGGGGAGAGTCCAGACCGTCATCAGAGCTCTGAAGGACCCAACTTCCTGTCCAACCTGCAGGAGGTCCTTAGGAGCAGCAGCCAATCAGAGGCCTCCCTGCAGCAGGTCAGACTGTTTGTGATTGTTACCTGTTGCATGTGATTGTTTACCTGTTGCATGTGATTGTTTACCTGTTGCATGTGATTGTTTACCTGTTGCATGTGATTGTTTACCTGTTGCAGGTGTTGTCTCCTGTGCTGCGCTCCTGCTCCAGAGGCTCGTCGGCCCTCTTCGTGCCGCGCTGCTCCCCCGGTGGAGACTTCCTGCCGCTGCAGTGTGGGGGGGGGAGAACCATCAGCGCCGGAGCAGCAGGGGGCGCTGTCACCTGTGAGACAACACTAAAACTAAAAGAACACTAAAGAACAATAAAATGTCAAAGTTAGGAAGAATTAGGAAACTACGACCAAAGAGCTGCAGAGTCATAACAATGTATTAAAACACCTTGAATACAATACATATTTATTATTATATACTTATTCATTTTAAGTAATATTTTTCTTTTTAATTATAATATAATTTTCAATCTCTTCTTTTCATAAACTTTTACATATTTAGGTTTTGTTTAACTAAGATAAAGCTGATATGCCAAAACGTGAGTATAAATATATACACATCCCTCCGGCCCACAGACGGGACATTTATGAAAGTTACAGCAAAGACACAAATACCGCCTTATATCAAGAAGCATACATTTATTAAATTAATATTAAAGATACAACTAGGAATTACACAATATACAAAATCCACATCCAGTGACAGTTCAGCAGCAGGTGAACGTATACAAGGAGGTGGGATACATTGCACAGCTATGTACTGTATATATATATATACATATATATACATATACATATATATACACACATATACATATATATATTGCACATAAGTGGTATTGCAGCAGTGTTATAGTCTTATGTGTGTCGGGGGTCTAAAGGGACTGTGATGGGGGTCTAAAGGGACTGTGGTGGGGGTCTAAAGGACTGTGGTGGGGGTCTAAAGGGACTGTGATGGGGGTCTAAAGGGACTGTGGTGGGGGTCTAAAGGGACTGTGATGGGGGTCTAAAGGGACTGTGGTGGGGGTCTAAAGGGACTGTGTGGGGGTCTAAAGGGACTGTGGTGGGGGTCTAAAGGGACTGTGGTGGGGGTCTAAAGGGACTGTGGTGGGGGCTGTAACTCGCCACGTGTCACACGACGTTCATGCAGTTATTGATCAAAGTTTATGTTTCCACATCTTTCCCTGAAAATCTCTCAGAGTACTAATAGTTCATTTTTGTTTATTTGTTTGTACTATAAGTACTATTTTTCCTTTTTGATAATATATATATTTATTGCCATCCCTTTTTTTCTTATTACTTTAAACTATTAGAGTTTTCTTTGACTAAGATTAAGCTAATATGCCAAAACTTGAGTAAACATATATTCACATGAGAATCAGAATGATAGAAATGAAACCAGAGACTTTGCACACGGTGTCTTTTATTCGTTGAGTTACAGATGTTTTCTGTTGTGTTTCAGGTCCAGAGAGAGCGACCAGGAGCGTCCGTGGTCTGAAGGTCAGACACAAACAAACCTCAAACATCAAACATCTGATACAAATATAAAAAAATCTAAATCTAAAAATAAATCAAATTAAAATCAAATAAAAAAAAATAGAGATTTTCTGGCATCACAATATCTGCATTGTGGTTTGAGGGCGCTCCTGTTACCCGGGGAAGACACACCCTGATCATCAGTCTGTTTGCAGATGACATGCAGGTGTGGAGAAAATGAGACCCTTTCCAAACAAAAGACAAAACATCTCATGAAGGACTTTTAGAACCTGTGCACACAGAGCCCTGATTAGTCCTCATTTAGTCCCCAACAGAGCCGGCGTTTAACCTGTTAAGCAACCAAAGCCCCCGTCGGCGGGTCTTTTTTTTTTCACAAATTAAAATATTTGTTCACAGAGCAACACAATAACACAAATATTTTGTATTAATCTTTTTATTTAAATGTTTTTTCTTTGGATGGAATGAATACCTATGGTGATAATTCAATGTAATACATCATTTTATAGTCTGGTACCTGAAAAAGGTCAAATGGCACTGATGGAACCAGATGTACCCAAATGTGCCGAAAGCTTATTCCGCCTGGAACCTTTTTTTGCTAAACCTCTCTAAAAGGTCAAACCTAACTTTTGCCTCAATCTTGATACAGGGTACTTATTATATGTTATAGTTTGGATTCCTCAAGCTTTTAGTCTACTAACCCATCATTCAAGGGTGGTTTTCACTATAAGTAATGTTTTTTCTTTAGGCGGAGGTAAGAATTTACCTTTTTTTACCATGTTCCATCTGAATTTACTCTGACAGAGAAAAATCTATATTGATTCTGACACTTCTACATCCAACTCAGATGTAACCTTGCTTTGATAAAAGACATTATTCATATAACCCTTTTAGAAGTGAAGTTGTAGTCATTTGTTTTGGGCATGTCATTTTCAAGCCTGAAACCTGAAAAACAGGCTCGGGGTTAAACCAAGAACCTTTGTAGTGATTTCCCAGAGCCAAGTTTACTTAGGCCCATGTGCTTGCTTTCTACATTTTGCCTGTTTATGCGTGATTTCTTTGCAAAGACCTTTTTGATTTTAAAACCTGGTCTCAGTCGTGCATCTGAGTTCCACTTCTGGTGTCACGTTCCTGACATTTACAAGAAGAACTCGGACATTTACACGAACGATGACTGGATATTTTCTCAAGTTCTGAGAAAAACGTGCAGATTTTCAACAAAAAAAAACCTTAAATAATTTGTGAGATTAAAGTTCGTAAAGCTTTGATTTTGCAGATTTTTGCAGTTTTTCTCTAATATGAATCTGCTCTGTTAATGTTTAATATGTTATATGCTAATTAACTTGTATAACAGTGTTATTTTATGTACGTGATGATATTGAAAATACTGTGCTGAATGCTAACCGTTAGCGATGCTACTTCGCAGGTCGCTGCTCTCGGGCGCTCGATGATGTCACGGCGTTCAGACAGGAAGTGCAGAGCATCATCAACCTCTCTAACTCCTCCCACTTGCCTCTGGGATACGGCTTCCTATTGGCCCATGGCCTGCAGCTGACCCCGGAGGAGCTGCAGACCGGCCAATCAGAGGAGGGGCTGCTGGTCTCTGAGAGGCTGCTGAGCCGATCCGACGCCGCTCTGCGATTGGCTGCTTTCTCCAGTGAGATGTTCATTCAATGATTCAATGATTGTTTACTTTCAGCTGTCAAGGTTCAAGGCTTTTATTGTCATGTGTACAGGCTCCTCCCACAACACAATAACACAGATACAATAGTTAAAATAGTGTAAGAAGTGTCTGTATACAAGTAAATGGAATATGATATATTAGATTAATAATGTATAAGTTGCAAACCAGATGAAAGTGATGGATGTTCTTTCAAAATGTCGGAGAGATGCTGTGTGTCCTCTGAAGAGAAACAGGAAGTGTGTCGTTGTGTTTCAGCGCTCCAGATGCTGCTGCCTCCTCTTCGTCGCTCCTACCAGCTGTTCAGTCCTCAGTGTGACTCTGACGGAGACTGGCTGCACACACAGTGTCACCACAGCACAGGTCTCACACAACACACACACACACACACACACACACACACACACACACACACACACACACACACACACACACACACACACACACACACTCACTCTTAACCTGTTAAGCCCGAGAGACCCCGTACCGGGGCACTGCCGCAACATCTTGCAGGAAACAGTGTCTGAGGGCATGTTCATTTAATAAACTATGAATGTTTTATATCCATGTAACGGGAAGAAACTCATCTAACTGATCTTTTTTTTTTTTTTTTCAAAAGAAAACCCACAATGCTAACACTGAGCCTCTGAATTAGCAACGAGCGAAAAAAGCTAACACCTTACTGCACCGAAAGTCACTCACAAAACCTTATTATTTATCTTTTCACCACATCCAACACATCATTTCACATCGTGAGGTGACACAGAATCTAACGACACCGACATTATCACTGAATTATACGTATTTGCGACGTTATAAGCAAAAACGGACATCAAAACAGGTGACGCTAGGTAGCTAAAAATGCTAACATTTTTACCTTGGTTCTGTAGTCTCTCCAAAGTGGTCTTCAATGGCATTAAAACGATAGAAACCGCTGCTGAAGTTAATCCATAGGTTAATCCAATGTGTCCTTTCCCTTTGAAATTATTTCTGATAATCCATAAGCATTAAAACTGCTTTTCCGTTTCCAGATGTCAAAGCTAGAGATAGGTTCACTCTGATGCAAAATTACATGCGCGAAGCCCCCACCTTTTCTCTTCACAACGTGTGTGTGGGGACTCCCCCTTCGATTCTATTGGCTCTAACGGTCAGAAAGAGGTGTCAACCATCAAAATCGAGCAAGGGGGGCCAGAGATATGGAAAATCCACCCAAATGACCCCAGAAGTGGTTTCTTTTTGATAAATCTCTCTAAAAAGGTCAAATGTCACTTGTTTTGCATCAATTTGATACAGGGTACTTATTATGTTGTACTTTGGATTCCTAAAGCTTTTAGTCTACTAACCCATCATCCAACGGTAGTTTTCACTATAAGTAAAAAAGACTTTTTGGACGGACACTATAATTTACAGTTTTTTACTATGTAAAATCTGAATTTTCTTTAAAATAAAAAACATCTATATTGATTCTGACTTTTCTACATCCAACTCACAGGTTTATCATTACTTTGAGAAAAAAGATTATTAATTAACCCTTTTAGAAGGGAAGATATGGTCATTTGTTCTGGGAATGGCATTTTCGAGCCTGAGACCTGAAAAACAGGCTCAGGGCTCAACAGGTTAAACTACATTATGCTTGCTGTGTATGTTCTCTATAACTCACAGTGCCTCTCCATCACTGCGTGTGTGTGTTTGCAGGTCAGTGTTGGTGTGTTGATGAAGATGGAGAGTACATCGCCGACTCTCTGACCAGCCGCTCTCTCCACCTGCCCAAATGTGAGGAACACACACACACACCACACACACACACACACACACACACACACACACACACACAGTCCCCCTGCCACAAATACATGAGAGCACCAAATGTGGAGTCATCCGGCACAATAACGGATTCATCTTATATTATTTATCAACCATTACAATGTCTTAAATGTGTGTGTGTGTGTGTGTGTGTGTGTGTGTGTGTGTGTGTGTGTGTGTGTGTGTGTGTGTGTGTGTGTGTTTGTTGTGTGTGTGTGTGTGGTGTGTGTGTGTTGTGTGTGTGTGTGTGTGTGTGTGTGTGTGTGTGTGTGTGTGTGTGTGGTGTGTGTGCTGCAGGTCTGACTCGCTGTCAGAGGGCTCTGGCTTACTCTCTGCTCTCTGGTTGGATGAAAGGATCCTCAACTTCAGCTTACCAACCAACCTGTGAAGAGGTAAGACATCACACACACACACACACAACACACACACACACACACACACACACACACACACACACACACACACACACACACGCTTTGTCTTGCCATTAGTACAGCACGATTGCGTTTATTGACTGAAAAACAGTAAGAAGGCTTACGATTTTAAGAAGGAACAAATATAGAACTATTTAAAAACTATTTTCAACTATTATATAATTAAAAAAATGTTTACAAATAAATATAAATACACACAAATGTAATAGCCATATGTCATATTACTCATTCAAAATAGAACATGTGCAGTATATCAGAATCCTCTTTTTGAATGTTAGTTTTTAATGGAGAATAATGAGTGTGCTTTAAACCTGTTGGTATTTCATCTACTATCAACAAGTTTTGACTGTCGACAGGTCGTGTGACGTGCTGAAGTTATACTAATGTGTGTGTGTGTGTTTCAGGACGGTGGTTTCTCCGTGCTGCAGAAAGGAGGTGCTGACGGATGGTGTGTGAACCCTCGGACCGGAGAGACGCTACAGACGGCAACACAGAGCGCCGCAGGACAACTGACATGTACACAGACACACACACACAACACACACACACACACACACACACACACACACACACACACACACACACACACACACACACACACACACACACTCAGTGATGTGTTCAAGCTGTAGTGAACCTGTGTGTGTGGTGCGTTCAGGTCCCAGCTGGTGTGAGCTGCAGGGCTCTCAGTGTCGCCCCGACGGATCCTTCATCCCGTTGCAGTGTGATGTCACTTCCTGTTGGTGTGTCTCTGAGGACGGACAGGAAGTGGGCGGGACCCGAACTTCTCCACAGACAGGGCGGACGCCGTCATGTGACCGTGAGTGTGTGTGTGTGTGTGTGTGTGTGTGTGTGGGGGTGGGTGTGTGTGTGTGCTTGTGTGTGTGTGTGTGCTTGTGTGTGTGTGTGTGCTTGCGAACATCGTCATGTGACCGTGAGTGTAAACAAACCCCCCTCCTCCCGATCCTCAGTATTAATGTGAAGTTTATTTTGAAAATCCTCTCTGTATTCCATTAATATTAGCTTTATTTTGAAAGTCTGCCCTCAGTCCCTAATTGATATTAGGTCTTCTCTGGTGGATGCTTCTGATTGGTCGTTGCTCTCCTCTCCAGGTCCACTCTGTCCAAACTCCATTACCCATGGTGCACTGCTGTGCCGCCCGGCAGCTGAGGGTCGGCAGAGCTGTGACCTCGTCTGTCACCGTGGTTACCAGAACTCACTTCCTGTCGGCAGCTTCCTGTGTGATAGCGAAGGTCAGCGATGGACCGGAGACCCCCCTCTGAGCGGAGCCTGTCAAAGTAAGAGCTTCAATATCTTTATTTTAATTTCGCAACAGATTTAAATTTTACAAAAATGTCAGAAACAAAACTATTGGTCAATACAAATAAGACGGCATAAGTTATATTGGATAACTTGGTGTGTGTGTGTGTGTGTGTGTGTGTGTGTGTGTGTGTGTGTGTGTGTGTGTTGTGTGTGTGTGTGTGTGTGTGTGTGTGTGTGTGTGTGTGTGTGTGTGTGTGTGTGTGTGGTGTGTGTGTGTGTCTAGTCCCTCAGCCTCTCCTCTCAGTCTCCTCCTCTCAGCTCTGGCTCTTGTCGTCGTCCTGCTCTCAGATCAGCCGTCTGAAACCCCTGCTGTTCACCATGATGACCAGCAGGGGGCTCTGCTCTGCACAGGTGACACACACACACACACACACACACACAACACACACACACACCACACACACACACACACACACACACACACACACACACACACACACACACACACACACACACACACACACACACACACACACGTTCAGCTTGGTGTTAGGCAATGCAAGTTTTATTTATAAAGCACTTTTCAACACAAGTAGTCAGACTTGCAGCGGACCTGCAGGTTTCTGGTAGTTTAGCTTAGCATAATGACTGGAAACAGATGGGAACAGCTAGCCTGGCTCTGAACACACACACACACTAATACATGTCTGTTTTTATGTGTGTATGTGTGTGTGTGTGTGTGTGTGGTGTGTGTGTGTGTGTGTGTGTGTGTGTGTGTGTGTGTGTGTGTGGTGTGTGTGTGTGTGTGTGTGTGTGTGTGTGTGTGTGTGTGTGTGTGTGTGTGTGTGTAGCTCCCGTTGTCCTCGGTGTCTCTGTGTGACGGCTCCTCAGTGCGTCTGCAGTGTGTCGGAGACGACGCCATGAGGTTGACCTTCAGATGGAGCGCCGCCCTCACTGACCTCCCGACCTCTGACCTCCCCGACCTGCACCATGCCGGTGAGAACGTGCACCGAAATCCATCCAGAAAAACACTGAATTAAAGTGTAATTAGTACGAAACAGAACACTGGGATGTAATGTACATTCTGCTCAGGTAGGACTCAGAACCGCCTTCAAGTGTCACAAGATTTAGGAGATATTTTTACTTCTCCATCCTTCTTAAATTATATTCAAATGAAAAGGAATAGTTGCAAAGCTACTTCAGATCTAGTCTTCATTGAAATACTTTTCAGTCCAAACAAATGTTTTAAATCATAGTTTATGTTCGTGTAATTTATTACTTTGTTGTTCTGGATGTAAATGTTTATGTTGACGTTTTTTTTATTTTATTTTCATCAGGCCTGTTTTCTGAACGAGTCCAGGCTTCTGGAGGGCGTTCAGGGGCTTCTGGGTAATATCCGGTCCATGTTTACATCAGAACCAAAACTTGTTTCCATGACAACACCGAGCTACGGCTGTTCCCATGGTTACCGCCTGGCCATGACGGTGAAGGCTGCGGTAAGTCTGTTGATTTTGGTAACCTATTGCAGCAGATATCATATTTATGTCAACGTTAGCCACCTTTAGCTTAGCGGTGGTGACGTGAAGTCATGTGACCGTACTGTGGTTCCTTTATAGCCCAACATTAGCCTCCTTTAGCTTAGCGGTGGTGACGTGAAGTCATGTGACCGTGCTGTAGTTCCTTTATAGCTCAACATTAGCCGCCTTTATCTTAGCGGTGGTGACGTGAAGTCATGTGACCGTGCTGTAGTTCCTTTATAGCCCAACATTAGCGTCCTTTAGCTTAGCAGTGGTGACGTGAAGTCATGTGACCGTGCTGTAGTTCCTTTATAGCCCAACATTAGCCACCTTTAGCTTAGCGGTGGTGACGTGAAGTCATGTGACCGTGCTGTAGTTCCTTTATAGCCCAACATTAGCCTCCTTTAGCTTAGCGGTGGTGACGTGAAGTCATGTGACCGTGCTGTAGTTCCTTTATAGCCCAACATTAGCCACCTTTAGCTTAGCGGTGGTGACGTGAAGTCATGTGACCGTGCTGTAGTTCCTTTATAGCCCAACATTAGCCTCCTTTAGCTTAGCGGTGGTGACGGGAAGTCATGTGACCGTGCTGTAGTTCCTTTATAACCCAACATTAGCCACCTTTAGCTTAGCGGTGGTGACGTGAAGTCATGTGACCGTGCTGTAGTTCCTTTATAGCCCAACATTAGCCTCTTTTAGCTTAGCGGTGGTGACATGAAGTCATGTGACCGTGCTGTAGTTCCTTTATAGCCCAACATTAGCCACCTTTAGCTTAGCGGTGGTGACGTGAAGTCATGTGACCGTGCTGTAGTTCCTTTATAGCCCAACATTAGCCTCCTTTAGCTTAGCGGTGGTGACGTGAAGTCATGTGACCGTGCTGTAGTTCCTTTATAGCCCAACATTAGCTGCCTTTAGCTTAGCGGTGGTGACGTGAAGTCATGTGACAGTGCTGTAGGAATCCCATTGGACCAGGGAGATGCTGCCTTCAAGGTCCAGCAATGAAATACCACGTCCTGCAGCTCTGTATCTGTTTGTTGTTTTGTGTGTGATTGTAGTTTCTCTCTGTCTGTTTTCAGTCGTTTGTCCTGCTGGGAGTTTCTTCAGTGAGGGGGCGTGTCTTCAGTGCCCTCAGGGAACTTATCAGGATGAAGAGGGGCGGGACTTCTGCAACAAATGTCCCAGAGGCTCCTCCCTATCTGGAGCATCATCTGTCAGCCAATGTGAGTCCTCGTTCAGAAGGAGGTGGAGGTGCGTCAGCAGTGAGGGGGTGGAGCTTCTGTGGACCAATAGGGCGGAGGGTCTGACTGCCAACCAGTGCTCAGGTGACCTCTCAGCAGCCAATCGATTTATGTGACCACTAAAATATATAATTAAGTTGGTCATTTTTTATAATTGTGTGTGCTTGTGTGTGTGTGTGTGTGTGTGTGTGTGTGTGTGTGTGTGTGTGTTGTGTGTGTGTGTGTGTGTGTGTGTGTGTGTGTGTGTGTGTGTGTGTGGTGTGTGTGTGTGTGTGTGTGTGTGTGTGTGTGTGTGTGTGTTTGTGTGTGTGTTGCAGATCTCCTCAGGTTTGAGCCTGTCTCTGGATCAGATCTGATAGTTGGAGCTGAAGATGCTGAAGTCCTGAAAACAATGACCTCTGACCTCACATCCTGCGTGCAAGGTGACACACACACACACACACACACACACACACCACACACACACACACACACACACACACACACACCACACACACACACACACACACACACAGACTCACACACACACACACACACACACAGACTCACACACACACACACACACACACACACACACACACACACACACATTCACACACACACAATGCATATTGTTATGGTCTGTACTCATGTTTAATGTGTGTGTTTCTCTCAGCTTGTGCAGCGGAGCCGACCTGTCACTATGTGGCGCTGTTCAACACACAGACTCAGTGTGAACTGTACAGCACACACACACTCTGAACACACACTGCAACACCTCCGCGCAGGTACACACACACACACACACACACACACACACACACACACACACACACACACACACACACACACACACACACACACACACACTCAAGGGTAAAAAAGTCAGCTTTCATCATCAGTGAATTAACTATAAGAGAAAAGTGATCTACGATTCCCAGAGTGCATTTCACTCACGATTAAAATAAAGTACAATTTTAAAACATATCATTAATAAACTACTATCAGTCTCTTTTTTCAGTCTCTAGTCGTGAATGTTGATTAAACTTTCATATTTATCTCTCTCAGACCCAGGGGTTTCTGGGTGATCCTGAGGCAGAGCACTTTGATTGGCTGAGCTGCTCCCTGAGAGTGAGGGGCGGGGCTTCAGACCTGCTTGTCGTAAGGAAGAAAGGTACAGTAACTGTCAGAGAAACATGGCGTCATTATATCCTTGTTTACCTTCAGAGTATTTATTATGTGTTAGCTAGAAAATACATTTTAATGACTAAATAACTTAAATCGATGTATAGCTCCAACACAGTGTTTGGTTTAATTATCTTATTCACCAACACTACCCTAGCTTCCTCATTTGGTGGGATGGCTGTCACTCCTGACATTCATAACTTTCACAATTCATGAGATTCTGATAACTCTGTGTTGGCTGTGGCTCAGCTGTTAGTGCGCTGATCCTCAGATCTGTTGAATCAATCCCACCTTGACAACCGCACGAATGTCAGTTCATCGTCAGCATTCACACCACAAGTTCTGTGTGTGTGTGTGTGTGTGTGTGTGTGTGTGTGTGTGTGTGTGTGTGTGTGTGTGTGTGTGTGTGTGGCTGCAGAGTTCTCCCCCTCTCAGGTATGAGCGGGTGAGGATGAGGAAGGCTTTCTCAGGTGTGTTCAGGACTCAGGTGTTCAAACGGACTTCTCTCTCTGACGCTCTGCTCTTCTGCTCTGACGGCTGCAGTGCCGACGCCTGCTGCTACGGGTTCACCCTCAGCCTCTACACCCTGCAGGGGGTACGTTACCACGACGACACGGGGGAACACAGGGAACACAGGAATAACACGGGGAACACGGGAATAACACGGGGAACACGGGAATAACACGGGGAACACGGAGTAACACAGGGAACACAGGGATAACACGGGGAACACAGGGAACACAGGAGTAACACAGGGAACACGGGGATAACACGGGGAACACGGGAGTAACACAGGGAACACAGGAGTAACACAGGGAAACGGGGAACACGGGGAACACAGGAGTGACACAGGGAACACAGGAGTAACACACAGGGAACACAGGAGTAACACAGGGAACACGGGGAACACGGGGAACACAGGAGTAATACAGGGAACACGGGAACACGGGGAACACAGGAGTAACACGGGGAACACGGGAGTAACACGGGGAACACGGGGAACACGGGAATAACACGGGGAACACGGGAAACACGGGAATAACACGGGGAACACAGGAGTAACACGGGGAACACGGGAATAACACGGGGAACACGGGAATAACACAGGAACACGGGGAACACGGGAATAACACGGGGAACACAGGGAACACAGGGATAACACAGGGAACACGGGGAACACGGGAATAACACAGGAATAACATGGGGAACACGGGAATAACATGGGAACACGGGGAACACGGGAGTAACACAGAAATCAGGGAACACAGGAATAACACGTGGAACACAGGAGTAACACGGGGAACACGGGGAACACGGGAGTAACACGGGAGTAACACGGGGAACACAGGGAACACAGGAATAACACGGGGAACACGGAGTAACACGGGGAACACAGGAATAACACGGGGAACACGGGGAACACGGGAGTAACACGGGGAACACGGGAAGAACACGGGATAACACGGGAGTAACACGGGGAACACAGGAATAACACGGGGAACACGGGGAACACGGGAGTAACACGGGGAATACGGGAGTAACACGGGGAACACGGGGAACACGGGAGTAACACGGGAGTAACACGGGGAACACAGGGAACACAGGAATAACACGGGGAACACGGAAGTAACACGGGGAACACGGGAGTAACACGGGGAACACAGGAATAACACGGGGAACACAGGAAGAACACGGGGAACACGGGAGTAACACGGGGAACACGGGAGTAACACGGGGAACACAGGGAACACAGGAGTAACACGGGGAACACGGGAATAACCGGGGAACACGGGAATAACACAGGGAACACGGGGAACACGGGAATAACACGGGGAACACAGGGAACACAGGGATAACACAGGGAACACGGGGAACACGGGAATAACACAGGAATAACGGGGAACACGGAATAACATGGGGAACACGGGGAACACGGGAGTAACACAGAAATCAGGGAACACAGGAATAACACGTGGAACACAGGAGTAACACGGGGAACACGGGGAACACGGGAGTAACACGGGAGTAACACGGGGAACACAGGGAACACAGGAATAACACGGGGAACACGGGAGTAACACGGGGAACACAGGAATAACACGGGGAACACGGGAACACGGGAGTAACACGGGGAACACGGGAAGAACACGGGAGTAACACGGGAGTAACACGGGGAACACAGGAATAACACGGGGAACACGGGGAACACGGGAGTAACACGGGGAACACGGGAGTAACACGGGGAACACGGGAACACGGGAGTAACACGGGAGTAACACGGGGAACACAGGGAACACAGGAATAACACGGGGAACACGGAAGTAACACGGGGAACACGGGAGTAACACGGGGAACACAGGAATAACACGGGGAACACAGGAAGAACACGGGGAACACGGGAGTAACACGGGGAACACGGGAGTAACACGGGGAACACAGGGAACACAGGAATAACACGGGAACACAGGAAGAACACGGGGAACACGGGAGTAACACGGGGAACACGGGAGTAACACGGGGAACACAGGAATAACACGGGGAACACGGGAGTAACACGGGGAACACGGGGAACACGGGAGTAACACGGGGAACACAGGAATAACACGGGGAACACGGGGAACACGGGGAACACGGGAGTAACACGGGGAACACAGGGAACACAGGAATAACACGGGGAACACAGGAATAACACGGGGAACACGGGGAACACAGGAATACACGGGGAACACAGGAATAACACGGGGAACACGGGAGTAACACGGGGAACACAGGAATAACACGGGGAACACGGGGAACACAGGAATAACACGGGGAACACAGGAATAACACGGGGAACACGGGAGTAACACGGGGAACACAGGAATAACACGGGGAACACGGGGAACACAGGAATAACACGGGGAACACAGGGAACACAGGGAACACAGGTGTATAACAACAAGTGTATCTCGAGCCGGTTTCTCAAACTTACATACCCCACCTTTAATGTAATGTGTTTTTATATTGGAAAATGTACATCTCACCTTGTGAAGCGAGCAGCCTCACTTATATGATGAAGGCATGTTGATGGAGGGATTGATAAAGAAGTGTCAGCCAATAGAAGCTGCAACGTGATCATGCTTTTTCCAACACGGCAGACACAAAGCCTGAACCATGAATGATTTAATTAATACATAATAACAACCCCCCCCCCAGGCTCCCTGCTGTGTGGACAGCTGAGAGCCCGTTAGTGTTGATGTGTGGCGACGAAGACTGGGACGTGATTGGACAGGCAGCCGCCAATCGTGAGTGTGGGGCGGGGCTTGCCTACAGCGAGCAGCAGTTTGACTTTCGGAGGACAACAGTTCAACATCA
>JAAOOA010000479.1:202500-225000 GCA_012861695.1 Trematomus loennbergii
TGTGGTGTGTGTGTGTGTGTGTGTGTGTGTGGTGTGTGTGGTGTGTGGTGTGTTTGTGTGTGTGTGTGTGTGTGTGTGTGTGTTGTTGTGTGTGTGTTCAGTGGATCTCCTGGTCCTGTGAGGAATTTCTATGAGAGAGTTTCCTTCCAGAAGATGGTTTCTCTATTCTGTACGCAGCCGAGTCTCACTGAGAGAAAACACAACGCTATCTGAGGGTAACATACACACACACACACACACACACACACACACCCACACACACACACACACACACACACCACACACACACACACACACACACACACACACACACACGATGCAGAGTTACTATGTACATTTACTTTAGAATTGAACTTTAGTATTAACTTCAGTAGTATCAGCCATGTCAATGTCTTACATATGTATGTGTGTGTGTGTGTGTGTGTGTGTGTGTGTGTGTGTGTGTGTGTGTGTGTGTGTGTGTGTGTGTTGTGTGTGTGTGTGTGTGGCAGGTTCAGGGAGTGTGAGAGGCGTTGTGATGAGGATCATTGTTGCGTGGCCTCGGCTTCGTGCGGGACACCAAATTTCCAGGTAACTGGATGTTTTATTGACCTGTAGACAAAACTCCACTTTAATTCTCACAGAGGATGTAATAAATTAAACCATAATAATTCAATAAAAAATCCAAAATACATTTTATAACATTTAAAGCTCATTATTTATTATTTTATTTTGCGACTCTTTGAAAGAAAACACAGACGAAATAAAGAATATTAACTGCGTGTAACTTCATCCAACGACCAGATATAAATCAATACCACATCAGATTATTTTTTTAATTGCGTGTGTGGGTGTTGTGTGTGTGTGTGTGTTTGTGTGTGTGTGTGTGTGGTGTGTGTGTGTGTGTGTGTGTGTGTGTGTGTGTGTGTGTGTGCAGGCATGTTAGTGTGTCTCTCTCTGATCAGTCTCGGGGTTCAGACCTGTTCTGAAGACGACTCAACCTCCTGGAGGACTCAGGACTGCAGAGCCTCCGGCATCAGTACCAGCCCGGAGCCGCTGGGCTGGTACCAGAAACCTGGTACACAACACACACACACACACACACCACACACACACACACACAACACACACACACACACACACATGTACTTATTATACACATTCTATAGATGTCTATACACTGGTTGTGTTTCAGTGAACCAGTGGACGTCCTCTCCGGCTCTCTGTCCTCCATTCAACCTTCCAGAAACTACCAACAACGGTATACACTACAATACTACAATACTACTAATATTAATTATACTAATACTATACTATTCATATTTACTGGTAGTATTTACTAAGTATTCACAAAGTATTTACTGGTATATTTACTAAGTATTTACTAAGTTTTACTGATTTATGTAATGTGTGTGTGTCAGTGTCCCTGAATCAGTGGCGCCTCCTCTCTGGCTCCTCCCTCCTCGTTGACTCCTCCCTCTCCACCTATGACATCATCCACCTGAGCCGTGACATCGCCGCGGGCAACCGGGACGCCACCAGGGATTGGTGTCTCCATGGTAACCACAGTAACAACACCTCAGTGATGTCATTTTAACCTGCCTCAGGTGACATCATCACACTTCCTGTTTCAGCCTGTCAGGAGGCGGAGTCTTGTGTGGGCCTGGCCCTCAGTGAAAAGGGGGGGGCGACCCGCTGCGTCCTCTACCCAGACACCTCCACCTGTGGACTAAGCTCCGCCCCCAACGCACACAGCCCCGCCTTCTCCTGCAGGCTGGTCATCAGAGAGCCCGCCTCCCAGGTGTACCTGAAGACAGGTGAGATAATCACAGAGCAGGGAACAGCCAATCAAAGGGCAGCCAATCAGAGAGAAGATCACGGACAATACAGAGAAGAGTACAGCCAATCAGAGAGCAGCCGATTACAGAGAAGAGAGCAGCCAATCAGAGAAGAGAACAAACAATTACAGAGAAGAGAACAGCCAATCAGAGGACAGCCAATAACAGAGAAGAGAACAGCGAATAACAGAGAAGAGAACAGCCAATCAGAGAGAAAGGAAAGCCCATAACTGAACAGAGAACAGCCAATAACAGAGAAGAGAACTGCCAATCAGAGAGAAAGGAAAGCCCATAACTGAACAGAGAACAGCCAATAACAGAGAAGAGAACTGCCAATCAGAGAGAAAGGAAAGCCCATAACTGAACAGAGAACAGCCAATAACAGAGAAGAAACTGCCAATCAGAGAGCAGCCAATTACAGAGAAGACAACAGCCAATCAGAGAGCAGCCAATAATTGAGAAGAGAACAGCCAATCAGAGAGCAGCCAATCACAGAGCAGAAGACAGCCAATCAGAGAGCAGCCGATCACAGACTTTCGCCTGTCTTTCAGAGCGGTTGCCGTTGGTTACGTCCGTTTCCATCCTGGGCCATGGGATCCTGCGTGGCGTTGCCGTGGAGACCTCCGTGGGCTCTGATAAGAGGACAGTGGTTCAGTTCCTGGGTGTTCCCTACGCGCGTCCACCATAGGATCACTGCGCTTTGAAGCAGCGCAGGCGCCGATTGGACAGGAACCTGGAACGCCACCGTGCCCCGGTAACCAATCAGCTGCTCTCAGATGGTCTGATCCAACCAGATTTATAAGTTAATAAAGTCGAGTTGTGTTGATATATTTTTCTGTTGATTAAATGTTGTGTTGTTGTTGTTGTTGTTGTTGTATTCAGTGCCAGCTGTATTCAGCCCGGTGATGAAGAGTCTTCCTCCTCCAGTGAGGACTGTCTCTACCTCAACATCTACTCGCCTGCTGCCCGGGTCAGAACACTACTATCATTATTATTATTAATATTTATTATTATTATTAATAGTATTGTTCACATTCTAATTATAGTATAATAATAACACACTACTCTAATTATATTAATATCATAACTTTCACATTTTTAAATCATTCAAACTCAGAGGGGGCGTGTCCCAGTCCTGGTTTTCTTTTACAACCACCTCCGGCCAATCAGACGCCAGGATTGTTGGACGGCTCCACCCTCGCTGCGTTGGGGAACATCGTCGTGGTAACGGTCGCGTACAGGACCGCCGCTCTGGGCTTCCTGAGCACGGGTCAGAATGTTTACGTTGTTTACTAACGAGCTTAATTCATAGACTTCATGTTGATTGGTTAATTGGATTCAAAGAGACAGGCCTTACCTTGGGGTTTATTGACGTCATGTCCCTCTCATGTTACCTGTGTGCAGGTGAATCCGGTCTCCGTGGTAACTACGGGCTGTCGGACCAGGAGGCGGGGCTTCTCTGGGTTACGCCCACATCTCGGCGGTGGGGGGGACAGCAGCCAGGTGACGGTGGGGGGGGAGAGGAGGGGGCCGACATCACCAGCCTGCTCCTGCTCTCCTCTTCTTCTACTCCTCTATTCCAGCGCATGATGCTGATGGTGAGACCTCCTCCTCCTCTTCATCGTATTCTTCATCTTCCTCTTCCTCATCGTCCTCTCTCTCTCCTCCTCCTCTTCATCTTCCTCCTCTTCATCATCCTCCTCCTCTCTCCTGTAGGGAGGCTCTGTTTTCTCCCCCTCTCTCCTCAGCCCCCACCTCCTCCTCCAGAGCTCAGGCGTTGGCGTTGGCCCTGGAGCTCGGCTGCGTGACCTCTGACCTCTCAGGCGTGACCTCTGACCTCTCAGATAACGACAGACTATCCTCCTGCCTGCGAGCCGCTCCGGCACACAAACTGAACGCTGCTCAGACAAAGGTAGGGTCAGGTATCACACACACACACCACACACACACACACCACACACACACACACACACACACACACACACACACACACACCACACACACACACACACACACACACACACACACACACCACACACACACACACACTTAGCTTCAGGTAACTTTAATTAAAGAGGACACACTGAAGGCTTCTTTATTTTCAGTTGACGACTCTATTAAATATGGTTAATGTTAATATGACTTAATGTGTGTGTGTGTGTGTGTGTGTGTGTGTGTGTGTGTGTGTGTGTGTGTGTGTGTGTGTGTGTGTGTGTGTGTGTGTGTGTGTGTGTGTAGCTGCTCTCAGTGAGCGGGCCCTTCCTCTCCTGGTCTCCGGTCTCTGTCTCCAGGTCTCCTCTCCTCCACAGAGTGGACTTGCTGCTGGGAACGTCAGCAGAGGACGGGCTGATCAGCCGGGCGCGCAGGATCAAGGTCAATGAATACAAACACTGACACATATCACCAACAAGAGGAGGAAGTCATCATATATATTCTGTATATACCCTGTTTAAAGGTCTCCTATTATACCCTGTTTTAAAGGTCTCCTATTATACCCTGTTTAAAGGTCTCCTATTATACCCTTTTAAAGGTCTCCTATTATACCCTGTTTAAAGGTCTCCTATTATACCCTGTTTAAAGTCTCCTATTATACTAAGGGTTAGGGTTAACAGCATGGAGCTCAAACTCTTTCTCTCTCTCAGGTTTACCACAAGGTGACTTCCTTTCATGTCCTGCTTCTTCACACATGCTCTCTCCAGTACGGTTAGCTCTGAGTGTTAGCATGCTAATGTGAACACAGACCATATTACTTCCAGAACACGTCTCATTGTTTCTGACAGCAACCTTTCTGATTGGCTCGTGGGTGTAAGCCCGCCCACATTTTAGTAATGTGGTCATGACGCAGCAAATCTGGATCAGCTCCGTTGTTCCCCGTTTTTAGAGATGTGGGTACGGAGGAAAAGAGAGAGGGGTTTTTTCCTGATACTTTGTGATCTCCTGACACACCGGGACACACCGGGGACACACCGGGACACACCGGGGACACACCGGGGACACACCGGGGACACACCTGGGGGACACCGGGACACACTGGGGACACACCGGGGACACACCGGGGGACACCGGGGACACACCGGGGACACACTGGGGACACACCGGGGGGACACCGGGGGGACACCTGGGGGACACCGGGGACACACTGGGGACACACCGGGGACACACCGGGGGACACCGGGGACACACCGGGGACACACCGGGGACACACGGGGACACACCGGGGGACACCGGGACACATGGTGATGTAGAAGAGACATCAGGAAGTGCATTTTGCATGATAGGAGACCTTAAGTATATGTCATGTATTTATATATACTGTATATGTTGTGTTTATATAAATACTGTATATGTTGTGTATTAATACATACTGTATACTGTATATGTTTGTGTATTAATACATACTGTATACTGTATATGTTGTGTATTAATACATACTGTACGTTGTCTCCTCAGGACTTTGAGTCTCTGCGCGGCCGCACTGACGGACGCTCTTTGTTCTACGAGGCTCTGAGCCGCTCTCTGGGCGGCCCGACAGGAAGTGAGCTCCTGAAGGAGGCGGCGTCCTGGTTCTACTCTCTGGACCACGACGAGGCCTCCGGGTACAGCGTGTTCTCCAGAGCGCTCAACAACGCCACCAGGTGACCAGATACCTTCACTGCACCATGAGGTCTAAAGCCAGCCGACTCAGGGACAGGTTCATCCACAGGCCATAAGACTGCATCTTACCTGAACTCTGTGAAGACCATCCATAACATTCATCTGTCTGCATCTCACATATATATATCAATGTTCAAATTACTCTATACAGACTATTCTGCACAGTTTCTATCATATTCTGTTTCTATTATATTCTGTTTACTTGTACTCTTGTATCTGTGTTATTGTGTTGCTCTGTTGGAGGAGCCTCACTGTAGCTCTGCTCACATGACAATAGAGCCTTGAACCTTGAACTAACACTGAGACAGGGGATCAGGTCTGAGGTGTGAGAGAGGGGATCAGGTCTGAGGTGTGAGAGGGGGATCAGGTCTGAGGTGTGAGAGAGGGATCAGGTCTGAGGTGTGAGAGAGGGATCAGGTCTGAGGTGTGAGAGAGGGGATCAGGTCTGAGGTGTGAGAGAGGGGATCAGGTCTGAGGTGTGAGAGAGGGGATCAGGTCTGAGGTGTGAGAGCGGGGATCAGGTCTGAGGTGTGAGAGGGATCAGGTCTGAGGTGTGAGAGAGGGGATCAGGTCTGAGGTGTGAGAGCGGGGATCAGGTCTGAGGTGTGAGAGAGGGGATCAGGTCTGAGGTGTGAGAGAGGGATCAGGTCTGAGGTGTGAGAGAGGGGATCAGGTCTGAGGTGTGAGAGCGGGATCAGGTCTGAGGTGTGAGAGCGGGGATCAGGTCTGAGGTGTGAGAGCGGGATCAGGTCTGAGGTGTGAGAGAGGGGATCAGGTCTGAGGTGTGCCAGGGACTTTATCCTGCTGCTGTTCTTAGAGAGTGCTCTGATGCTACATCATGAACCACCGGTCTGCTCTCTGGGACCAGAACCTGGTTCAGATCTGAAGCTCCATGTGGATCAAACTCCAGACTGAAGACTTCTCTTCTTCCGCTGCTGCTTTAATGAAAGTCCTCCTTCCTTCCTCCAGGGATCTGTTCATCATCTGCCCGGCGCTGCAGATGGCTAGCCTCTGGGCTAACAGCCAAGCTAACGTCTACCTGTACCACCAGCCAGCCTCCAGCAGCAGGTAACGCTAACACCACAGCCCAGTTAGCTTACATGCTAATGTTAGCTTCAATTTCATTTCATGTTTGTTTTTTCTATATTTAGGATTTTTGAATGAATAGCTTCGGTGCATCATGGTGCCAAATGAACTCAAGAAGTTCAATGAATTTGGAAAAAAGAGCAAATAGAAAAGAAAATAGGAATGAGATTATAAAGAAATCTAAAATAAATACATATAAGATGAGAAATGTCAAAGCATGTGTAGTTATCCTAACTGAATGTGTAGCTTTGTTTCTCTGTGTGACGATGTCTCCGTCTTCAGGGCGGACGTCTCCGTTCCTCTGGATGTGCAGCTGGTGTTCGGGACGCCTCATCAGCCAATCAGCTCGCAGCGTTTCACGCCCTCAGAGCAGCGCCTCTCTATGGCCGCCATGAGCTACGTCTCCAGCTTCGTCCGGACCGGGTCAGAACAAAACTCTCTATATAAACTCTTTGTATAACTTGTTAGAAACTCTCCCTGGTCCCCGGCTTGAGCTTCAATCTCAGGATCCATGTATCTGTGATCCTCTCCAGAATGGTAGTCATCACATCCAGAGCATCAACTAGTTCCTGAACAGTGTCCTTCACATGCTGATATCCAAGAGAGGGAGTTACACAGTCACAAGATGGAGGAATAGAAAGCAGTATTCAATGTTTACTTCAGATTAGCTCCACGTCAGAAATGAGCATGCTTGTCATATGTCTATCTCCATAGAGGCTGAATCATCATGTTAATCACATAGCTATCATATGCCTCAAACAGTCCTGATGCACTTCTAGGTAATCACACATCTGTCATGTTCACAGCTACAGTTGGAGACCTTTGTTATCATGTGGACTCTGATATTGGAAGAGGACATTCAGTGTTTTACCAACATTACTCTTCCTCGTTAACGACGACCCTCGTTAATGTTTCCTGTTCCCTCCCCAGGAACCCAAACCCCTCACCTCTGTGGGCGGAGTCAGCGCTGCCCCAATGGAAGCAGGTGTCAGAGGCCCCGCCCACTTACCTGCAGCTAAGCCCCGCCCTCCTCAATCAGCGGGGCCTCAGTCAGAGCGCCTGCTCCTTCTGGGGGGGGCTGGGGGTCCGGCTCCTCGGTGAGACATTTCTGCAGAAAAAACAATACTTTCATTATTAATAAATCATCACATCCGTGCAGATGATCTCTCTGTGACGAGCGTGAGAACAAACGCCTGTTCCCTCTCGCTCTTAACCTTTTGTATATGACCATGTTTTATTCAATATGCTCCCTAGATACTCCTCATAGCTTTGTGAAGCATCGTGAGCTGACGTTGTTTTAAAGTGTGCGATATAAATGACATTTATTATTTAATGAACCATCTCTATCGCATTATTTATAATATTTAAAATCTCGTGTTTCCTCGTGCAGGTGCGACGGGGGCGGAGCTTTGGTCGATCTCCGACCTCTCATTGGCCGCACCTTCCAGCCAATCACAGAGCGAGAAAGACACCTACAGCTAGACGATGACATCGGCAGATTCCCTTTGATCTCAGACGGCTGTGTTAATGAATCAATGAATCAATGAATCAATGAATCAATAAATCAATGAATCAATGAATGAATAAAAGCATTGGGAAAGGCTCCCTGCTGTCTGTGGTGTTTCTCTGTGAGCCTGCACTGGGGAGTGACAGGAGGAAGAAGAAGAGCTGTTTGATTACTTCCTGTTGGGAATAGTCGAAGCTGAAATCTTTAAAATAAATGTTAAAAGAATATTTAATGAAAGCCTCTCTTCTTCCTCACCCTCATCCTCCTCTTTATAACGTTAAGGTACTTTTACTTCACTTGAGTATTTCCTTGTAATCCCACCTGACTGCGATGAACTAGTTGTTGAACAATCAAGATTTTAAAATCTGATTAATGCATTTATTATAGTTTTTTCACAGAACATTAAACACAATGTGTTGGTGGACTGTGTCCTCGTCACAGAGGTTCAGAGGATTCATCAATTAGCCACAAGTGAGACCTTCAACACATACGACTAGATCAGTCTGCAGTCCACAGAGGCTGATCAGCCTGCAGAGGCTGATCAGACTGCAGTCTGCAGAGGCTGATCATTCTGCAGTCCACAGAGGCTGATCAGACTGCCACACAGAGGCTGATCAGTCTGCAGTCCACAGAGGCTGATCAGCCTGCAGAGGCTGATCAGACTGCAGTCCGCAGAGGCTGATCAGTCTGCAGTCCGCAGAGGCTGATCAGACTGCAGTCCGCAGAGGCTGATCAGTCTGCAGTCCGCAGAGGCTGATCAGTCTGCAGTCCGCAGAGGCTGATCAGACTGCAGTCCGCAGAGGCTGATCAGACTGCAGTCCACAGAGGCTGATCAGTCACAGAGGCTGATCAGTCCACAGAGGCTGATCAGACTGCAGTTCACAGAGGCTGATCAGTCCACAGAGGCTGATCAGTCTGCAGTCTGCAGAGGCTGAGAGCCAATGACCCAAACAAAGGCTTTATCATGAACAATATGAATGATATATTCTGACATGGACAAACAGGAGAGCTTTACTTCTCTTAATAAACTCAAGTATATTGTCGACACGCTAAACATTCACTTATAAAAGGTCTTTGGACATGTGGGGGTGTAAATGAACTAAGTCACTTTAAAAGTACAAGACCTGAGTACTTCTACTGTAACTCAAGTACATGATCTGAGTACTTCTACTTTTACTCAAGTACTGATCTGAGTACTTTACTTTTACTCAAGTACATGATCTGAGTACTTCTACTTTTACTCAAGTACATGATCTGAGTACTTCTACTGTTACTCAAGTACATGATCTGAGTACTTCTACTTTTACTCAGTACATGATCTGAGTACTTCTACTTTACTCAAGTACATGATCTGAGTACTTCTACTGTACTCAAGTACATGATTGAGTACTTCTACTTTTACTCAAGTACATGATCTGAGTACTTCTACTTTTACTCAGTACATGATCTGAGTACTCTACTGTTACTCAAGTACATGATCTGAGTACTTCTAACTTTACTCAAGTAAGATCTGAGTACTTCTACTTTTACTCAAGTACAGATCTGAGTACTTCTACTTTTACTCAAGTACAAGATCTGAGTACTTCTACTTTTACTCAAGAACAAGACTGCGTACTTCTACTTTTACTCAAGATCTGAGTACTTCTACTTTTACTCAAGTACCAGATCTGAGTACTTCCTTTTACTCAAGATCTGAGTACTTCTACTTTTACTCAAGTACCAGATCTGAGTACTTCTACTTTTACTCAGTAAAGATCTGAGTTCTACTTTTACTCAAGTACAAGACCTGAGTACTTCTACTGTTACTCAAGTACATGATCTGAGTACTTCTACTTTTACTCAAGATCTGAGTACTTCTACTTGTACTCCTGGTAAATCATGTGTTTTTCCTAAGTGTTATTATAATGTGATATACTGAGTGCACCAGGTGGCCACAGGGTGGAGCTGTGGTGCGCAGTGCATGCTGGGAGTCCCCCCCCCCCCCCCTGCTCAGGTGAGCTCTGTATAAAGCCTCTCTGTCTGTGGCACACAGTGAGATCTTTGTGGAGACTCCCTACAGAAAGATGAAGCTCGCCGTCTGCATCGCCCTCGCTCTCAGCGCCGCCGTAAGAAAACTTGTTTCTACTAACTCTTCATCAACTGAGAGTAACTAAGAGAGGTCGAGGGGTTAAAGACAGCACATACTCCTGGGGGCGTTTCAGATCATGTTTAAAGCTAAAGTCATTGTTCATGTCTCTGCTGAGCGGTAGACGCATTCAGCTTCAGGTGAGTTATCAGCACCTGAGATTTAGGTCGCAGATAAAAAGACATCCTGACTGTGAAACACAGTCTTTAAAGAAAGTAGACCCCTCCGTCACCTCTCAAAACACAAACAGGGCATTCAATGAATCTGAGAAACTTCCCTTACGCCTCGGTCCGAGAGCTGCTGGAGGGAAGCTGTCTTTACCTCTGGGACCACTCACCTCCTGAAGGGAGAAACTCTGAGTGCAGGGGCTCGTCCTGTGTAGAGCTGGATAACCGATGTACCTGTCTGAGGTCTCCAGGTCAGGGTCCTCCAGGGTCAGGTTCAGGGTCTCCAGCGTCAGGTTCAGGTCTCCAGCGTCAGGGTCTCCAGGGTCGTGTCTCCAGGTTCAGGGTCTCCAGGGTCAGGTTCAAGGTCTCCAGGTCAGGTTCAGGGTCTCCAGGGTCAGGGTCTCCAGGGTCAGGTTCAGGGTCAGGTTGAGGGTCTCCAGGTTCGGGGTCCTCCAGGGTCAGGTCTCCAGGTTCAGGGTCTCCAGGTTCAGGGTCTCCAGGTTCAGGGTCTCCAGGTTCAGAGTCTCCAGGGTCAGAGTCTCAAGATTCAGGGTCTCTAGGGTCAGGGTCTCCAGGGTCAGGGTCTCCAGGGTCAGAGTCTCCAGGGTCAGGTCTCCAGGGTCAGGGTCCAGGGTCAGGGTCTCCAGGGTCAGGGTCTCCAGGGTCAGGGTCCAGCTGTGGCTCAGTCTGACCCCTTTATGATCTGAGTTAAAGGGTCTCTGCTCTTTAGAGGCAGGTCAACAAACCATGATGTTACAAAAGAGAACAGAACGGACTCAATAACAGATAAAACAGGAAGTTAGGTCACCTATTCTGCAAACCCACTTCCCCATGTCCTTCTTCATCAACATGTGTCCCCTCTTTGTCTTCTTCATGTCTCTTCTTCATCAACATGTGTCCCCTCTTCTTCATGTCTCTTCTACATCAACATGTGTCCCCTCTTCTTCATGTCTCTTCTACATCAACATGTGTCCCCTCTTCTTCATGTCTCTTCTACATCAACATGTGTCCCCTCTTCTTCATGTCTCTTCTACATCAACATGTGTCCCCTCTTCTTCATGTCTCTTCTACATCAACATGTGTCCCCTCTTCTTCATGTCTCTTCTTCAACATGTGTCCCCTCTTCTTCATGTCTCTTCTACATCAACATGTGTCCCCTCTTCTTCATGTCTCTTCTTCATCAACATGTGTCCCCTCTTCTTCATGTCTCTTCTACATCAACATGTGTCCCCTCTTCTTCATGTCTCTTCTACATCAACATGTGTCCCCTCTTCTTCATGTCTCTTCTACATCAACATGTGTCCCCTCTTCTTCATGTCTCTTCTACATCAACATGTGTCCCCTCTTCTTCATGTCTCTTCTACATCAACATGTGTCCCCTCTTCTCATGTCTCTTCTACATCAACATGTGTCCCCTCTTCTTCATGTCTCTTCTTCATCAACATGTGTCCCCTCTTCTTCATGTCTCTTCTACATCAACATGTGTCCCCTCTTCTTCATGTCTCTTCTACATCAACATGTGTCCCCTCTTCTTCATGTCTCTTCTTCATCAACATGTGTCCCCTCTTCTTCATGTCTCTTCTTCATCAACATGTGTCCCCTCTTCTTCATGTCTCTTCTTCATCAACATGTGTCCCCTCTTCTTCATGTCTCTTCTTCATCAACATGTGTCCCCTCTTCTTCATGTCTCTTCTTCATCAACATGTGTCCCCTCTTCTTCATGTCCTCTTCATCAAACATGTGTCCCCTCTGTGGAAAGAGACTCTGAAAGTTTCAGGAACAAAGATTCTCTCTCTTTTTGATCCATTTCTATAAAAACCTGTCTGAAAATGAGCTGATCAGATTTTGGCCACTTTGTGATGTCATAACGGTTTTGTCTTGTGTAACCATTAGCCAATCAGCAACCAAGGTAACCCCCCCCCCCCTTATCACCTGAATCTCCTCCTAGAGCACCATTGAGTTCTTTGTAACCAAATCTCTCTCAGAGGGGCGTGGGGAGGGGCTCCTTTTTTCATCTAAAGTAACAGACAGAGAATCAGCACTTTGGAAACAGGGCTGAAACAGAGGGGATTATGGGTAATGCTGCAATGATCTGTTGGTGTTTCAGCCAATCAGAGACAGGCTCTGGATATATCTGAGACCTGTGATACATTGATGAAGAAGAGGATGATAGGGGACCTTTAACCTGTTTAGCCCTGAGCCTGTTTTTCAGGTCTCAGGCTCGAAAATGACATTCCCAGGACAATGACTATATCTTCACTTCTAAAAGGGTTACATTAATAATCTTCTTTCTCAAAGCAAGTTACACCTGTGAGTTGGATGTAGTAGTGTCAGCATCAATATAGATGTTTTTTTTAATTATTCAGATTTTACATAGTAAAAAAATGTAAATGATAGTGTCCGTCCAAAAAAAGAATTACTTATAGTGAAAACTACCCTTGAATGACGGTTAGTAGACTAAAGCTTTAGGAATCCAAAGTACAACATATAATAAGTACCCTGTATCAAGATTGATGCAAAACAAGTGACATTTGACCTTTTTAGAGAGATTTAGAAAAAAAAACACTTCTGGGGTCATTTGGGTGGATTTTCCAGATCTCTGGAACCATCAGTCGATTTTGATGATTGACACCTCTTTTTAACCGTTAAAGCCAATAGAATCGAGGGAGGTTCCTAAAACCCATCTAAACATTACTCATTGGTGAATGAGTGATGCGTAGCCAGAATGCCCAAAACAGGAAGCTGTCATACACTCTGGTGGCTATCATTAGCAGCTAATATGAAAACTCAGTTTTTGACCTAAAAATGGAATGATGTATTATCAATAATCATTTCAAGTAACAGACACATTGGGTTAACCTTCATCAGCGTTTTTATCGTTGTAATGCCATTGAACACGACTTTTGATCAGAACAACAGCTAAGGTAAGACAATGTCCCGTGAATGCTCCGTAATGCTACGTGTTGTGATGTCTGTGTTTGCTTTCCCTGTCGCGAGTTCTGATCGCTCAGTGATGAGACCTATATTTCTGGAATCTGTGGAATCACACGATGCTAATCGCTATCTTGTTTGTGCATATACGATCAGTAATAAGGGTATTTTTACAGTGAGTTCTGTGCTAAGTGTGTTAGCATTTCTTCGCTCAGGGCTCATTTTCGACGCTTCTTGTGAGACTTGTGCTTTGTTTCGGTAAAAACGGTTCATATCATCAGTTAGCTGAGTTTCTTCCCGTTAATCTGGTATTGACACATGTATAGGTTTTTAAATATTAAGACACAGTTTCGTGAAAAAACACCCCGCAGCGGCTCTCGGGCTTAACAGGTTTAAAATAGGCGGTTTCCAAAGAGAGTGTCCTTTGTTACACAGCTTCACTGTTTGCTTCAGAGCTCCTTTTTGAGTCAATAAATGTCCCAAGATATTTTGTATGACAAGACAAACTCCAGTTTCTGACTCACGATGGATAAGTCTTCTTTTATCTGGGATGTCGTCTAAAATCATTTATCTTGTCTTTGGTTTCAGTCTATAAAGTGTCAAAAACCCTGAAAACCAGCTTTAAAATCTTCTTATTCTTTCTAGGATTGATGTGAAGCTCTAACGCAGATTCACTTTTAATTTAGAGTCAGAAAAATTCTAATTTTGATGATGTTTTGGGAATCTTCGACCTCTCTAATGACTTCAGATAAACAGTGTTTCTTAGGAAAATTGTGAAGTTAAATTGTGTGAATGATCTATTATTATATTATATTTAATACCTATAATTTATAAACAGTATTAGAAGTATGACGTGTAATCACTGCATTAAAAGAGATGCAGTGATTTATCTGCAGGTCTTTTTTTTTCCATTTAAAATGTGTAATAGTGAGAGTATGATGATATATTTGTTCTGAACAAAACACTATTTTTTATTGTGTTTTCTGATTTGTTTTGCATTTCATTTACGTTTCACAAAATGTCATTTATATCCCCCCCCTCATTAAGTCCCTTGTGACATAGCAGCCAAAAAGGTTTGCAATTAGTTTTAAAAAAGGACAAAAATACAGTCAACATGGCTAACGTTGACTTTTTTTCTAATAAATTTTGAACTATTACTATTAATAATAAATATTAGATAACAACACAGAACTAGGCCTACAGTACATTACATGCAGCACCCATACACTTTCATTAAATCTTCCGTAGGGCAGCTATAGGTCAGGGCCGACCCACATCCATCCCCTGTGGATTTAAATCTCACTATGTCGACGCCAACCATCGATTTCCAATCACGTTGTGTACCTGGTTGACTATCGTTATATATCGCTTTTTATCGTATCGGTGAAAACCTCCACATCTGTGTTTACAGCCAGTACATGAAAGAGACTGTTTTCACCCAAAAAGGGGCGGGGCCATAACGTAGAGGGAGAGTACTGGATTGGTTGCTCTCATCTAGAGCATGAGAAGGTTAAACACAACGCGTCATCAGCCATGTTTCTTCTTCTTCTTCTTCTTCTCTAGTGTCGTCTGCTACGACCAATGGCTCCACTCCATCCGGCACCAGCGATCACACCGCCAACTCCATCCCACCACAGAATACCAACAACAGAGTACCAACAGCAAACCCAACAACAGCCAACCCAACAACAGCCAACCCAACAACAGGAAACCCAACAACAGGAAACCTAACAACAGCCAACCCAACAACAGCCAACCCAACAACAGCCAACCCAACAACAGGAAACCTAACAACAGGAAACCCAACAACAGGAAACCCAACAACAGCCAACCCAACAACAGCCAACCCAACAACAGGAAACCCAACAACAGGAAACCAACAACAGGAAACAACAACAGGAAACCCAACAACAGGAAACCAACAACAGGAAACAAACACAGGAAACACAACAACAGGAAACACAACAACAGGAAACACAACAACAGGAAACACAACAACAGCCAACCCAACAACAGGAAACACAACAACAGAAACCCAACAACGCCAAACCAACCAACACACGGACCCAACACCACTAGCAACGCCAACGTGACAACGACCTCGCATGGCAACGCGGCAACGACCTCGCATGGCAACGCGACAACGACCTCGCATGGCAACGCGACAACGACCTCGCATGGCAACACGACTCCCCCCAGCGTCGTCACAACAAAGAGCTCGTCTGCGAAAACGACGGTTTCCTCTGCTAACGGCACCGCCAACGTGAACGGAACGGGCATCAGCACGACTGTTTCTGGTGGCACGAATAAGCCAATCACAACGCAGGGCTCGACCGCGGCGACGCCCCCTGCGGCCTCTGGCGGGGGGTGGGTGCCGGGCTGGGGCATCGCTCTGCTGGTTCTGGCCGCTCTGGTTCTTCTGCTGCTGTTCTCTGCTCATCGCACTGGTGAGGCTCCAAACAGCCAGGAAACACTTTATATGTTACAATTTTATTTAGTGTTGTTTTTCACAGTTTTATTGATTGTTAGTTTTCAGAGTTTTATTTATTTTGTATTTTTTTTGATATGTTGTATTTGTAGTTATACATCAGGGTGTGAATTGTCGCTCTGTGCAGATGGTGTGGTGCTGCAGAGGAAGCCGCAGCGACTCGAGTCCCTTCAGAGACGACATCCCGCTCTACACGACTCACGGTCGCTTCGACGGCACCAACAGGAAGCCATACGTAAGACAAACGTCTCTGTAAACAAACACACCTATAAACATACAGCATACAATAAACACTAAATAAACGTACCTGTACATAATCACAACCACACACACAGTGTACATATTTGTACTCTAATATATTCATCCTCTTCCATTTTGAAGTGATATTTTGTATGGACTGTTGTGCCTTTCGTGGATGCCTCTTAAGGTGTGCATATGTATATGTGTTTGATTATGTATATACTGTATATATAAGTGGGTGTGCAGGTATGTATGTATGTAGTATTATGTATATATACATATATTTGTATTCCTCTGGATGGTGAGAAACAGCATTGCGATCTTTGTATCTAACAAACAGAAGATTGACAATAAAGTTTACTTTGATTATTACAAAGGTCAAACCTAGTAAAAAGGAACTCAATGGGATAAGAAATAATGAAACGCAGGCTGCACGGTGTTAGCTTATCAGATTATAGGTGTGTTATCAGAGGAGTGTCTCGGAGGCTACTGTAATAGTTATTCCCTTTTTGTGTATTTCAAAGAGTCAACATTTGCTCATGGAGGAACAAAGCTATCTGCCATGTTTCTGTCACTATGACAACATGGAAACAAAGGCTGTCGCTGGGTGTGAGTCCGAGCGCTTAGTAACTCAAAATAGAAATTTACTTTAGCCTCAGTCAATGCATTCTAAACACACACACACACACACACACACACACACACACACACACACATACAGACACCTCAAAAAATCATTACTGTTTGAAGTATTGTACAGATTTCTAACTGTTTACAGACTCTGGTTTGTGGGTTTGAAGTAAAAGTTGTTTGAGGTCAGCCAGTGCAGTCAGAGGAGAAGCACTCAGATCTGGTATCAGTATGTAGTGTCTCTACTTTAAAGAGTCCTCTCCTGCTGATGTTCAGGTGTATATCAGTATGTAGTGTCTCTACTTTAAAGAGTCCTCTCCTGCTGATGTTCAGGTGTATATCAGTATGTAGTGTCTCTACTTTAAAGAGTCCTCTCCTGCTGATGTTCAGGTGTATATCAGTATGTAGTGTCTCTACTTTAAAGAGTCCTCTCCTGCTGATGTTCAGGTGTATATCAGTATGTAGTGTCTCTACTTTAAAGAGTCCTCTCCTGCTGATGTTCAGGTGTATATCAGTATGTAGTGTCTCTACTTTAAAGAGTCCTCTCCTGCTGATGTTCAGGTGTATATCAGTATGTAGTGTCTCTACTTTAAAGAGTCCTCTCCTGCTGATGTTCAGGTGTATATCAGTATGTAGTGTCTCTACTTTAAAGAGTCCTCTCCTGCTGATGTTCAGGTGTATATCAGTATGTAGTGTCTCTACTTTAAAGAGTCCTCTCCTGCTGATGTTCAGGTGTATATCAGTATGTAGTGTCTCTACTTTAAAGAGTCCTCTCCTGCTGATGTTCAGGTGTATATCAGTATGTAGTGTCTCTACTTTAAAGAGTCCTCTCCTGCTGATGTTCAGGTGTATATCAGTATGTAGTGTCTCTACTTTAAAGAGTCCTCTCCTGCTGATGTTCAGGTGTATATCAGTATGTATGTCTCTACTTTAAAGAGTCCTCTCCTGCTGATGTTCATGATATTGAATCTGCTTCTCTTTCAGGAACAGATCGATAAGCCGGTGAACAGTCGGACCGCCTCGTACACCGTCAACGAATGAATGACGGAGACCAAAATCAAAACAGAATCCTATTGTTGTTTTTTCTTTATTTTATATATTTAGTTTTTCATTTCAATGTCCACCCTGCTTTAACTCACTCTAATATTTATATAAATATAATTACATTTTAAAACAAAACCTGTCTGATCCAAAAACATGAGAAAAACACATTAAAGAAATATACTTCATTTTATACTTTTTATTATTGATAGTTTTGGAGATATCTTCACTGCTAATACAATTGAAATATTTTTACTAATAATAATATATTTTAACTATATATATGTTAAATATTAAAATGAGTGTAATGATGTGTCATTGCATTGTTTTCAGATCACCTTATCTTAACGTTTATTGGCTCTTTGTATTTTATTTAAAGAACTAAATATTCAATAAAAAGCACAAAATAAAAACTGCATGGACTCTTTTTATATATTTGATTTCTGTGTTATTGTACTACATATTGATATTTATATACTGTGTCTCTCTCTCTCTGTGTGTGTGTGTGTGTGTGTGTGTGTGTGTGTGTGTGTGTGTGTGTGTGTGTGTGTGTGTGTGTGTGTGTGTGTGTGTGTGTGTGTTTGTGTGTGTGTGTGTGTGTCTCAGTGTGTGTGTGTGTGTGTGTGTGTGTGTGTGTGTGTGTGTGTGTGTGTGTGTGTGTGTGTGTGTGTCTACATATTGATATCTATACACAATATGGATATACTTTCTTTTTATAATAAGTTATCCAGGTTAGATTTTATAACAACACATCTCAAACTATCTGGATATTAAATTAATTTACACATTTTTATATTTAGATTGCATGCTATTTACTTTATAAACCTTTATATTTACTATGTTATGATGTACTTGTGTCATCAGTTTGTATCAGAGGTGGAAGCAGAACTCAGATGTTCTGCTTTTGGTTCACCACTTTTATTACATGAGTTTTATATTTCTATTGTTCGGTGCCGTTAATCATATTTCAGTCTGGGAGCACACAGGGTGTGTGTGTGTGTGTGTGTGTGTGTGTGTGTGTGTGTGTGTGTGTGTGTGTGTGTGTGTGTGTGTGTGTGTGTGTGTGTGTGTGTGTGTGTGTGTGTGTGTGTGTGTGTGTGTGGTGTGTGTGTGTGTGTTATGAGAGGCCGTCTAGCTCACAACTCATACTTGGTCTTACAAACCATATCAGAACCTCACATGTACACCACCAGATTCTTTCACACACAGTATCATACCGTCTTTAACGTACTGTCATTCCATACTACATAAATAACTATTCTCTCTCACACACAAAAACAACATCTCTTAAACGCACCATCATACTCTCGTACACACACCACTATCGTCTTTCACAAACAACTATAATCTAATAGAACATTATAATAGTGTATGTGAAAGAGGATAGTAGTATGTGTGTAATCGGTAAACAATGTATGTAAGACAGAATAATAACCTATATAAGAGGGAATAGTATTTCATGTTAATAACAATAGTCATATATGTAAAACAGAATAGCAGTGAATGAAAGGCAGAATAATAGCTTATATAAGAGGTAATAATAGTTAATGTGAATGACTATAGGTATGTGTACAAAACAGAATGATAGGGTATGTGCATAAGAATAGTTATGAGTGTGAGAGAGTATGATTGAAAAGGAAGTGAGTTTGATTGAAAAGGAAGTTGGACTAAATTCTCAGTTCCTGATTGGCTCTACGTTTTTCGTTTGACGGACACCGCCCACAATGGCAGCAGAATGCTACTAATTTTCCCTATGCAACCTGAAGAGTAAAAGGGTCAAGTCCGTCAGAAAGCAATGACTGTAAGTGTAAGTGTGAGCCTTACACTTACACTGTAAGGATTAGTAACATGTATTGTGTTTATGTGATGACATTTGGAGATGTTTAAACTCAATGAGAAAATGCGTTAGCATTCGCGCTAGCGTTAGCATACACGCTAGCGTTAGCCATACTAGCCTGTACACATGCTTATTGAACAGCTAGTGTAAATAACCCCATTTGTGTTCTGTGAGACTGAAGGGGATGTCGCATTGTTTTTGTTGCTTTCGTTGCAGTTTTATATACGTCTTAAATGTAATTTAGGTTAACTTCCTTTTTCATTTAGATGCTTTTATTTTGAAGGCCAGTTAACGCTGTTGACAGGAAGTTGTTGTTGCTATGGAAACAACATGACTGCGAAAAGAATATCTTCTATAAAGACGGAGAAAGTAAAGAATAAAGTGTATGTTTAAATGTTAGCACCCCCCGAAGAGGCACAAGGTTGGTATTTACTATAATATAAAATTGTAGGTTGTGTCCTAATTCGTTTATAAGCTGTTTTGTAGCTTTGCTGTCTGTTTATAGTTAACTTTTGGTAGTATGCTAAAGTGATTCTAATACGGATTGAGCCTAAATGTATTTTTATTTTTGTGTCTTTATAGCTCTTACGTTGACTCTGGAGTTTCAATAAATTCTAAATCATCAGTAAAGTCTACGACCATATTTCGGAGGGATATGCTACAGCTAGCATTAGCTATATTAACCTTGTTTACACTTAGCGGTCCTAAGTGTTAATCTGTGTATGTTACACTTGCATGTATGAGATCATTAAGTGCCTTGTAACTTCTTTTGTATAGTTTCACTCTTGAATGTCATGGACTGAAAATATAATAAAAAATCTTATGTCACAGGCTTCTCCAACAATGCAACATAATAATACAGATAGTAAAAGTAATACAAAAGAAAAATAGTTCTAAAATAAGTGAGCATGTGGAATAGTGCAGTACGAGTCTATAAACAAGTTATTGGAATGATATATATTAGATAGTAGATATATATTACTAAGTAGCAGATGAATGTTTTGAAATTGTTTCAGCAGTTCAATTGTTTAACAGTCTCACTGCCCGCGGGAAGAAACTGTCTCCAAATCTTCTTGTCCTTGCCAGGATGCTGTGGTAACGTCTGCCAGACGGCAACAGAAAGAACAGTTTGTGGCTGGGGTGATGGGGGTCTTTGATAATCCGTATGATTCTTCCTGAGCCGCTGGGAGTAAAGGTCCTCCATGGATGGCAGCTCCGTCCTGGTGATGTTGCTGTGCAGTTTTCCCACCCTCTGTAAGGCCTTACGATTAAGGTCGGTGCAGCTGCCGTACCAGGCCGTGATGCAGCCAGTCAGGATACTCTCTATCGTGCACCTGTAGAAGGTCAGGATGCTCTCTATGGTGCACCTGTAGAAGGTCAGGATCCTCTCTATGTGCACCTGTAGAAGGTCAGGATGCTCTCTATGGTGCACCTGTAGAAGGTCAGGATACTCTCTATGGTGCACCTGTAGAAGGTCAGGATGCTCTCTATGGTGCACCTGTAGAAGGTCAGGATGCTCTCTATGGTGCACCTGTAGAAGGTCAGGATGCTCTCTATGGTGCACCTGTAGAAGGTCAGGATGCTCTCTATGGTGCACCTGTAGAAGGTCAGGATGCTCTCTATGGTGCACCTGTAGAAGGTCAGGATCCTCTCTATGGTGCACCTGTAGAAGGTCAGGATGCTCTCTATGGTGCACCTGTAGAAGGTCAGGATCCTCTCTATGGTGCACCTGTAGAAGGTCAGGATGCTCTCTATGGTGCACCTGTAGAAGGTCAGGATGCTCTCTATGGTGCACCTGTAGAAGTTTCAGAGTATCCTGGAGTTCATTTTGAACCTCCTCAGCCTGCGGAGGAAGAAGAGCCGCTGTCGAGCTTTCTTGGTGATGGTGGTGATGTGAAGAGTCCATGTCAGGTCCTCAGTGATGGACACTGTTAGAAATTAAAATCAATGTTTAATAGCATAATTTAGTCTAAAACATATCGTCAGTTTAAAAGCTGTTTTATTGTGAAAAAAACCTGGAAGTTCTCATGAAATCTCAATGCCAAGCTTTTATTCTGAAAATCCTTCATATCCGGTTAGTAGTAGTAGTTAGCATGTGGCTAATATCACGTTTTCTGAATGTGAAGTGAAAATGACATGGAGTGTTGCACACCAAACCCTACGGACTTTAACACTACATCTATAGACGTTGAGATATTATTACTGCTGAATATTAAATGAAGGAACAGTTGATCGTAAAGTGTTTTCACATACGTGGGTAGCTATGACGTCAGAGGGAATTACCGTAAATGAGAACTGTGCCGTAAAGGTGTTTCTAGGATTTCTAAACTAACTATTACAGCTGTTATAAAGCATTAAATAAAAAGTCATGAAAGAGATAAGGAGGAGAAAAGGCTTATGGAAGTAAGCAAGGAATGCAAAATGTCGAAATCCTCTGTTTCACGCGATGTCGAACATTGAAGACGCGGAGGGCGGTCACCCTCTCTACAGCGGGAGAGAACGAGAAGAAGATAAAGGAGATCGGAAAGGACAACACGGTCTCTTGTCTTCGCTGCAGCCTCCCGAGAGACAACACCGGCTTTGTCTCTTCCTTACCTATGCTTGTTCTTTAACCACGTTACTTAATTAAAGTACCCATTTGAACCTTTTCAGAGACTCCATTAGTCTCATTATTTTAAGTTTCTTTCCTGGGAGCGAGAAGATCACGATTCATCAATAACACCGAGGAACCTGAAGCTGCTGACTCTCTCCACCGTAGTCCCATTGATGGCGATGGGGGCGTGTCCCTCTCCCTGCTGCTTCCTGTAGTCCACAATCAGCTCCTTTGTTTTGCTGACGTTGAGATGGAGGTTGTTATCCTGGCACCAAGATGTCAGGTTTTCGACCTCCTCTCTGTACGCCGTCTCGTCATCGTCTGTGATCTGGCCGATGACGGTCGTGTCGTCAGCAAACTTCACGATGGTGTTGGAGCTGTGTG